>CM021108.1:482533180-482859141 GCA_007115665.2 Sequoiadendron giganteum
TCTCTCTCTCTCTCTCTCTCTCTCTCTCTCTCTCTCTCTCTCTCTCTCTCTCTCTCTCTCTCTTCTCTCTCTCTCTCTCTCTCTCTCTCTCTCTCTCTCTCTCTCTCTCTCTCTCTCTCTCTCTCTCTCTCTCTCTCTCTCTCTCTCTCTCTCTCTCTCTCCCTCTCCCTCTCCCTCTCTCTCTCTCCCTATCCCTCCCTCTCTCAACCCCTCCCACTCTCCCTTCCACTCTCCTCTCCTCCTCCTCTCCCCTCCCTCTCCCCCCCTCTCTCTCACACCCACTGTCCCTCTCTCCCTCAACCCTAAACCCTCTCTCTCTCTCTCTCCTCTGTCCCTCTATCCTCTCCTTTCACTCAGCTCTAGGCCTCTCTCCCTCTCCCACTCTCCCTTCATCCCTCTCCTCTCACTCCTCCTCTCCCTCTCCCTCTCCCACTCTCCTCCTCTCTCCTCATCTATCTCTCCTCCCACTATCCCCCTCCCTCTCAGTCTCCACTCCTCACTCTCCTATCTCCCTCAACCCTAAACCCTCTTTGTCCCATCCCTCTATCTCTCCCTCCCACTCTCCCTCTCTCCCTCTCCCTCTCTCAATCTCCCACTTACCCACTCTCCCTCTCTCCCTTAACCCTAAACCTTCTCTCCCTCCCACTCTCCCTCTCTCAATATCCCACTCTCTCACTCTTGCTACCATTAACCCTTAGTTCTATGGGGGCACAAATCGGATATCCGATTTGAATCGGATATTTGATTTGTAAAACTCTGATGTCTAGAGCTAAAATCTTACCATTGCAAAACATTTTGAAATGTTTTCCAAATCATATATCTGATTATATCAGATATTGGATTTGTGGGCCATAGAAAAACCCCATGTGGGTCATTTTTGTGCATTCCAACGGATGCTACATTTTGTTTGCAGCACTTTCTAGGTGAAAAATGTGCAGTTTCAGATAGGAAGAGACAAAGATAAACTTTTTGGAGCATCTTGTGCTCAAATTTTTCATAAGGAATGAATTTTTAGCATATTTTATGAGGTATAATGGGGAGTAGCAGTCATTGGAAGCAAAAACGTAAGATAAAGCTGACAAAAGAACAAATTGAAGAATATAGACAAAGAGATAGAGAAGGTTTTAGGAAGAAAAGACAAGGTATGTTAAATATTGGTGAACCTGAGCCCTATGGTCTTTCAAGTGAAGAGGAAATTGAATATGTTCAAGGTAAAAATGTAGAACATGATATTGAAATTGGGAATGACAATGTTCAAATTTATATTGAAAATGTTCAAGGTGAAAATGTTGGTATTGAAGATGTTGAACACGATATTCAAATTGGGAATGAAAATATTGAAATTGATAATGAAAATGTTCAAGGTGAAAATGTTGGAGTTGAAGATGTTGAACTTGATATTCAAATTGGGAATGAAATTATTTAAATTCATATTGAAAATGTTCAAGGTGAAAATGTTGGAAATGAAGATGTTGAACATAATATTGAAGCAAGTGTAAATTATGTTTAACCAGATTACATGAGAAATGAATAACCTTGTGTGGAAGTAAGACATATTCCAAATTCAAGACCTTCAAGGACCCCTAAATGGTTAGTTGAAATTGATGATAACATTATAAACAATTTTGAAGGCAAGAGGTCAACACAAACTGTTTGGTTGTGGGCTAAAAGAATTTTCAACCAATATTTTAGTGATAAGACATTGACCGAGAAATGCCAAATTTTTACAGTACAATTGCTAAAGATGCAAAAGATGAGACCTTTGCTAGCCAAATTGAAGATTCGTGTGAACAAGAAGAATGAATTTTTTTTATTATTGTCAAATTTTTTTTAATGCTCTCAAGTCTATTGGAAAAAATAACAAGGAAAAAGATAAGAGAGCTACTCAGAGAGTCATTACAACTGCCCTAGTAAGGTTTCAATTGAAAAAGACCCGCTTTATGAGACAAACTTGTATTGATTTTGACATAAATCGTAAAACTATGGATAGAGCACTTGCAAGAAGAGAAAGAATAGATGATCCTCTTCAAAATCATACATGGGATTTTTTTGGGAGGCTTCCACGTGTTGATAAGAAGCTAAGCGATAATGTAAAGCAAGTAATTCAACAATTTTGGCATGATAACTCTAGAGTATAACCCAATGAAAAGGATGTTTTAAAGTTAAGAATTGGTAGTCGAGACCATACACCGCATCCTAAACATTTCTTGGAATCAAGCCAAACAATGTTGTTCAACAAATTTATTGAAACACATCCAAATATGGAAATCTCACAAATGACTTTTGAAGGTTTGAAGCCATTTTATTGTGTGCCTCTTAAGATTCGTAATACTTGTTGTTGCAAATACCATGTGGAGTTTTCAATGTACCATGAACTATTATGCTATATCCATTCTACTTTGCATACTAATGAAATGTTGCAGGAGTGTGGTGCAATGTATCTTTTGAAATCATCAAGGAACTTGCTAGATCTATTTTTATGTTCTAGAGATGATGGTTCCTTTTTCTATAGAAATGATTTTTTAAATGCAAAGTGCTCACAATGTGGTGGCTTGTCAAAGTTTGTTCAATGTTTTCATGAGGGCTCCGAACATGAATTTGGAAAGAATTTTGTTGAGAAAAAGAGATATGAGATAGTTAAATATACTTTGCAAAGTGGAGGTGAAGGTTCTAGATGTGAGTTGGTTATAAAAGAATGCAATGTTGCTGATTTTATTTCAGATTTTAAGGACAATATTTTCTACAAATATGCAAGGCATAGTCATAGGTCTCAGTGGTTGGATCAACAATTCAGGATATGTAAGGACTATTTTCTGATGGGCACTATTATATTAGTGGTTGATTTTGCAAAGAACTACACATTGCAACCACAAAACGAGGTAGAATCTTAGTATTACAATTCCATTTAGATTGCTATTTTTGTCCATATAATGTTTAGACATGCACCTAATAGTACAGAGGAGGATAGAAAGATAATCAGAGTGTCATTTTTATATGAGTGATGATAGATCTCACTCATTTGAGTATGTCCAACATTGTTTCGAGAATATTTTTGAGTTCTTGTTGGAACATGATATAGCACTAGGTCGTCGTCTCATTTGGTCAGATAACTGCATAGGTCAATTCAAGAATGCTCGTATATTTTATTAATTGAGTAGAATGCATGTAGAGAGGGGTGCACCTAATATTTGGAGTTTTTTTGAAGCTGGGCATGGGAAAGGGGAGCGTGATGGAGCAAGTCCATGTGTAAAGAGAGCTCTAGTTAAGGAGAAATTGAATATTTTAGGAGAAAATTCAGTGATGCACATTCTATTGTTGATTGGTGTAGTTCAACATTGTCATAGGGAGGGACACTTGATTCAACAATGCATAGATTCTTTTGGTTGGTTGAGAAGGGTATAGTGGGAGGCAGATTGGATTATCATACAATCAAAGATTCTTCAAAGATGCATTTGTTTCGAAGCTCAAATGTAAGCACATGGACCATTTGGACATAATAGTTGGCTTGTTTTTGTCAGAGTTGTATTTAGTGAGAGTAGGATCAATGTGAGTCAAGTGAGTGGGTGGATACATGGGTTCCAAAGTATCTAACTCCTTTATCTCAAAATATATCCATGACAAATCACACAATGGAAAGTTCACTTGATTATGACCACCTTTCAGATCTACTACAACCATAACATGTTTTTGCAGTTGTTGCACCGCAGGGGAATGAAGAGAGATTAGAATGTTGGCTCGATGTGTGCGAGTAAAGTACAAGCTAACACAATCGATGGAAGATGATGATGGATTCATGTATCTTATAGGTTCAGTTGTGGTTGTAGGAACTTGGTTGTGAACATACATGATTAGAAAGAATGGCATACCTGCATTTGAAGACTATGAGAAACACAAAACCATTCTCATGTATTCACGTCTTGTTATAGAAAAAAATGTTAAGTTGTTGAAGCATCATGCCAAACCAAAGAAAAAAAACTATGGACACTTAATAATGTTGATCATGAAGCAATATTGGATACTCTTAAGCAAAGAGATGACCTTTTAGGCACACTTGAATAGCATATTCAAGAATGGAAGGTACAATGCTTAGGTTCATTATGCTTAAGTTCATTAGTGTTCTTTATTTAATACTGATATTTTGTATACTATTGCAATGTAGGTGTCTTTAATAGTGATATTTTATATGTACTTTTGGGATATTTTTGGCACGATTGATCATGGGCCTATTGCAACAATAGCCAACTTTGATCCTTTCAGAGAGGTATGCGATAGATTACAATAATATAGATTGGTTATTGAAAGCATCTTTTATAGTTTGCATTACCATCTCATCATCAATTAGGTCATTTAGAATAATATAGATTGGTTATTCTAAGCATCTTTTATAGTTTGCATTACCAATTCATTATCATTTGGGTTGTTTAGATTAATATAGATTTGTTAGTCTAAGCATATTTTTTGTTGTGACAATATAGATTTATCATTTGAAAACTTTTGTGATATTCTTGGCACGATTGATCATGGACCTACTGCAACAATAGGCATCTCTGATACTTTTAGAGAGGTATGCGACAAATTACAATAATATAGATTTGTTATTCTAAGCATATTTTATATTTTATGTAGTTTCACTGCTACCTTCATGGTTTGTACAGGTGCTTGTCACTCTAGAACATCAATATACTACTCTTGTGGAAGACTGTGCCCTGAATGCCTCCAATAGGAAAATTTTGTAAAATTTGAAATTTGAAATGTGAAAAAATTATAAAAGGTCATAACTGTGTATAGGCATAATCTATCTCTAGTGATGTTTTTTGAAATACGAGTCAAATGTCTGGCATTGTATAAAGGGTATGTTTAAAATGTAAAGAGATTTTTGTACTTAATTGAGCTACAACCAGAGTTTTCTTTCTAATTCTTTCCTGTCGATATGATCATTTGAACTAGGTTTTGTAATATCTCCTATTTATATATAATTACAATTAAAGATTATTCAAACTCCAATTTGATCGTCAAAATCAAACTTGGGTGCAACTTCACTCCCCAAACCTTTCCGTACCCTATAAAATCATCAAAAATGTCTATTAGGACTTACAAAAGCTTGATCCAACCTTAAATATTTTTTCCCCCATATTTCATTGATATTAGCATATTTTAACCATCACGGTTTCCAAGAAATAGCCCTTCAAAGATTGCTACCTTTTAGAGTGATTTGGCAAATTTTGATGCAAAATAGGACCATAACTAGTGTAAACGTACCCATCCGGATGTGTTGGAACAGTCCGTTTGGTCATACGAGTTGGAGAATGAAAGTTGCACCACTTTGTAACTTTACACTGCTTGCATTTGGCAACTTTTCCCTCAACTGAAAACTCATCACCACGAGAAAATGCCTCCGAGATAGAAAAAACCGAGAGAGGTTATTGTAGATGGTCCCAACACAATCCCATATCCTCAGAAAGAGAGTCTATAAGCATCACGATTTCCAAGAAATATCCTTTTGAAGATTGCTATCTTTTAGCACTTTGGATTCTTAAGGGAAATCATCAGTCCAATGTAGCTCAAAGTGATTTGACATATTTGGGTGCAAAAAAGGACCATACCTAGTGTAAAAGTACCCATCCAAATGTGTTGGAATAGTCCATTTGGTCGTACGATTTGGAGAATGAAATTTGCACCACTTTGCAACTTTACACTGCTCCCATTTGACAATTTTTCCCTCAACTGAAAACTCATCACCGCAAGAAAATGTCCCTGAGATAGAAAAAAATGAGAGAGGTTATTGTAGATGGTTCCGACATGATCCCATATCCTCAGATGGAGAGTTTTTAAGAATCATGGTTTCCAAGAAATAAACCTTCAAATATTGCTTCCTTTTAGCACTTTGGACTCTTAAGGAAAATCGTCGGTCCAATGTAGCTCAGAGTGATTCGTTGTATTTGGGTGCAAAAGAGGACCATACCAAGTGTAAAAGAACCCATCCAAATGTGTTGGAATATTACATTTGGTTGTATGAGTTGGAGAATGAAAGTTGCACCACTTTTCAACTTTACACTGCTTGCATTTGACAACTTTTCCCTCAACTGAAAACTCATGACCACGGAAAAACACCTCCAAGATAGAAAAAACCGAGAGAGGTTATTGTAGATGGTCCCAACACAATCCCATATTCTAAGATGGAGATTTTGTAAGCATCATGATTTCCAATAAACAGCCCTTTGAAGATTCCTATCTTTCAGCACTTTAGACTCTTAAGGGAAATCATCGGTCTAGTGTAGCTCAGAGTGACTCAGCGTATTTGAGTGAAAAAGAGGAACATACCTAGCATAAATGTACCCATATAGATGTGTTGGAACAATAATTTTGGTTGTATGAGTTGGATAATGAAAGTTGCACCACTTTGCAACTTTACACTGCTTGCATTTGACAACTTTTCCTTCAACTGAAAACTCATCACAATGGGAAAATGCCTTTGAGATAGCATAAATCGAGAGAGGTTATTGTAGATTTTACCAACACGATCCCATGTCCTCAGATGGAGATTTATTAAGTATCACAGTTTCTAAGAAATGTCCCTTTGAAGATTGTTGTCTTTTAGCACTTTGGACTCTTAAGGGAAATCATCGATCCAATGTAGCTTAGAGTGATTCAAAATATTTGGGTGCAAAAGAGGACCATACCTAGCGTAAATGTACCCATTCAGATGTGTTTGAACAATCTGTTTGGTCGTACGAGTTGGAGAATGAAAGTTGCACCACTTTGCAACTTTACACTGCTTACATTTGACAACTTTTCCCTCAACTGAAAACTCATCACCACGGGAAAACGCCTCTGAGATAGCAAAAACTGAGAGAGGTTATTGTAGATGGTCCCAACATGATCCCATATCCTTAGATGCAGATTTTGTAAGTATCATAGTTTCTGAGAAATAGCCCTTCAAAGATTGTTGCCTTTTAGCACTTTCGACTCTTAAGGGAAATCATCGGTCCAATGTAGCTCAGAGTGATTCGGCATATTTGGGTGCAAAATAGGATCATACCTAGTTTAAACGTACCTATCTTGATGTGTTGGAATAGTCTATTTAGTTGTATGAGTTGGAGAATGAAAGTTGCACCACTTTGCAACTTTACACTACTTGCATTTGGCAACTTTTCCCTCAACTGAAAACTCATCACCATGGGAAAACGCCTTCAAGATAGAAAAATCTGAGAGAGGTTATTGTAGATGGTCCCAACATGATCCCATATCCTTAGACAGAGAGTTTGAAAGAATGACAGTTTCGAAGAAATATCCCTTGTAATATTGATGTATTTTAGCACTTTGGACTCTTAAGGGAAATCGTCGGTCCAATGTAGGTTGGAGTGATTCGGCGTATTTGGGTGCAAAAGAGGATCATACCTAGCGTAGATGTACCCATCCAGACATGTTGGAACAATTTTTTTGGTCGTACGATTTGGAGAATGAAAGTTGCACCACTTTGTAACTTTGCATTGCTTGCATTTGGCAAGTTTTCCTTCAACTGAAAACTCATCACCACGGGAAAATGCCTTTGAGATACAAAAAATGAGAGAGGTTACTATAGATGGTCCCAACACAATCCCATTTCCTCAGACAAAGAGTTTGTAAGAATCACGGTTTTTGAGAAATAGCCCTTCAATGATTGCTATCTTTTAGCACTTTGGACTCTTAAGAGAAATCATCGGTCCAATGTAGCTAGGAGTGATTCGGCATATTTGGATGCAAAAGAGGACCATACCTAGCATAAACATACACATCCATACATGTTGGAATAGTTTTTTTGGTCGTACGAGTTGGAGAATGAAAGTTGCACCACTTTGCAATTTTACACTGCTTGCATTTGACAACTTTTCCCTCAATAAAACTCATCACCACGGGAAAACACCTCCGAGATAGAAAAAATTGAGAGAGGTTATTGTAGATGTTCCCAACACTAGCCCATATCCTTAGATGGAGAGTTTGTAAGCATCATGGTTTCTGAGAAATAGCCCTTCAAAGATTGTTTCCTTTTAGCACTTTGGACTCTTAAGGGAAATCGTCGGTCCAAAGTAGGTCAGAGTGATTCGGCATATTTGGGTGCAAAAGTGGACCATACCTAGTGTAAACGTACCCATCTGGACATTTTAGAACACATCATTTGGTTGTATGAGTTGGAGAATGAAAGTTGCACCACTTTGCAATTTTACACTTCTTGCATTTAGCAACTTTTCCCTCAACTGAAAATTCATCACCACGAGAAAATGCCTCCGAGATAGCAAAAACTGAGAGAGGTTATTGTAGATGGTCCCAACATGATCTCATATCCTCAGATGGAGAGTCTATAAGCATGAAGGTTTCCAAGAAATATCCCTTCCAAGATTGTTGTCTTTTAACACTTTGGACTCTTGAGGGAAATCATCGGTCCAATGTAGCTTAGAGTGATTCAGTGTATTTGGGTGCAAAAGAGAACCATAACTAGTGTAAAATTACCCATCTAGACATGTTGGAATAGTCTGTTTGGTAGTACAATTTGGATAATGAAATTTGCACCACTTTGCAACTTTACACTGCTTGCATTTGACAACTTTTCCCTCAACTGAAAACTTATCACTACGGGGAAACACCTCCATGATACAAAAAAATGAGAGAGGTTATTGTAGATGGTCCCAACACGATCCCATATCCTCAAACGGAGAGTCTGTAAGCTTCATGGTTTTTGAGTAACAATTCATCGAATATTTCTGCCCTTTTACACTTTGGACTTTTAAGGGATTTCGCTGATTAATCATAGCTCAGACTGCTTTGGTCTTTTTGGGTGCAAAAGGGAACCATACTTAACCTAAATGTACCCATCTAGATGTGATGGAAGAGTTGTTTTGGTCATACGATTTGTAGAACAACATTTATTGATGCCCTTACAAGTAGTTTTGAACCTCCAATCAAAATCCAATGTTGTTTTTTGTGCGAAAAAAAGCCATGAGACCATAGCTTGTTGTGAAAAACTAGTTAAAAAACTTTATTTCAACCATACGAAAACTTCTAGACTCCTATATTGCACTTCCCTTTACAATTTTAATAATTTTCCTTCAAAAGATTACATGGCAATTTTGACAATTTTGAAGCAAGAATGCATTTTTGGCATATTGGATCCCTAGACTCAAAAATTCAAATTAATACACCTTAAATGGTCTTCATTGACCTTAGTCAGCATAAATATATCACACCTAACCTCTCAACCTATCAACCTTCAAATGTGTAATCTCACAAATAGTAGATTAGGTGGGAAACTAGAGAGAAAGAGTTGATGGTGAGTGGCTTAGTGAAGGCTAGAGAAGAAGAGTTTGAGGAATATGGTGTTAGGAAATGGGATTGTCCTTGGTTTTCATATTTTTTTGTGTGAAAAATTTATGCTACCATGGGGATGGTTCTAACCATAAAGAACTTTAGAAAGATTGTGAAGTGAAGAGTTGAAGGGCATAGATACATGTCTAGTTGGCAAAAGCTTATGGAAGAGCATGAAATAGAGATACTAATGTATGGATGTTTAGCTTTTTGTACTAAATTTTTGTGTGTAGGTGTCAAAGATTGGGAAACACCATTTACAGGTGTCAATGAAGACAAATAGTAGCAAGAAGATCCATTTGAGAATGATCAAGCATGGCAAGCTCAAGACAACACAAAGCAGGAAGGGTACAAAATCCGTTGGATGAAGATTTCCATTCAAGTGACTTGGAGTGGGTTTGAAGGGATTGTGAAGAAGATAGGAGTGTACCTATGGAGTTATCTATGGGGCATAAATCTTTTGTACCCAGGGAGTATGGTAAAGGAGCACCTAAAACATGTAAGAATGAATGAATTGACAAGGCCATTCCTCTTTCTATATAGGTTGTACCTTAGAGGAATGGACATGAGTTAGATAGGGGTAGGCATAGGAACAAGTTTTTAGGGGTGATAAAGGGATTAGAGTGGTCTAAGAAGGCTGCCTTGTTAAGAAACATAGATTTATGTGCCTTTTGAGTAAGGCTGGAGAGTGAGTTTTTGAGAAGTTGAATGAAAATAGGTTGGAACTTGTAGGAAACTATTGGAACAGGTGTATTTAATGGTGTTTAAGAGGTCTAAGTGATTAAGAATAACCTAAGAAGAGTAAAAGTGTGAAACCCTAGTTGGAAGGGGCAAAAACAAGGGAAAATTGGTGATTTTACAAAGAAAGTGTAAGCCAAATTATGGGGTAGCATAATACAATGATGTTTTAATTTTAAGAAAACAAAATTAAGAGAAAATGAAGTGGTTTCAAGATTGAGTGCTGTTAGAGCATACAAGTTCCAATAAGCCCTACCAACAAGCCAGTGAACGGTTTGATAAAAAAATTTGGTAGACATGTATGAAAAAAGTGGTAGCATAGACAAGGTAGTGGACTATTTGAAAAGAAGCCTCAAAGAAATGTGGTCTCATAGAATTCCATGACAAGAAAATGCAATTGACAACTATTGGACTAGTTTTTAGTTATGCAATGTGAAGTAATTGCATAATTGCTTAGGTTGACTTTGTAAAAACTATATTGTAATTAATTTTTTTTCATCTATCAACATCTAGTTGTTAGTTATGCATGTGAATTAATGCTTTGAGTAACTTGAAAGATGTGCAATGCAATGTAATCAATGATAGAAATATAAACTACATAATATAACCATTCTTTTTTATGCTATTGTACATTGATATTTAACCATTGCTCAAAATAAAATTTTCAAAGAGTTTAATCATGCATATGAGGAACAAATTAAATTTTTATTGTAAACTTCTATATATCAAATTATCCAATAATCAAGTTATGTCCATATACAAAAATGGAATTGACACCAACTCTAACGAATTTTTACAAAATGTAGCATATGCCATCTCAATATCTATTCAAAATTTACATGCCAAAATGTCTATCTCATCTAAACTACTGGTGGATCATCAAAATTGAGCCTCTTTGAAGCACTCATTGGCTCTGAAGGTAGCTACACAAGAAAAATTCAAACCACAATTGAGATTAGTTATACTATATAATTTAAAATTGAATAATTAACATCAAAATCAATATACATTGAATTTTAATTGAACTCTAAAATTGAAATCTTGATTACCTGAAATATACGTCTCTTGAAAGGGTCAGGAGTCCTAGAATATCCGAAACCAACTTTTGAAATGTCAATCTATATATGTGAACAAAAACATAAAATTGATCCTAGTTAGCATAAGATTATTGGTAATAGGAACATATTTACCAAACAAAAAATAAAATAAACACATACCTCTTTAGGTTGATCTTTTTCTTTATCTCCTTGAGGTGTTTCAACACCTACTCCTTGATGTGTTCCAATACCTACTCCTTCAGATGGTGTGTCACTTGTCAACAACGATGTATAGCTCATAATTGCCTGTACATAAAAATGACAAGTACATATGAAACTACCAATCTATGTCGATGTATGGATAATCAATATAAGATCTTAAAAATCTTAATTCAATCCAATTTGATTTCAATTACCTTCCCCTTATCTTACTTTGCACCTCCATAGTTTGAACGAGGCTGCACCTCACTTGCACTAGGTATTTCCTACAAGAGGAAAATAAGATAAACATATAAGTTATTATATAATTTCATTAATGGCAATTCAAATGACAAGCAAGTATATAATAAAAAATGTAAACGAGTGAGTGCGAAAATATATATTGTGTGCATGTCCAAGCCAAATGAAATGGCCCTAAGGGTGCTCTTAGTCACTTGTGTGAGCTCCCCCTTAGACATCAACTATTAAATAGACCATGTAAATAAATATTAGTACTTGATACTATCTCTTATTAATATTCAGTTAAAAACAAATGCAAGTTATGAATTTACAGATTAAATCTTACCTATGTCACTATTCCATCATCCCCCTCTCTAGCAAGAGAGGGCTCTGTAGGGTGCACTCCACTCCCCTACGATTGATCTATAATGTCCACATCATGGAGGTCATAATTAGAAGTGTCCAATGGATGCTCAATGGGCTGTACAAGAGAACCCAAGCATATCTAGTGGCACAAAGTGAAAGTATGTGGCACACAAATATGTGGACCTGAGGAGGATGATGCAGCAGCACTCGAGCCTTCACCAACATCACCAGAATGTGGCTAAGCTACTATAGAAGCATGCGAAACCAAATGACCACTCAAAGAGTGAATAGCCTGAATAGTCTATGAGGTTGCATCTTGGATAATCTTTGGATGATATACTAGAGGTGGAGGAGGAAGGGGAGGAGGGGGAACATATGGGCACAAGACTACTCTAATTGCCCCTTGGTCTATCCTGGGGCATACCTCCACCGACGTCCTGGAAGGGTTTAATGTCAAAGTAATTGACATGATGCCCTAACACAAACTCAACATATATTTTTTTAATATAGTAAAATGGTATATCAGAATTGTTGTTCGGTGGTTTATCAAAAACCATACACCAACGATCCCAAAAGTTATCTACAATGTATCTATTCGTGCACATTTTTATAGAAAGTTTTGTTTTATTAACATTCACTAGCAAACAGATGCAGGGGTTAGTGAATAAAGAGGCTATTTTGGCTTTGGTTATTTGGAGATCTTTCACATCATTGTAAGTGAATTCACATGCATAATATTCCCTTATGTCTTCTCGCCATGAATGAAAGGCATTATGTTGGGTGGAGAGGGTTTCTATATTTTTAATTATTTCCTTCAATGTGTTTGTCATATCTCTCAATCGAGGGATTGTCTTATAAACTTCACAAATGCCCGTCAATTGCCCCAATTTTTCACCAATTAAGTCTTCAATTGCTGGTTGCGGAGGTGGTGGAGCATTTTTCTATGGAGGTGGTGGAGTGTTTGGCATTTGTGCATTTTCATTCTTAGCCATAATACCTGATTAAAGTTAAAAACTAATTAATCTAATTGAAATTACACAATATAAATGAAATTATTGTAAAAAAACCCTAGTTTTTAATAAAAATCCCAAAAAAACCCTACTTTTTCACAAAAATCCATAACAAACTCTAGTTTTTGATAAAAATACATCAACAACACTAGTTTTTAATCAAAATCCATTTAAAAACATTAATTTTTAATAAAAATTCATTGTAAACTCTTGTTTTTAATAAAAATCAATAAAAAACCCTACTTTTGAAAAAAAATTCATTTAAACTACTTAAAATTATAAGAATCTAATTGAAAAATTGATTACAACATTAAAAAACCAAAAACTTACCTTTGAAATCGGATATCAGATTTTGACTTCTCCTTGTGCGCCCTCTTTCAAAGTGTGTAAAATGATTTTGATAGTCCGTTGTTTTTTATTTATATTGTTTTTACAAATCGGATATTTGATTTGTAAAAATAGGTTTGGGCATTGCTTTGGAGGAATGTACTAACACCTAAGCCTAAAAAATGTCAACTCGGCATTTCCGCATTTTTGAGTCGATCCAAAACGTAATTTTTTTCCCATTGCCACTTTTTGGCCCATCATGATCCTGCACATACCCTACATGTTCATTAGGAGTAAACATCTCATGGCTAGATGTATGTGTGCTTGGTATATGGATTTTTTCTTCTTTTGGAAAAACTTGGATGCCTTGGAAGATATCTACCAAGTCAATGTAGTATTTTGATGGTAAGGTTTCTTGATCTTGAATTTGTGTAGTATTATCTTTGATATGCTTTGGATCAGATTCTTGATATGGATCAGTTTCAAATAAGGGATTGTTTGTAAGGGATCCCTGGATTTTCTCCAAATGTGGACATATGGGTGATAACTCTTGGATTAGATATTTTGTTTTGGGTATAAGTATTGGATTAAGAGTCTCTCAATCATAAATATGTATGTGAATGAGATTGGATGATGCCAATATATCTTGGACTGGATCATTACTAGACCTTTTTGATTGAGTTTTATCATGCTTTGGATTAAATTCTTGATGTATGTCCTCTCGCTCATTGGATGATGATGAGACATTATCAATGTGACCAGTGATAGATACTCTTGATTTTTGTTTTCAAATTTAAAGGTTGAGACATTGTCATTATTGTCATTAGTGTTTGAACCTTGAATCTCATCCTCAATAGTTAGTCTTCTATAATAACACAATACTCAACATGATCAAATAAGACTCACAACTTCCTTTATGTACCTATTTATGCCTAGGATATCACCTAGGCTGACTTAGATAACCCTATATATAAGTTTAATAATTGTGTTATTGTTCAATCTAGAGCTCAAATATATGTTGCCAATTTGAGTTGCTATGTTTTCTATGCAGAGAAAGTTTGAGAGTTCATTTTGTGACCTGTAGAGAGAGTATATAATTGAGTGATTTGACAGTAATATGTTAGTGAGATTTCCTTAATTATTAGATTGAGTTGAAGTTGAATTATGAAGCTAAAAATGTAGGAGGTTGTCTATAGAGTTATTCATAGAGTCACTAGAGTCACTCGTTGGAAGCATTATTTCTTGGAATGCTTGTTTATTTTCTTCTATTCCTTTCTTTTTATTCTAAATTTTGAGAGGAATGTTGGATGCATATTGGTGTGCAATTATTTTATGCATTTTTTTATGGAAAGATATATGGATGATTGATTTCTTCATTAGTTGAAGTTGAATTAGGAAAATATGACATAATTAAGAGTTAAGGTAGCCACAAGCTGACTACTCATAACCCGATACACACTATAGGGTAAGGGAATAATAGTTTGGCATTAAATAATTGGTTTAACACACCCTCAATTGGCTCCCCTAAAGGGTTGTTCTCATATTTAGCAGTATGGTTTGATTGTAAGGTTTGTTGTGGTGGAGGTATGGGACCTTGGTAGCCATGTTGGTTAAAAAGAGAGTTAGCTCCTTGTTGGATGTTGTAGGTACGTTGAGGGTGGGGTGCACCTTGGTATTGAACTTGAGGAATCCTTTGATCTTGAGTTTGAAGTGTGCCTTGATGTTGCAAAACTCCTTGGTACTTTGTTTGAGGTACATCTTGATATTGTGGAACTCCTTGATACTCTGATTGAGGTACACCTTGGTGTTGTGGAACTCCTTGATACTGCGATTGAGGTACATCTTGATATTGTGGAACTCCTTGGTACTACGATTGAGGTACTTCTTGGTATTGCATTTGAGGTACACCTTGGTGTTGTGGATTTTGTTCTAGCAATTGATGCTGTTGATTCACTTGATGTTGTCAATATTGTGACCTTATTTTTGGAGGGTGTCCAAAGCATTGTCAATAAAAAATTTCAACTTCTTTTTCAAGTTCATTTAGCATAATTTTCTGTTGTAGGTACTTATTTGTTCTACTTGATGTTGTGACCCATGATAAGAGTGATTTGGGTAATATATTGACATATTTTGGGGATTTTTTGATACTCAATACCCTATCATAAGGTCACTTGGTTTATATCCTCATGGGTCCCTTCCATCATTTGTGGTGCTTGTTGGTGGGATGCTAGTTTTGTTCTTGCTCACTTCCATGTTTTTCATGTGGTGTGATCTTGTAGTTGTCATAAACAATTGCAAAGCTTTTGTGAATGGTTTTTTGACTCCTATCCTATGGAAAGCGTTGACCTATTGGTGTAAAGCATATAGATAGAAATTATCTAGTGCATTTTGGTGGCTGCGGTACCTTCTCAAGATGTACCCTTTGGAAAAAAAATTGTAGGGTGGTTCTTTGGAAGGTGGAGTATGGATTTCTGCTTAAGGATTTTTCTCTTTCTAGATCTAATAGTTTTTTTCTTGTCGTAGAGCATAAGGGATGTATATCTATTGCCACATAGGTGGTGGTAACATGGGCCTTTTGATTGCTATGTCTACTATCTCTTCCTCTTCATCTAAGATTTGTGCTATGTTTCTCAAATAGTTGGGTGTTTCATTCTTCTCAATTATGGAGTTTCTTAAATTGCTAATGATATCAGTTTGTTCACCTTCAATGTGTGTGAGACTAGGTTGTAGGATTGGTGCTATAAGGTCTGGTTGTTGCATTAGAGTAGTCGATCACTAGATGGTCATAAAGTGTAATGGTGTTTTGAGATGGTTGCTATGAAGCTCAAGACCCTAAGGTTTGAGTGTTGTTTGGGGTTATACTACCTTTGAAACTAAAAATTCCAAGGGGCATGGATTGATATCTCACTTCTCCTTTTAGAGGATGTGTTGCAAAAAATCTTACTTGAACTATTTGTGAGTCCCAAGTAAATGTTGATATCTTAGAAGTGCGAATGAGGGAATAATCCAAGTTTGTGTGCTTTGATTTTGATTTTCAAAAGTAGGATGGAATGGTGAAAGTGGATGAAGGACTATATGAATTATTTGGTTTTCCAATTCTTTTGTTCTATCAAGGATTCTATGAGTACCTTTAGTTTGTTTTCCCCAATTGTCAGTATGATAGAACAATATCAATAGTTTATGAGTAAAGGTGTTAATATGAGAGCTAGAGTGACCAGATTTATCAATTGCAAGCCAAAATATGTCAAGTGTGTGGATTTTTATGGAACAACTATGAGCTAGAATAGCAAGTGCATGGGTTCTATGTGTTTGTTTCAAGTGAAATGAGTACTCATGTAAAGAAAAGTTTCTTTGGTAATGGAAAGCATACTCTTGGAAAGTGTGTTGGTTTATTAGAAAAATGTTTTGGATAGGACAACTGAGAGGGGGGTGAATTAGTTGTCATAGATTTAAACCTTAAATTCAATTACCATAACTAGCACATAAAATTATTAAGTGATTAACCATCAAATTCCAATGCACAAACACAATAGCATCAGATTTACATGGAAAACCCAATGAGGGAAAAAGCATAGTGAGAATTAACTCACACTATAGAGGATATCAAAATCGATTACAAAAAGGCTCACTACCTGGAATAACGCTCACTATCCACATGGATACAACCTAGATGGATCACTACCACAAAGATACAAAGAAGACTTGTTATAGAGAGACAACAATCCCAATGCAATAAAGGATTCCACCACAATCACTGATCCACTTGCATGAATGATAGATTTCACCTTCTACTCATTATATCTAAAAAATCAGCATTAAGCCTCACACTAATTAGGCACACACAACTCACACACTTTTAGAATAGAATTAAAGTCATTTCTTCTCTTTCACTTATCTTCCTTCTTTTCTTATGTACACTTTTCATTACTAGCACATTCTATATTTATACCATCTCCAACTTTGAAAAGATATAAAGTCGACCGTCCGACTTCAAATTCAAATTAGATTGGTGCAAAACATCCTAGGGTGGAATTAGAATAAGGGTGACACAAACACATGCTTCACCAAGACCCATAATAGATCCAACACACTTCATCAACTTCAAATATAGTGCTTGACACATGGTCGACCAAACTAGTGTAAAACGCATAAATCAATTAAGCTCGATGCTTCCAAATGCTGAAACCATCTTCAATAGAACTAGGGAAACACAACTCTTGAACCATAAAGAGAAATATAGATCAACAACAATTCTTCTGGACCTCAGCCAGAACACATGAAAAATAGTTCACAAGCACCAGACCAACAACCTCAACAACTGACAACCTGCAATCTTCTTTTTATATAATTTTCTCAATATGCTCAACATAGATAGTCAACAACAACTAGTAGATTACCAACTAACTGGTTGACATCAATGACAATAATTTCATTCCTCTTTCCCTTCTTGCAACAATCTCCCCCTTTGTCATTAATGACAACACATGATGTGAAAAACCATCAAAGGCACATACCAACTCTGAAAATACTTCTCAAGATTTTTCTTTTGCTTCTCCCCTTAGAATATCATCTTCCTTATCACTTGTTTTCCTCTCTCTTCTTCACATGCTCTTTCTCTCCCCTTTTTGCATCAATGGAAAAGGAAAATATATATGTTCATTGAAACTTCCTTTGACATGATAGCAATATACTCATAATGACAACACTTAAAAAAAATTTTGCTCCTCTAGAGAGGTAGCCACCAAATAATTAGTCCAAAGAGATAGAACCATGAATCCATTGGATGGATGCATCCCCAAATGCATATTATTTTGTAAAAGGAGGGGAAATAACCCCTAGCTTATCCTGAAGATACTCAAAAGTATCTCTAGGAAGAGACTTTGTAAATATATCCACTATATGATTTTTTTTGAAACATAGTCGAGCTTGAATTCATTTTCCATGACCTCTCTCAAGAAATGAAATTGATAGATATATGTTTTTTTCTCGAGTGCATTATAGGATTCATCAAAATCTTAATTGCACTTGTATTATCATAGAAGATAGAAATAGGATCATCATGCAACATTGTGATATCTTTCAATGTCTATTTAATCCATAAAACTTGTGTACAACAAGATGCAACAATAATATACTTAGCTTCAACAGTAGACAAAGAGACTGAATCTTGCTTCTTACTCAACCATGCCACTAATCTACATCCAAGAAAGAATGCATCAACATTAGTACTCTTTCTGTCGTCTATACTTTTGGCCCAATCTTCATTTTTATAAGCACTAAGTGTAAAATTAATATCCTTGGGATAT
Organism: Sequoiadendron giganteum; assembly: GCA_007115665.2. Lineage (NCBI taxonomy): Eukaryota > Viridiplantae > Streptophyta > Pinopsida > Cupressales > Cupressaceae > Sequoiadendron > Sequoiadendron giganteum. Next base: position 482,551,742 of record CM021108.1, read on the forward strand.
AATAACCTATAATCCTGAGTCCCATTCAAATATCTAAATATCCTTTTAACTATAGTAACATGTGTTTCCTTCAGATCTTCTTGAAATATAGCCACAAGACAAACCACATGCATAATATATGGTCTAGTAGTAGTCAAATATAGAAGTCCACCAATCATAGATCTATACTTGCTCTGATCAATCTTAGGTGAATCATCATCTTTACCCAATTTACATCCAGTCACCATAGGTGTACTTACCGGTTTGAAACCATCCATTCCGAATCTTTTCAACATCTCCTTCACATACTTAGATTGTGAAATGAAAATTCCTTCCTTTGATTGATTAATCTATAGCCCAAGAAAGAAATTCATGTCACAAAACATAGACATTTCAAATTGGCTATGTGCAAGATCATGATGGGCCAAAAAGTTACGATATGTAAGTGATCTGATGGTCCATGTGGCTGATTATTTTTTTTACCCAAAATTGATGAAACAAAAAAGGTTTTTAAAGGGGATTCTCATCTTTCCACCAATATAAATTATTCTTTACTTTGAATTTAATAAATAATCATTATTCATTTTCTATTTGAATTATGACTAAACTCTTGATTGACATGCTAATTGAAAAACATCTATAGCTTTCAAATGGTATCACATTTTTTGAATCTGAAACATGTATCACATGCTATGATTTGCATACTATAGGATTAAAAAAAAAAATCATGAAGTTTTGACCAAGTTAAGGTGGTTAGACATACAAGTTTTTATATTTTTTAAAAGTTGTAATAAATAATTTAAATTAATTATTTACTTGGAAAAAAATTACAAAAAAATATGCATCACATCGGGACATGAGTCCTCTACTTATATCTAAAATATTATAAACAAATATTATCATTTTATTGTGGTTAGGGTGGTCACATAGACACCTACTTCTTATTTTTTCCCTAAAATTTAAGTACTACTACATTGAAATTTCAAATTTTCATCAAATAGATTTTAAAAAAAAAAAAACCTATTAGTTTTGAAACTACATTCAATTTGCTACAAATTCTATTCTTACATATTTTTGAAATAATATAGATAACTTATTCAAATTTTTATGTCAAGTTGCCTAACTCTGATTTTCTGAATTTTCATCGCCATGCCTATTTTTTTCATGATGATCTTGGACATACATAATTATTTATGCATTTCTTCAGAAAAAATCTTGCACATATTTTCATTCCCTCTAAAGATAACGTCATCAACATATACAACAAAAATCAAGATTCTATCATTTTCAGTCTTGAAATTTAAATTACTATCTATCGTACCTTTGTTAAATCCTTGCCGACTCAAGTACTTATCTAGCCTTGCATACCAAGCTCTAGGAGATTGCTTCAATCCATATAAATATTTCTTCAATCTGTACAACATATTCAGTTGATCTGTTAACTGAAATCCTTCTGATTGTTCCATGTATACTTCTTCTTCTATTTCACCATTAAAAAATGATGACTTGACATCCATCTGATAAACTTTGAAATCTTTGTAAGCAACCAATGCCAAGAACATCCTAATAGCTTACATTCTTCTTACCAAGGAAAAAGACTCTTAAAAATATGTACCTTCTAGTTGCGAGTAGCCTTTGCACATAAGTCTTGCTTTGTTTCTATCAACTTTCCCGTTCTCATTTAGCTTGTTTCTAAATACCCATTTTGATCCAATAATGTTTTTGTCTACCGGTCTTGGGACCAATTCCCAAGTTTGATTCTTCTCAATTTGCAAAATTTCTTTCACTACTTCCTTCCAATTTTCATCCTTATAGGCTTCACTTACTGACTTCGGCTCAATCTCAGAGAACAAGCATAAATTCACTTCAGCATCTGCTTTGCTTCTAGTTAACACACCTTTGTCTTATCTCCAATAATCTGACTATCTGAATGATTTCTCTGCACATATTTCGGTGTCCTAGGTGACATCATTAGAGCATCTTCTTCACTTTCATTCTAGTTTTCTTATTCATCTTTATCCTATTCTTCCACAACTTCTTCTATTCTTGCACAATCATGTTCATCAGACATATATCCATCAATATCAATAGAAGTCTTTACTTTTCCATCAACCTTCACATTTGAGATTTCTACAAATTTCCTCAGTCTTTTTTTGAAATATCTATATGCCTTTCTCTTAGTAGAGTATCCAAGAAATATTCCTTCATCACTTTTTGCATCAAAATTACCCAAAGTTTCTTCATCTATTCTGATATAGCATTTTCTCCTGAATACCTTTAAATATTTGAATGTAGGGATTCTTTCATGCCATATCTCATAGGGAGTATTTGTACTGTTTTCTCTTTTCTAAAATCAATTGAATACATATACAACAATGTGAATGGCTTCTTTCTAGTAAACTTCTAGTAATCTGGCTTCAGTGATCATTGACCTAGCAACTTCTTGAACTGTTCTATTTTTTGTTTCAAAATATCCATTTTTATAAGGATTTTTCAAAGCAGATAGCTATCTCTTTATACCATGCATTTCACAAAACATATTGAACTCATAGGAGGTGAATTCTCCACCTCTGTCAGATCTTAAGCACTTAATCTTCAAATTCACTTTATTTTCAACCATAGCCTTGAATGCCTTGAATCTATCTAATGCATCGGATTTCTCTCTTGAAAATGCAACCCATGTATATCTACAATAATCATCAATTAAAAGAATAAAGTAACTTTCACCAAGTAGACTTCACACTCTCATAGGACCACAAAGTTCTATATGAACCAAATCCAATAATCCAGTAGTATATTGTTCTCTTGATCTGTAATAAATTCTTGTTTGATTTCTGAACTGACAATTCCTGCAGATAGCATTTACAGGATTTGTAATTCTCGGTAGATCTCTCACGGATTGAATAGAACTGATTCTCTCCAAGTTATCAAAATTCATTTGACACATTCTCCTATGTCATAACACAAAAAACAACATATTAGAAAGTGTGATAAAGGAAATGGAAGAGAAAGAGAGATTGTTGAACACTACAAAATAATACTATGCTACTCTATCAAACCACAAAAGGAAAAGTGAAGCATTACCATGAGTCATAAAACATCATCCATCAACACCTTTAAGCTGATAAATGTTCCCTTCATATTTCTTTCCTATAGAAATCAATGTTCCAGATCCTTTTCGGATCTCACATTTCTCATCCTTAAACACAAGATTATATCCTTTTCTTCACATTTGAACAACACTAAAAAAATTATGCCTTAAACCCTTAACATTGTAAACATTGTCAGTATGATGCTTTCCATCAAAACTTACTATTCACCTATCCAAAAAATTTTAGTCACCAGTATCATCTCCAAACATAACCAGACCTCCATCATATTTTTATAGTTTCACAAACTTACTCTTGTCACTAGTCATGTGATGTGAGCAACCACTATCAACTACCCAAAAATTCTTATCCTATTTAGCATGTAGGGTAGGGATAACTGTATCTTCATTTTTCTCCTCTTTCTCTTTCTCCTTCTCTTTCTCTGGAGGACTTTCTTTTGACTATATTTCAGATTTAGTAGAAGTAGGTTCATCCTTAATCGCTAAGAAAAAGAATTCAATGTCATTTGGATCTTCATATTTTGAATCTTCATTTGAAATACTAGCATTCTCATTCACATAGTAATATTTGTTAATCTTCGTTCCTTTCTTATTTTCCTCATATCTCTATTTATTCCTTTTAGCTCTTTCCGGACGCTTTGCAACATAGTGACCAATTTCTCCACAACTAAAACACTTAAAGGGAAATTTACCTTCATACTTACCAGAGCCTTTTCTCATTCCCCTTACAAAGTTAGCTTCAATTTCATCAAAGTTTTCTTCATCCAAATTTTCAATTTTTGTAGCTTTAAAAGAAGTCTCTATTTTACCTCCACTTCTTAGATTTGGCTTTCTCATCAGATAAGATGTCAAAAATACTAGCAATAGATCCTTGGTACAAGTCTTGTAATCTATAGTCTACTCAATAGCACTCACCTTTTCACTGTAAGCATTAGGAAGAGTTATGAGAATCTTCTTTACAATTTTGGTTTCATTTATAGTAATGCCAACGAATTGCATTCCAGTCACAACCTCGTCCATTCTTTGTATATAGGATTTAACATTCTTATCTTCAGATATGTGTAAAATATCAAACTGTTTTTCAAATTTTTGTAATTTTGCCTCTTTTACCTTTTCATCACCATTGTGTTCTCTTTCTAAAGTATCCCAAGCTTCCTTAGTTGTCTTCAAATTTTGCACCTTAATCAACTCTAAATATTCTAGACTATTCTTCAAGATGAAATTTTCCTTATTATTTGCTTCATGTGCTTTGATTTCTTTAGGTGTACTCGAACCATTAGAAGGATGAGTGTAGGGTTTCCTTAGAAGCTTTCTCTACATCATATTTGCAATACTCCAAATATTCTTCCATCAAACCTGGGATAATCATAGATCATTTTTCAAACCATCCCGAACCTTCCTTAAGTGGTTAAGCTCTTCACCAAGGAACCAATCTTTGATACCAATTGTTAGATGGGAAAACTAAGAGGGGGGTGAATTAGTTGTCACAAATTTAAAGCTCAAATTTAGTTACCAAAACTAACACATAAACTAATTAAGTGATTAACCATCAAATGAAAATACAGAAACACAATAACACCAGATTTACATGGAAAACCCAATGAGGGAAAAACCATGGTGAGGATTAACTCACACTGTAGAGAATTTTAAAAAAAATTACAAAAAGGATCACTACTTGGAATAAGGCTCACTTCCTGAAGCAGGGACTCACTGTTCAACCTCACTATCCATAAGGCTACAACCCAATGGCTCACTACCATAGAGATACAAAGAAGAGACAAAAGACTTGTTATAGAGAGACAACAATCCCAATGCAACAAAGGATTCCACCATAATCACTGATCCACTTGCATGAATGATAGAGTTTTCCTTCTACTCACTACATCTGAAAACTCCGTGTTAAGCTTCACACTAATCAACCACACATTCAGAATAGCATTAAAGTCATGTCTTCTCTTTCACTTATCTCCATTCTTTTCTTATGTACACTTTTTAGTGCTAGAAAATTTTGTATTTATACCATCTCCAACTTTGAAAAGATACAAAGTTGACCATCCAACTTCAAATTCAAATTAGGTCAGTGCTAAACATCCTAGGGTGGAATTATAATGAGGGTGACCCAAACACACGCTTCACTGGGACCCATAATATATCCAACATGTTTCATCAACTTTGAATGTAGTGTTTAACACACGGTTGGCCAAACCAGTGTAAAACACATAGATCAATTAAGCTTGATGCTTCCAAATACTAAAACCATCTTCAATAGAACCAAGGCAACACAACTCTCAAACCATAAAGAGAAATTTGGATTAACAATAATTCTTGTGAACCTCAACCAGAACATAGAAAACATAATTCAGAAGCACCAAACCAACAACCTCAACAATTGACAACCTCCAATCTTCTTTTTATACAATTTTCTCAATATCCTCAACATATAAAATAAAAAACAACTAGTAGATAACTAGCTGACCGGTTGAAATCAATGACAACACTTTGATTCCTCTTTCCATTCTTGTAGCAACAAGTGTAGGCCAAAAGAAGAAAGTGCACGAGTTTCACATCAAATGTGTATTTTATGTCAAATGCAACTAATTTTCACCAATGGCTTTTCTAGGACAGAGAGAAAATGCAATGAATTTTCAGCAACTGCAGCAGAAAATGGGGCAACTGTGATGGAATTTGTGCAATAGCAACCTTTTTGTGTTTTGTTTCGAATTTGAGTAATCTTTCTCTAGAGTTTTGCAAGTTTAAGTTGGTTTCCTCCACAATTTTTTTTGTGTTTGGAGTATGGCAAGTGATACAACAATACTTGATTGACTCAAAAAGCATGGGCTTTATGTGACCTTAATCTCTATGGCTTTAAGTTGTGAAATCATGATACCCTAGACATAGTCTCTAAATGTTTACTTTTATCTAATGTAGCCTAAAATAAATGACTAAATATTCATAAAACTTTAAGGAAATCCTTAAGGAGTGCCAATATAGGGCTTCTCATTAAAAGCATACACTAGGTCAAATGGTTTGTGATTGAACCATCATGTTTAGTGTTTGTTTGGATGTGTTCTTGTTAGATCAAGCACAAAGTATGATGTCAAATATATTTTTGAATATTTTTGGCAAGTTTAACATAAACAAACATTTACAATCCTAGTGGATAAAAACCATTCTTTTAGGTAGGACTATCTCATGCTCTGAAGAGATGATTTTACATGCAACTTATGGCATGGAACTATAGTCGTACTTGGCAAGTAACTTCTCAAAAGTAAATTGAGATGCACCACTTTCAAAGAATGTTTTTGGATAAAGGGGTAGCCTCTAAAACAATTTGGCTCTTAGTAATTTTCTGGGGATATTATTTTTGCCTCCCAACCCTTGTATGTTTTTATGTATCACACATATACTAGGAGAATACATCAGTATAGGCCAACAACACCCAATGGGATGATGAACTTTCTTCACACCCATAATTTATTTATATAGCAGTCAAGAACAAAAGTACCGCTTGGGTTACCTATGAGTTCTCTGGCATGAGATGTGTCTCAATAGGTGGGTCCTCTAAAGGTATGCTTTGAAAATAAAGGTGTGAAGTTCAAGATATTTTTGCTCACCCAAGATCGCCAAAAGGTGTGAGGGGATAAGATAACCATCTAGCTTGCCAAACATTGAATGCATGACATACAATTCATAGTAGTTTGATTATTTTTAAGCACCTCGAGTGGTGCTATCCCCAAAAATATATAAGATATCAATGATTATTTTTAATTGCATCCAATGGAAGTGTTCTAAGAACCAATCAATATTATAGAAAAGGTGCAAGATAAAAGGAATGATTTATCCATTTTAAGCCCAAATTTTATTGTTTCTAAATCAATCATGGTCTTACTTGGTCAACAAAAGAAAATGTGAGTGTGCATAAAAAAAAAGAAATTATTTTGGTCATTTGTGTTGTTCTTTTTGTGCAACAAAATAAAGATTCCTAATTGTGAAAACTTGAAAAGAGTTCATTTTTTAGACCACCCAAATCGAAATATGTGTTGTTCTTTTTATGCACCAAATAAAAATTCATAATTTAGAAAAACTTTGAAATGGTTCATTTTTAAGAGCACCAAAAATGAAGTGTTCATTTGTGTTTTTCTTTTTAAAGCACCAAATAAAGATTCCTATTTTAAGAAAGCTTTCAAATTGTTCATTTTTAGAGCACCAAAAGACAAATGTGTTTGTTTGTAGGTTCTTTTTAAGCACCAAATAAGAATTCCCACTTTAAGAAATCTTGAAATGGTTCATTTTAAGAGCACCTTAAAAATAAATGTGTTTCATGCTTTCTATGCACTAAAACAAAATATTCTTAACCTTAAAAAGCATTTGTAAATATGGAGTTCTTTGACTATTCGTCTTCCCTATAGAAAACATGTTAGTTTTTTCTTGATCCTACATATAAACACATTAATACATGTCACACATTCAAAATCAAACATTCATTAGTGAAAAAATCAAATTCCCCTTAGTAGATCATAGACATAGGTTTGTTAGAGTAAAAGCACAAGAAAAACAGCAAATACAGGTCCTTTGTTAGAGAGAAAATGCGTAGAAAAAATTCAAGTGCGCCCTCTTTCATTAGTCAGATGTGCAAAAAAATATCAAGTGTGTAGATCTTATTGTCAAGTGCATGGATTTCAGAGTCAACTACACGGATTCTTTGACAGACAAGTGCAAAAATTTCTAGGACAATGCATGAAAAATTTTCAACCGCACTCTGGAAACCTGCAACTTCAATTCAAACTCATAGAAACATTAGTAGTTAAAACTGTGGTCCCACCGAGCGTGCCAAAATGTGTGAGGGGAAAATCATAGAGTGTAAATAGATAAATGTATTTGAATTTATAATCTAATCTATGATCAAGAACATAAATCTAAGATCTATTCCTACACTTATGAAATGAAACAAAACTATTAAAAAATTCAAGAAGAAAGATCAAAATATGAAAGCATACATGAATTCATGAAAAAGCATAGTGTTACCATCCCATATTGGAGTGTGTTCACCTGATGTTGGATTATTCGTATCACTATGAATCCTCCATAGTTCGTGTGCAAAACCTTGATGCATGAATGGCTGATCAAATGTATGTTGAAGCTCTAACAATGGTGGTTGTGAATGTAGAAAGTACTTTGTTGTGCAAATGATGTTGACTCTTTGATCCCGTTTTGTGAGGAAAGAGGTTTTCTATATAGAAAATGTGATTCAAAATGGATGATTAAGATTAAACAATGTTGCATCAAGATTGATAGTTGAAAAGTATTGAGAGGATTTAGGCATGAATAGATTGCATAAAGTAGATTGAAAAATTTGTGTGATTGAGGAATAGATTGGTTAGTCAGGATTTAGACTGATCAGTCAGGAATTAGATTGATTAGTTTGAAATGAGATGGCTTAGTCAACAAATCAGATGGCTTAGTAAGCAATCGTAATTTTCTCAATTAGAAAGTGGGTGAGGAAAATTGATTAATTGATTTAAATAATTAATTCCTTTTTGGAGTTGAATGTACAATTCAAGTTAGAATTTTACAAAAATAGTTGCATTATTTTGATTTTATTTTTTATAATGTTTTGAATAGTTTGATTTAATTATTCATATTTTGGAGGGAAAAGTGACTTAATTAAATTATTATGATTTAATAATTCAATTTACTTAGGGAAATAAAATGATTTAGTGACGTAATAAAAATAATTGGTGTATGTTATTTAACTAATCGGGATGAAATAAAGTGATATTTAGCATTTTATTAAATAAATGTAATTTATTTAATTGGTTGACATGATGAAAAAGTGAATTAATTAAATACTATAATATTATTTAATTAATAGAGGAATTTAGGGTTTTTGATGTTTTTGATGATTTGAAGATGAATTAATTAAACAATGTTAAATCACTTAATTAATAGACGAATATGAGTGCCAAAATGCTACTTCACAAAATAGAACATTTTTAAGTGTCTACAAAATTATTCTTTCCTTGGTAGGAATTTTAATGGACAAGTACTTATAAAAATAATGTCATTGATCTAACAACTAGAAGTAGTGAATCTTAAGGGTTGAATTATTTTGATGATATTTCAAGAGTTTACAAGGTCCTAAAAATGTTTCTAATTCTAGGTCTAATTACAATAATATAAGTGGTGTATTATATAAGGAAGATTTACCTTAATGATTCGTAATACACTATTACATAACACTACATTCATAAGTCATAGATAGAATACATATATAGGAACAACTACTTTAGCATGATATATTAATTGATTTTCTATGTTCATTAAAGATAACATTTTACTTTTACTAGGCTAGAACCATTTACAACCTAAAGCTACATTTAATAATACATTTTCCTATTATACACATATACAATTATTTTTTCACCTAGATACTTAGATACTTATATTTTGGTTCAAGTTGAAAATCATTAGCTAATGTTATCATCAACTAAATTATTTTTTCCTATTAAAAATTGAGATTTATATTTGATACATTTTTATTAAATTCCTCAATAGATGAATAGATAGACTTACACTCAACCAACCATGTCATATGAACATAGCAATAGAGGCACACAAAAGAAATCCAAATTTTATTCATTGACTTTCCTTAACTAATATTGAAATTAAAATAAATTTAGTTAAACTTGTAAAAAGAGTATCAATTGAAATACAAAATTTGTTAGCACAAACTAAAATTACGAATATAAGAAGAAATAGTATGCTTAAATCAAAATTCTTCAAATTATGAATTGTAGGCTCATATCAAAATATTAGATGATCAATTTTGCAATGCCGTTTGTTTAACTATTAATTTTTTAAAACATAAAAATAGATAAGAGCACACGAGTTAAAAAACTTCCCCATAAGATTCACTATGATTATGCTAGAAATCTTAGAGGATCCTCTCAAAAAAAGTATAGCAATTTTGTTGCATTCGTTATCTAAAGCTTTAAGTCTAGAGAAATACATATAGCTGTAGTCCTTATCTAAAGTATCTAAAGTATCTAAACCCTTTTAAAGGAATTCATTTTTTGAATTTTCTACAAATTGTATGCATTAAAAAAATTCAAAAATTGATGGAGAAAGCAATAAATCTTATAAAAAATGGGAGATTTGGTAATTCTTAACGCTTGATATACATGATTTATCATTTTCATTGCAATAAGCCTTGGATGCTTGTTGTGTGTATCATATTTTTCCACGAGACTAGTGTCTGCTAGTGAAAGGTATTGAGCTTGCATAGGTAAGACCATCATTAATTATTCTATACTTAGATTTGATATCAAAGGTTCCATTTGAATTTATCAAGTGATAGAGCAAAGAAATAAATATCTATGTTCACTAGATCATTTTATAATTATGATGGGTGCAATGGAATTATGTATGATAATATTTTTTTTATGAATATTACTATAAGATAGAGTAGATTTATGTGCTTGAATTGCTATCATGAAGTAGGAGCTCAAATAAAATTGGAAATGTTGTTTAATAATGTTCTCACTCTCTTCCTCATTAGATAGTTATTTTCTAAAGTCTTATAAAAAGAAAGTCCTAATGAAATTAAGAAGTGGTCAACTATGAGCCAAATAAACCTTCAACTACCACACACTAAAAAAGAAATAAATAAAATTAACCTTACAAAAAGTATGTATTGTCCCTCTTGCTCACTTTTTAAGATAAGAGTAATCCTTGGAATGGAATAGACAATACCTCCAAATTTTAATCAATTGTATGTATAGATGTGCATGCATGCAAGTAGCAAAAAGAACATTAGAATGCAGTAATAATAGCATCTTGTTAAGATGAGAACTAGAGCTTGAAATTTTTGGAAATATGAATAGTAACCCATATGAAGCTACACATACTTCAAAGGATCAACCATGAAGAATACCATCCGCATGAATATGAAAGTTCTGTAGCTTGAGCTAGAAGACAAATTGATTAAATGATGATCTTGAATGTATTGATCTAGAATTCATGACATGATTTATAAATGTACAAGATTATTTCTTATATAGGAAAGGTGAGAGGTAGTTGGATAACCACCTTGGTTACAATCATTAAATGACTAATGCATAATTATAAGTGCATGAGAGAAATGTTAACTGGCTAGATAACTACATGCCTATTAATGAGACATGGTCCCATTAAATACTAGTTTCTAGAATACCAGCAAGGAAACCGACTCCTAAGTAAGCTTATTAATAATGTGAATAGGTCCTCACTAATATCTAGTTAGGAAATAACCCCATTCACACTAACACCCCCCATAAGTGCAACTTGGGAGTGTAGTTATGATGTAAATTATGCAATGATGGGTCTTGACTACATGACCATTTTAGGTACCCATGTACAAATGATAATGCAATCTCTTACAAATGGAGAAAAGAAGAAAACCTCATGGGACGAAACTCCTCCCAATATATATATATAATGCAAAATCTAAGGCTAATCATGTACAAGTAATGGAAGTCATGTATGGAGATCTCAACATCAATACCACCCAAGAGATACATCCATCACAAGAATACAATAATCAATAGCCCCCGATAAGAGGGAAATAAAGAGGCTATGTAGCCCATCCCACAATATGTAATCACCTACAAAAATGGTAAGTGTCTGAAGACAAAACATGATCCAATGTTGACAAACAACTTTTCTCCCTTTTGGAAGAAACAAAATAGGTAAAAATGCAGGGATGCTTCCCATTTCAGATAGGAATTGAAGGAAGGAAGAAGGAGTATGTATGACGATGATGTCCCTAAAAATTGATCATGTGTCTCCTTTCCCAAGGAAAATAAAGATGCCAAAATAAAATCAGGTACATGCCCAATCAATGAAGAAGGTGAAAAACTAGGACTATGCATAAACTAATGCTGAACAAGATCCAAAGATAATACAACGATCCATCTAATGAAGGAATAGATGGAGACTAGATTTCCACCTAGAATGAAGTGTCCGCAAAACCACTAAAAGAAGTCTGAAGCCAAAAGAGTGTCCAATGATGACAAACCACATGTCTCCCACTAGGAAGAAGAAAATCCAATGGTAGATGCTAAAGAAAACCCAACTCCATAATGAAGGAACAAGAGGGAAGAAGCCTCATATATGAAATCTCTATGAAGGAATCAAGTGCCTCCAAGGTGGTCTCACCAAGATTAGGATCCCTAATCAAGGTCAAAAAATGGATTTTGGAGACTTAAGAAAACCCTCCAAAGTAGAATCAACATAGATGAGAGATATCCCCTCAAGAATTTCCTCCAAAGCTATAGAAGTATCCAAGTCTACAATACCTGAAACAAAGCCATACCATGATTCCAAGTTTGGAAAATTGAATATGTCTTGATGAATAGGAATGATGGAAGCCTCAATAAATGAATCTAGACAAAGAATCACTGAAGGTGAGGTACATCAACTATCTATGATGGAGAAGAAGAATCTATAGAACCCTTGACATCCTCATTTGAAGATTCAAATAATTCCAAATCTAGAAGATCCTTCATAGCATTATCATCATAGGGTATCCTATCTGAAGAATGAAGACGCACATGAAATTTTGAATCATGATCATCGGGGAATGGTAGAGTATCAAGATCTCCATATATCTCCCAAATATTAGTCTAAAGAACATGAGGACAATCACAATGATCAATAGCTTTCAAAACATCATCAACAACATGTATAGCAATAAACCATAAAACATTATATTTGTTGCAATTCCAAGAAAAGTTTTGAATACATTGACCTAGATGGGGAACCATACCATACAAATGTGGAAAAAATTCAAGTGATTAGATATCATTTATGATGTCATATCTCCATTGCTTATAGTTTCCCTTTTGCAACATAATTAGTGTATAGGATAATATGAAAACCCAATAATGCACTATGAATGATCTTCAATATTACAAAGGCATTGAACTTCGATATCAAATAGAAACTTCCAAATATGATGTACTAGTGAAAATAAAGCCGCCAATGCTTGAAAAAACCTTTCTCAAAATGCAGTATGTCCAGGTTAGCAATTAAATTCCATTTGCAAAAATCTATAATGAATATACTTGGGACTAAATCTGAAAAAAGTGGATGGACTGAATGATAGAACTCTGAATCACCTTTGTAATGTCGTTGGAATCTACAAAATCCAATAAATGGGTGAAAATATATGAGCTTGGGAGTCCAAATGGAAGCATTGACTTTGAATGGCTATAATTTGTATCCACAACAAAATTTGGAAAAATACTCTACATGGCTATCAAGTACACAAAACCAACTTTTTAGCGATTTTTTGTTTGTGAAAATTCGATATCCTGGCGAAAAGTTACGCTCTGTAGAAAAAGTTGCCTTGTTGAGGAGTGTAGGCTAAATAGGTGCAAAAACCAAACACCCATGGAAAAAAATTTGGCCCCTAGGCACCAATAGGACTGTAGGGCTAATCTGTAGAAAAAAGAACTCACTGCTAGGTTTGATGACGGTGGGGCTATGGTTGGTTGGCAATAGAGCAGTGCCACTAGTTTCTCCTCCACCAAACTTCAGTCATCGAAGAAAAGATAGGCATCACCGAATTGTGTGAACCAATGGGATAGGGATGAATTCTAGCAGATGGTGGACCATCAACAGGAAGAATAAGAATTCTTGATGGATGGTGGACACTGAGTATAAATTTGTGGAAGGATAGTGAATGGTGAGGTAGTGGATGATAGGAGTCAGAAAATCGATGGGAGAAGACTCAATGATGATTGATAAGAAAGGAAGGTCATAGAAAATCATGATAATTAATTCCTGACAAAAACCTGCAACTTTGACAAACTAAGAAAGGTCCCTACAAAATATAAATATGATTTAAACTTTGTACTTCCTCCTATAAATGATGACAAAGGCCTATGGATTTGAAAAAAATTAAAATGAAATATGCTCTTCAATTTCAATGTTGCCAATGGCAATTGAAATCAATATATGTGTGTGTGTGTGTGTGTGTGTGTGTGTGTGTGTGTGTGTGTGGATATTAAATCAAACCCACATTTTCAAGCTGACATCAAATTACCAAAAAACTAAAATAGCTCACGAAATAATAAATATTTACCACTAAATTATAAAGTAATGCTGACCAATATTTAATAAATTCAACCACCAAATAATATAAGCCCACAAATGTTAAATTTTTCCCACAAAATATACTGACCTTGAATAAAATGAGCCCCAAATAATTATTTTTCTACAAACACAAGAAAAAAATCTCAAATAATTTTGTTTGAAAAACCTGTAAATGATGATAATGCTGATAGAGGGGGATATTTTTTTCTCCAACACTTGGACGATCCATAATTTTCCCACAAATAGAGCTACAAAAGCCTCTGATGGCCTCCAGATGATGAAGTCAGATCTCGATGAATGGGTTGATGATCCTTAGGTTTTCAAACCTTCTAAACACAACAACGGAGTCACATCTAACCCAAAGTGCCTCAAAAATCAGTTGTCTCCCAGATGAGAACAACTAGCCCTTCAAGAAAACCCTTCATCCTTTTATGATCTCCTCAGCTCAACTTCCTGATATGAGATGGATCTCCTATGGCCTAAGCTCTAATACCATGTTTTGAAATATGAAAAATAACCTAGATGAAGTCGTGCATACTTCAAAGGATCAACCATAAAGAATACTATCCAGATGAATAGGAAAGTGGTGTAGCATGAGCAAGAAGACAAATTGATTAAATGACGATCTTGAATATATTGATCTAGAATTCATGAGATGATTTACAAATGTACAAGAGCCTTGCTTATATAGGAAAGGTGAGAGGTAGTTAGATAACCACCTTGGTTACAATCATTAAATACTTAATGCATAATTATAAATGCATGAGAGAAATATCAAATGCCTAGATAACTACATGTCTATTAATGAGATATGGTCTCATTAAATACCAGTTTCTAGAATGCCACCTAGGAAACTAACTCCTAAGTAAACTCATTAATGATGTGAACAAATCCTTACTAATAGCTAGCTAGGAAATAACCCCATTCACACTAACACCCCCCATAAGTGCAACTTGGGAGTGTAGTTATGATGAAAATGATACAAAGATGCAATGATGCAATGATGGGTCCTAACTACATGGCCATTTTAGGTACCCATGTACAAATTATAATGCAATCTCTTACAATTAGAGAAAAGGAGAAAACCTCATGGGACAAAAAACCTCCCAAAAAAGAGATATAATGTAAAATCTAATGCTAATTATGTACAAGTAATGGAAGTGATGTATGGAGGTCTCAAAATCAATATAAT
The DNA here is from genome assembly GCA_007115665.2 of Sequoiadendron giganteum. NCBI lineage: Eukaryota > Viridiplantae > Streptophyta > Pinopsida > Cupressales > Cupressaceae > Sequoiadendron > Sequoiadendron giganteum. The sequence goes on from CM021108.1 coordinate 482,567,158, forward strand.
TTCTATCATGAAGTAGGAATAAAGAACATTATAAATATTTTTTAATACTTTCCTTGTCCTCTTCCCCATTGGACAGTCATTTTGGAAAAAAAATTAGAAATAAAAAACTCATAAAATCTCTATAGACAATGCACAATAATTATTTAATACTCTTGTTTACTCACCCAAGATTTTTGAAATATGAATAACCTCTATCAATCCCTATGATAAATCAAATTAAGAGAAGATTTACATTCTTATGCTTCCACTAAAGTTCTAAATCAATAAAATTAAATTATTTCCATTGTTAGAAATGAAGGAAACCACTACATTATGGAAATCTAATTTAACTTCAAAATATAAAATATAAACTTATAGATATTAATGGAGAAATGATTTAAAATACAAATAAATCACACAACTCAAGATCCATACACACAACAAAAGTATTGACATGGATAAAACCCTTTCAAGTAAAAAAATTTCACCAAGAAAAGAGGGAAAATTTGTACTATTCTTCAAAGAGGTTAGAATATATAATTTCCTCAATCTCGACTCTAATCCAACAACATATGTGTACCTGTAAAACATCTCATAGTATCTCCATCTCAACCCATTAATTATTTAGACTCATGGGGGCTCAAAATACCACCATAAAAAATTACCATGGGTCAAAACAAGGTTTGGAAATACCATGGTAAAAATCCATATGACCCTGTACATGTTAAACATGGTCTCTTACATGACATTACACCCTCTTACAAGTTGTCATAAGAATCCCTATAAAATAGGAGATTCTCTTACATGCATCATATACCATCAATAGCTTATACAAAGATTCTCTTACACGTGTGATAAATAATTCTCACTTCCAGAATGATATCCCCCACTTTTATCCCTTATAGTTGTCATAGACTTTGTCATCACATACTTAAAAATAGGATTCCCATGTTAGAGCACAAAATGGGCATCTTTTGACAACTAATAACTTAATTTTCAAGGCACTAACATGTGGAAAAACTTCTAATTCAAAATCTCACACCCATTTTGATGTAGCACAATTATTTAATAACATAAATGATATTTATCCATGGGAAAATATAAAATAAGAATAAATAAATAACATAGGAATTGCCAAGGTTGAGACACCTTGATTCCCAACATTAGACCACTTGTCAAATGCATTGCAAGAGCTAGGGGAAACACATTATCATGGAAAAAAATAGGTACAAGAAACAAGGTGTGTGGCCTCCCTGCACCAAATAAACTTGGTTGTATTCATAGGTTTGGCAAGATAATCTGCAATTGTAATACCCCTCTGTTTTGCTTCTTGTTCGGCTTGCTTTATGCAATGTTTGGTTGCAGTTACTTTGATACTAGATACATTTTGTTATGATGTTTTGATCGCTACTATCGAGCAACAACTATTATTGTGGGTTGTGGTTATCTGATTATTGTTTCACTTGCATTATGGATTAATGATGTTGTAGAGTTAGCATGAGATGTTATTATGAGATTATTGGAATTATGATGGAAGTGTCAATTTCGATGAGTGTATTGGTAAAGAAGACGGGTTCGCATCACTCACTTGCAAGCGCCCTACGAATCCGTAATTCCTTCTTCACAGTGTGTATTATATGCTGGATATATTGTATGATGTTGTTTACTTGGTTTCAGGATTGTAGGTACATGACATCGACTCCACCTGGTTTCACAGGTTTGAGCATGTCGATCCAACGGTTAAGTTGAACGGGAGATAGTAACTAGGTAACATGTGTCAAGTTTACACCCTAGCCTTAGTGTGTCATCAGTCGTGTGTGTCGAGTCATTGTCTGTCTTGCTTTAATGTTATTTAATTTTGAAAGATTCTTGATTTGGAAATAGATATTTCGAATAATTGCATTTTAATCATGTTGATGGTTATTTAATTTAAATAATGCAATGTGGATAAAAGTTAATATTTAAATTAATTAATTATATTTAATTTATTTAATTAATTAAATTTAATCCAAGGGGGTTGAATTTAGTTATTAAATAATTAAATTAATTAATTAAACGTGATGCAAGAGAATGAAAGGCAATAAAATAATTAAAATTAATTTTGGAATTTAATCTCAACTTGTGGGAATTAAATTAGAAATTGTAATTAAATGTTTATTTGGGAAATTAGTTGCAACTTTGGAAATTAATTTATTATCTAGAATTGCATTTTAAATTGAAAGTGGGTTTTGAAATTGAAATTGAAATTAATATCTAATTTGCATGTAATGTGAATTAGGGTTGTTTTAGGTATTTTTGATTTATAAGGAATGCATGTTTTAATTTTGGGGGAGAAATTTTTTTAGGAAAAAATACATTTTTATAGCAGAGAAGAAATTTTGGAAACATTTGGACAGAGAAGGGTTTGAAGAAAGTTTGATTATAGAATTGATTGGAGGAAAGATTGTTTGCTTTGGTTGGGTTTTGGATTGGATTCGTTGGATGATTGAAGAAAATTCAGGAAATCTTTGGAGGAGGCTTGCATAAGAAATTCATCTTTTCCTGTAGCTTCTTGAATCAGGTTTTCCTCTTTGTGTTTTATTGTTCTTGGTTACTTTTAAAATAGTAGTGATTAAAGATTTGTTTATTAAATCTGTTTTAGAAAATAAATCTGTTATTAGAAGAAAAGAATTAAATAAATTTACAGCGTTTGTTTTTGTGAAAATTCTTGAGTGAAAATTGTGAAAACCTCAGTTGAATTTAAATTATTTGAAGAAATCGATTATTTTGTTAGTGGAATCAAACATAGAGATTGAACAATGCATTTAGAATGTTTTTAGAAAATGAAACCCTCTATAGAAAATAAAATTTATTTTGAAAACCTTCTGTAGAAATTAGGTGGAGAAACCTTGAGGTTTTAAAAACTTCTGGTTTTTATTTTAGATCCTTTTAGTGTTATTGTTCTTTTATTGTTTTAGAATTCGGGAAAATGGATTAAAAGAATTGGTTTTTAAACCTCTTGAAATTTGGGTTGTTGTTTGGAAAATTTGCATAATTTCACTTGTTTCAGGAAAATTTCTCCAATTTTACTTCTGAATTGAAAATTCTATTTATTTTATACATATTATATATTAACACATATGTATATACATTTTGTTATTTTTGTATATACATATGCACAAATATATAATATGTAGGATTAATTTTGGTTACTAGAATTATTAATTTTAATATATTTGTGTGAATGAGAAATCGTCGTACGACAATACCCATCCTTGTTCTTGGGAGGCATGTGTTTTATTCATTGTTTTTGTATGTGAATTTAATTCGTTGTGCCTGCGAATACTGCATTCGCATTTTCCCCCTTGGTACATATGGATTGGGGTTGGGGAGGATCTACCTCCCCACCGTCGCCCCCATATGGGAGAGGCAGTGTGGAGGGAGACCCTCCACCGCCCCTTACCTTTGTTAGTTGCAGAGTGAGGGGAGGCTCGGCCTGAACAGCCGCGCCTTCTCTCTCCCTTCCCTTCCTTTCATTAATACAAACTCTTAATTGATAAAATGCGAGCTGTGCATTTCGTCCGTCTGCCCTCCGTAGGATTTCGATGTTATAAATAATATTTTATATATATTTATTTATATAAATATATATGTTGAATATTTAGTACATATCAATTATATATTTAATGAAAATATACATTGTAAATATATATATGTTAAGTATATAACTTAAAATGTAATTATTTTGTGAATATTATTATATGTATCATTTTATATTTATAATGATGTCATTTCACAGAAGATTATTGGTGTATTTTTAAATAAACATTTAAATTTTATATAGTGTATCTATGTATTTAAATGCATGCATGTTAAGTGATCGTGATAGATATTATTGGGAAAAGAGATTTTTTATTTTTAAAAGACAAGTTTTAAATTGCATGGTCATATAGATAAGGAAGAGATATTTTATAAATTTCATGTTTAGGTAGAAAATTGAAAGAAATATAGTATGTGGTTAGAAAATTGAAAGGATGTACTTGCATGGGGTTGTGTTATTTTAAAAGTAAATTTAGAAATTGATTATTATGAAGGGACAATTAATTACCTTAATTTAATTATTTTCTATTTGAGTAATTTATTTGTTGAGAATGTATATTTAATGGTTTGAATAAATGGAGATATGCAATAAGAGTTTGGAAAGGGAAACTATTAGATGAAATTAATATAGTGTGTTGTTGAACTAGAAGAAATATAAGGTCTGGGTTAGGAAATTGAAAAGAATTATTGTAGAAGATTTATGCTAGGTTTAAAAGAAAACAATGGATTCGACTTAAAATTATTTGAACTAGTCTACCCTTTATTATAAATTAAAGGCACTTATTTAGTTATTTCAATTAATTTAGAAAGGGCAATAGTTATTATGTTTTATTTCCATAGAGCAAATTTATCGTTGTGATTGGAATATTAAAGAATCTATATAATTAAGGTTATTAATATATATGTTTGGTGTATATATAATATGGAGCATATATAAATATGTTAAGTGTAAATTCATTATCGTTTTTCATTTTAATAAGATGCATGCAATATATTATTGAATAGAGATTTAAAAATGAATTGATTAGTGTATATAGGAAATGGTTAGAGAAACAATATTTTATTATATTAAAGTGATTGAATGTTTTAAATAGAAAATTGAATGAGATGTAAGATTTGGTTAGGAAATGGAAAGAGTTTACTTACATGGATTTGTGTCAATTTTAAAGTAAATTAAGAAGAAGTTTATATTGATGAGGCAAATAGTTACCTTAGTTTATTATATTTCAATTAGGGCAATTAATTTATTGTGAATGAAATATGAAAGAGATATGGACTTAGTATATCCAAAAATAGTAAATTTCTCGTGATTGTCTTAAATGTTTTAGTTTCTCTGTATTTCGTAAAGAGATGTAAGTTTAAATTGTTTGAGACTTCCTATAATGGAAATAGAAATAGGGGTTATGATTATTTCAGATGATCTAGTTATCGTGTCTTTGACTTTGTCAACACTACCTATTGAATGAGTATGGATTTAGGAAATCCAAATATTAGATTTGATTAATGACTTGAATGCTTTTGTTGCTATGTTGTCAAGTTGCATTGTTGGTTTTGGCATTTAGTGTTAGTCCTAAATTATAAGTCTTCTAGAAGAACTTAGAGGATAAGGGTTGTTGAATCTTTATGCCATCCAGTTGTTTTCCCTTGGGTAGTGCATGGCGTCTTTTTAGTTTTACCCGGTTTCCATGAACGGGGATGTTTTGTACCTCTTGTGAGAGGAGTGGACTATGTGATTGTTGTCTCCAAGATGGTAGGAGTGAGTTCTATCATTTGTTCCTCATTGTGTTGGAGTGGATTATGATGTCTTATTTGTATGCACTTGTATTTCCCTTGGTGAATTATTTGGGTGTGTGTTGTCGAATAGAAGAGTGGCTTTTGTTAGGGGCTAGAGCCCAAAGAGGTAAACCAGGTAACGTTTAGAAGTGAGTTAATCAAGTGATAATTAGATTAATGTACTTAGATGATTGGGATGTAGTTCACACTAATCAAGATAATTTAATCCTCACTCATAGACATAAGGGCTCGTTTAGACTTGGGATGAGTGAGAAGGCCTGGAATGGCATAGTCATTTATCTTGTCAGTACAAGAGGTATTTGATGCCGCATGAGTGAGTATGAGTGTTGGGATTTGGTTGAGGCCACCAGGATTACCAGAGCCTATGAAGGATGCCCAAAGGAGATCTCATGACTACTATGCGATGACACTCTATCTAGGACAACTATTGTTAATTGTTTTATGTGTATGGTTCTATGAACATCCTTGATTAATATCATGTCTAGAAGCAATGTGACCTATGTCAGTGATGTTGGAGTTGTACTTGATTTTTACTTGTATGGTGAATGAGTTGTACTTGTTAATTCATTTGGTTGGTTATAACAGTATGAGTCAGTATGAGTGTGCCTTTGGTTAGTGGTTGTAGATCTTTGTCCATGTTACATTGTTACTATCTCCTAGCATGGGGGGTGGGCCTTCGGGTACCACTTGGTTGGGTGGAACATGCACCAAAACCATTGGGTCCCCATTGATCTTCAGTACTTGGTGGTGAGACATCCAGATGGATGGCTCGAGTTCTTGTGTTATTCTTGCTTTGTAATATTTCATTTTGTATAAGTTATTTATCCCTCTTTTGTTACGAGGTGGAGTTATGTAATTGTAATACTTATGTACTATTGCCTCATTCTGGGAATGAGTGATGTAACTATTGGATTAAAATAATGACTATGAGATTGTATCTTGGTTGATTATCTTATTTTGTTATGTGGTATTCTTACGATGTACAATGTTTATTTCATAAAGTTCATAATGATATGGTTATATGTAATATGTATGTGTGGGTTTAAGTAATCCTAACCTTGTAGCCTTAGAGGTTGTTGTAAATTAGTAAGTGAATGTGTATGTTCAATGCACTTTATAAAAAAAAAAATTGGTTCGCTTAAGACGTTAATTGCAACTTTCTTTAAGGTCACTTGGCGGGGCATTACAACAATATTCACCTTAGTGTCAATTTTCTTCAACTCAATTTGTCCATTAGAAATTTTTTCTCAAACAAAATGGTATTGAACATTGGAATTATTTTTCGAAGCATGATACATAGGATTTGGCTAAATGAATTGCACTCTAGTTATCAAAACCAATCTAAACTATCCTGCAATTGAAACCAATACCATCACACAATATTTGTAACCATATTGACTCCTTAGAAACATGGGTAGCAGCCATGTACTTTGCTTCAGTAGTGGATAAAGTAACTATAGGCTGCCTCTTATTCATCCAACTTATAGCTCCTCTAAACAAAGTAAACGCATACCCACTAGTGGACCTTCGACTATCCAAGTCACCTGCCCAATCTACATCAACAAAACCTTGTATGTCCATTGTCTTATCCACATTGTTAGTACCAGAATAAAGAAAACAATAATCTGAATTACCACACAAATTTCTTAACACTCTCTTTGCATAACTCCAATGCTCTCTACTAAGGTTAGACATAAACTTGCTCAAAACTCCCACTTCTTGGGCAATATTTTCTCTAGTGCAAACCACCGCATACATAAAATTCCCACAACATTAGCATATGACAGGTTAGGTATATCCTTAAAATCACCTTCAAATTTAGGACATATCTAAGTAATCTTAGTGCCAACCAGTAAAGGAATTCTACTTTTTTTCAATCTTGCATATTAAATCTATGCAAAATAGTGGTGACCTACTTACATTGTCACAACCAAATCTTTTTCTTACCTCAGTATCTTTTGATTTCCATTCCCAATATATCTCAGTACCCCCAAATATTTAATCTCAAATGCACCTAAAAGTTGAGCTTTCAGCTCACTAATCATACCTTTTGTGTTACTAAAAAACAACATATCATCCACATACAAGGCACCAATTAGTAACTAATCATCAATACATCTAATGTAAACATAGCAATCCTCTTAAAGCTTCTATCAAAGCCCAATTTGAACATGAAAGTGTCAAATTTTTGATACCACATTTGGGGGGATTGTTTTAAACTATAAAGAGATTGCACATTAACCTACAAACCAAGTGTTCTTTTCCTTTTACCTCAAATCCTTTTGGCTATTGCATATAAATTTCCTCTTCAAGATCTCCATGCAAAAAAGTAATCTTAGAATCCATTTGCTCAATTTCAAAATCATAAGCAACAACTATGGATAAAATAAGTCTAATAGAATATAATTTAGCAACATGAGAGAAAATTTCACCAAAACCAACTCCCTCTCTAGGAGGAGACCTTAGATACTATTGTAGCTTTGTACTTCTCTAATAAATCATCTTCACCAAGATTGGCATAATGTTATCATTGATATCAAAGCAAAGATCAGTGTAATTCTAAGTGTCACTAGATCAGTGTCTGGAAGTGTTGATGAAGGATGGAGAGAAGAGCATGTTTCTACAATGTTGCAAAGTTTATTAGAAAGTTACAAGGTTTTCATGCAATTTTAGCATGTTGTTATAGAGGTTGCTTCCAAATGTCAAAAGATAAAATAAGTTGTAGATTCCACATTGGTTTTTTGAGAGGGTTTTATTGCTATGGTTTGCATGGTTAGAGGATTGTAATGTGTTCAAAATTGATTTATTTGTACTCTCTGGTCAAATTTAGGGTTTCATAATTAAACCCTAATTATTTATAGTCATGGCATTGCTTAGGTTTTATATTTTGATGTTGATTGGTAATCAACAGTTATGGGTTGCTTAAGTTATCACTTAAGCCTTTTGGATCGTTGTGCTAACTGGCCCTTTACCTAGTGTTACCAGTTAGTGGTTATGTGTGCATCGCAACAACTTTTCACATCACAATTAACACTTTTCATGTGTTATGCACTTTTGTGATGTATGATAAGCTCCTTGGAAGATCTAATAGTGTGCCTTAGTGGTTGAATATTCGATGACCATCACACAAGGCCTTCACATTGCATTTTGATGGTTACCTCAACATGAGTCATTTGTGATATATGATACTAGCGGATGGGACATCATCTTGAACAAGTGGCAACATCCCACTAGCTTATTGATGATTTGGTGGGTCCTTGGTTAGCCCTACGAGAGTGAAAACTTGTGACAAGTTGTGACAAGTGCCCCAATGGACACATGGAAAACCATTAAATGATGCCTTCACATAAAATTTGTGAAGCTAAAGGAAGATGCTTTATGTAATGTGTGAAAGGAAGAAGTTAGTACAACATGACATCAACCCAAGGATAAATGGCAGAACAAGATTGTATCAAAAGTATTGTATGCATCACATTTAGCTTTCTTCAAGTTACAAAGATTTAAGTGATATGTGATGGATAGAGTTTGTGGAAATTGTGACATGAGAAGAGATAGGTGGCCGAATTCCATTGAATCACCAATATTATTCACATAAGAGTTGTGAATAACATTGTGCCAAGCTAAAATGTGATACTCTATAGAGCAGCGATGAAGACATAGTGGGTCTACTATTCAATTTGTGATGAAGTGATAAGGCGGAAACACATTTGGTAAGACAAGTGGAAGTTTTCTATTTCATTGCTATGTAAATCTTCATATCACAAATAAAATTCTTTGTGTGAAAATGAAGTCATGCTAGGTAAAGAGAACATAATGAAAATCCAATGGTAGAATTCAAAGGATGGTGATGAAATAGTGATCGTACTTCATCTTCACATAATATAAGTGAACTTCAAGCCCTAAGTGAAGTTGTGATAGTCATATGCCTAGCAATGAAGAACAATGGTGATAGTTTAAATAAATCTTATCCAACGGTCATGTTTTAAAGTTGGCAAGGATAAAGAAGGATTGATGGATCATGGCGTGGAGACAACAAATCAATGATCAATATTTAAATTTGAAGACCTCCAATGGCTAGGTGGTGGAACAAAAAGTGTAAATGGAAAAAACAACTACAAACCAACATGGAAGGAAAAATTGATTGTTGTAACCACTCTAACTACTAGGTTTAATGGTGATCGGTTCATTTAGATAGTGAAGATCACATTCTTGTCGAATACAAGATCACATATAGTGAATGTGCATTAATGATCATATACCCTTGATTTGATATATGCCAAAAAAGGTGTAGTGAATTTTGTCAGTGGTGTATGCGTTGAGATGTAGGAAGCTTGTTGAAGAAGTAAGAGTACGAGAAAACCTTAACAGAAGGTTGTGAAGACTTACAACTAAGTGAATGATAGGTGTTTAGGTTAGGGTTTGGAATGAAAATTCCATGAGAAGAAGATATATATGAATATATATGTAGGAAAAAATTTAAGTGATTCATGATGGCCTAACATCATGCTATGATAAGCAAAACCTAGACCATAACTCAAAATATCATCTAGTGTGTGCATAAAAAGAGAAGATAGAGGTATGAAAAGGTAGATGTAGAATCATCAACAAAGGAAGAAATAACAATGGATGTTCTAATGTGAAGTGCATGTGTATTGTAGTGGATAGAGAATGCACACACTAAGATAGAGTAGAACCCAGAAAAAAAAAAGAATATTATCAAGGGATTATATTAAAGGTGCAAAAAAAAGAGAGGTGTAGAGAAGAGGGGTATGTGTTGTTGAGTTTGTAACAACAATAGAAGAAAGTGTTGATGGTTAAAATGACACAAACAACATTAAAACAGAATATTTCTACTCTATTTCTCCTGAAAAAGAAAGACAACATGTAGTAGATAACTTCCAAGGTCCTGGTAGTTGGTTCTCAATTGTCTGATGTCACTCAATTGGTTCATGCAACTGTAATATTCAAGGGGCCTATGCTAGTAACAAAGGATTCAAGCTATGACTCTCTTTATCGAAATAGTTCCTGTAAATCAATGGGTTTTAAATAAAAGAAAAAAGATAGAACAAAGGGGTAAACCAGTAAGTATGAATCGAATTTACATAGTATCTAGACATATACCTTCAACAATGAATGTTTCCTAACAGATCATAAAACCATAAGATGATACAGTCTGTAGCATAATCTATACCACTGCATACATTTTAGGTGCTTAATTAACTTCACAATTACTCTTCACAAATAATTCAAGGGTTTTCAAAACAACACACATTCATTCATCATCAAAATTATAGATCAACAGACATTTTAATAACTTCAACTCAATGACAATCTAATAAGATAATCTTTAAATCTGGTTTCTTCTAATGACTTTCATCACATAAGAAACTATCATGCTTCAGCACAATCACTAGCATTTAGATGGATTATAACTTATTAACCTTATCAAACAAACAATTTAATTCCAAACACCATCTTTTGAGTAAACCTATAATTCTATTAACTATAAAAGATCAAGTACATTGTATCTCTATAAAAATTACTACAAAATTCTATCTCCTAGCATTAGGTAAGCCAATCTAGTTCTCAATTAGCCGACCTTTACAATATGATACCCATCTGGTATTTATAGATATACAAAAAGTTCGAACCTCACTTCTATTTTAGGCTTTCCACATTTTTAGGAATTTAGACTCTCTTGGAAACTCAGATCAATTTGATCTCGAGTTCTTACATTAGACTTTCAGTCTTAACTAAAAATAGAAGATAGAAGAAAAGCTTTATCATGCGCCCCACAAAACTGTTACTGCTCTATGCATGCAACATGCAAAGATGGAGAAGATCATGCATGTAAGGATTCATGCACGCGAAGCTGGATCTGCTAGGAACTCATCGTAGTTGGTGAAGACTTACTATAGAGTATCCATCTCTAGCCCATTAATCCAGTCATCTTCAAATTTAATCCGATCCAGCTCAGCTATAGCAAACTCCTTCATACTTTTCAACTTTATCAATTCTCTCCCTGTAGCTTTTATCTCCTCTTTGACCTCTACTAGTCAATCTAACATCAACTCTCTTCCATCATCTTCCTTTTGCATAAGTCCTTGGAATCTTTCATCCCACTTTTCCTTTATTTGATTAAAAGGCATGCCCTCTTTTGTAAATGCATTTATATCTACAATAATGGCAATACCTGCTTCTAATTCTTCCAATTGCCCAGTTAAATTATTTATAGTCTCTTGAATCTCATCCTTATGCTTGCTCAAAAAGCCAGTCCTAAACTTGAGTATGCGAGAAGTCTTCTCTACAAATTCTTTGTTATCATCTTCAAGTATAGACTGTTCCAGAAGAGTAGTTAGAGGCAATGTATTTATCTTTTCTAACTTTTCACCATACTCCTTATACTCTTCTTCTTCTTTTTCTGATGCCTCAATATATTGATACATCTCTTTAATCAACCCTTCAGTATCCTTGTAGGCTTCAAATCCTTTCATTAAAAACTCTCCTACCTCTTGGTTCAATTTATCTATCCACCTGTCTACCATCTCCACCTTTCCTCTAACCTGCACCAAATCATCAACCTCCTTTTTGCTTAACAAAATAGGAGTCTCAATGGCTGCAACTTGTTGTGACCTTGGAGAGGAGACACTCTTCAAGAATGAATGTAACTGATCCAATTGAGCTTTAAGCTCATCTTTCTTTTGTTTGTCCTTAATCATTCTTGACTTAGTCGTTCAAGCCACCACATCAATCAAATTCATTTGTTGATTCCTAGTGGGTCTTCCCAAATTAACCGTACTCAATTGATGGTTTGTTAGCTGCATATCCCCTACCTCCTTTTTTGTCATAGGCATGGAACATTCAGCAACTATCTCTCCTTTATCTATGAGTCTGCTAGAATGTAAGATTTTGGCCTTCTTCTTAGGCCTTTCCTTTTCAATTCCCTTCATCACATCCTCCCAATTAAGAGGTTGAGGAGGTGTTCTAGCTCTCTTCTGCATGTCTAACTTCAGCCATATAGGAGCACTGGGAGCAGTCATCATCATGGAAGAAGAAGCAGCAATTGTAGAGGGTGGCTGAACATTTACCTCAAGTTGAGAATCAACCTTTGCTTTCTCTTATTGCTCCTGCAGCACATACATCTACACTAAATTCTCAGCCTCTTCTCTATCTTTTTGTTCTTGTATTTTTTTATCTTCTTCTTCTTTCTTTAACTTCTCTTCCTCCATCTGATTCCTCTCTACTCTTTCCTTTTCCAACCTTTCCTTTTCTAATTCTTCCTTTTCTATTCTTTCTACCTCCAAAGCCTTTTGTTTCTCTTCTTCTATCCTCTCTATTTCTAAGGCCTTGAGCTTCTCTTCCTTTTCCTTTTCTTCTTCAGCTTGTTGTTTCATTATTAGCTCTTCAACATCTCTTTCCTTTCTTAGAGCTTTAGCTTTTTCCTCTTTTTGTCGAGCTTCCTCTACAAGTTTCAGTTTAGCAACCAGGATTTCCTTTTCCCTCTGGTTTCTTGCTTTCTCCTCCTCAAGATCATGGATCTTCTATATCAATTCTAATTTTTCATTTTCTGCTTTGACCTTGAGCTCATGCTCTCGTTGCCTCATTTTCTCCTCTACTTCATCAGTTACTACCCTTGTTTCAATTTGTTTTGCCTTTAGTTGTTGCTGGTGAAGTAGAGCATTAGCTTGCACCTTAGCATCCATTTCCTTTTGCTTCTCCGCTACAACCCTTGCATCAGAATCTGTTGTAGCATCTTCAAATAGTTTCCATTGCTCTTCTTGTGTTAGAATCTGCTCAATAGTATGCCCTAGAGGCATGTTTTCTTGCAAATCCTGTTCTCATAAAGTCTCATCTGAATCTGTCTCAACTTCTAGAAATTCTTCCTCCACTTCTTTTCCTTTAGCAGCTTCAGCCATGCCATAAAGTGCTCCCTCCTGAACTTCTTTACTCCTTTTCCTTGTAAGTGGGACTTGTATGGATGACTCACCCAATGTGGGCATAGAAACAAGAGATCCTATTGGAACATCTCCCTCTAGTGCCTCTTCTTCATCGACCACCTCAAGTTCTATTTCTTCAACATCTAGAGGAAAGAATTCTAATGGCTCCTTGGAAGGTGTCTTTCTTTTAATTCTCTTGTATCATTTACCCTTCTTAAGGACTGGTCCTTGAGGAGCTTGAGCTTTCATCATCAACCATTGCATACTTCTATCCAAAACTGCTCTTCTAATTTTCTTAATATCAATTGTTTCTTCCTCATTCCAGTATAATGGATCTAAGATTTTGGTGCCAATGTTCAAGGCTTTGTATGAGGGATCCAATACAATTCCATCATCCACCAACGTGTTAGGAATATTTTCTTTAACACCCAACTCTACCATAAGTGCAACCGATAATATTTCATAGTTCTTCTTCCTTAAGTCATATTCATCTTGCCGATCACACCAAAAGTCCTCTAACAAATTAAAGTGTCTAGTGAACATTGAAGGTAATAAGGCATACATTTTCTTCCTTGGATCAAAATACTTATGAGTTGTATATAATTCCAATTTCAATTGTATCAACTCATTACAAACTACCTTTGCTCCCTTCAAGTGTTGACATCCATATTCACCCAATTTCATTTGAAATTTATGACATCCAGTCTTGTGCTTGATCCCAGACCTAGCATTAACTCCAATGGCTTGATACACAAACTCCATAAGCACCATTCTGTTACTGCAACATCTTGGAAGTAAATGTGGATGGCCTTCAAAAACCAAATAACCTGAAGTATGTAAATTTGGGTTATTGGATATACCAACTTCCCCATTCAGCAATAAAAGCCATAGCTTCTTGACTTAACCTGTATCCTGCATCTCCACTCAACTGATTGATGACCACATATAAAAATGCATCATTGACTCTTCTGAAATGAGTCTCAGCAACTTGAAGAGATAACTGATCATAAAGTTCCCATACCTTCTTCTGTCCATCCAAGACTCCTATTATACCTACTCTATTTAATCCTGGGAAAATCCCCAATCTGGCTATAGCATAAACCACATAAGAAGTCATGAAGAAAGATTTAGTCTGTCTAACCCTTGTGAGCTGATCATGTATGGCATCAGAAACAATCATTGACCAATCAAACTGGTAATCACCCTGAAAGATTACTTGAATGAAATGAAACATCCATTCTTTGAAGTGGAAGGTATCCCTCTTCCCAAACACTCTGGACAACATTAATATTAAGTTAGATACCTCCTTCTTGAAATCTGGCCTCTTTGGCTATTCAGCAAGCTTGCTTAAAGATTTCTTCTCTATGCTTTACCATTTTTTTTTTAAGTGAGACTTATTGGAGTCTTTATGCTTGCTATATTTCTCCAATGCCTCTACTTCAGTTAGCTACACCAAGTTCTTGGGATCAGGAACATTAAATATAATTTGGAACATTTGCGAAGTAAGATCTATAATCACATTATTTTGTGAATCCATGCATAATCTTGTAGCAGGATTGTAAGTACTGGCTACTGTCAATATCAACTCCAGACACTGGATTGATAAAGGAAACACAGTGATATGTGCAAGACCAGAGTCAACAATCCTTTGTGTTCTCCCTGTCAAGTTTGCTCGTTCTGCAAATGTCTCTTCTTGTAATTCTTCAAAGCTATACTGGCCTAGATTAGTATCTGTGATATCTGACCAGTCTGATTCCACCTTGCTCACTTTTACCACCGGATTCCTATGATCATACCTCAATGTATAAGGCAGTTGTTCTGGTTTCACCTTCTTTATTTTTGGTGCTGTCTTCGATGTTCTAGCTCGTTGATTCCTTCGAGCAACCTCTCCTGACATTCCTGACATCTATCAATTCTCCTACAAGCAAACCTCTAATTACATCTTTAGATATGATCATAAAACATGCTTTTAAAACATACTTGTTACATATACATCGCAGTCAGAACCAGACAAAAGCTCAAAATGATCTCTTTTACAACACTGGCGGACTTAGAGCAAAAACCGATATAGAAACTTCACTAACAATGAATGGGCTCAGAGTCGGAGCCGGGATCTAAATGAAAAATGGATTTGGTTTTCTTCGAACTTTCATTTTTTTCATATTCTATTTCGATTCCGCCTCTGCCTCCAATTTGGTTATCATTATTTTGAAGAAAGACTTTCCCATTATGAGCGGAGCTAGAAATGGGATGAAACATGGAATCGATGATTTTTGTAAAACAAAACTCTTAGGTCCATAATCTATTCCAATCCCGCCTCTGCCTATGTTAATCATGACGTCATCAAATACTTTATTCATTTTCAACACAACTTCATGATTTAAAACGTAGGTCGCTATAAAATGGAAACGGAGCTTAAAAACTCTACACTCATATGACCGTGGGGAACAATTGCATCCTAAGATACCATTTTTTTAATCGTTTAAAGTGATTACAGAGACCAACAAAACCCTAATCTAACAAACCCGATAAAAACTAGGGCACGGGTTTAAACCCTGCCATTGTACTAGATGACGAAACCCTAATTAAACAATAAATCTAATCTACCCTAAGTCACTGTAAAATCTCTAATCTACCTCACTGTAGATTTCTAATTTTAATAAACGCCATTAAAAACCCCTAATCTAATCTAATCTATTGCAAACCAAAAACAAACATGAAGCAATCACGATTAAGACGTGAAAGTGACGGTGCCCTAAAAATAGAAAGAAATGACATGAATGCACAAGAAAACAAAGATTTAAAGAAAGAGAACAAGACCAAACAAGAAGCTGCTCATTCAATCATATCAATAATCATAAATTTTCCTTAAAACAAAATGATCAAACACATGAGAAAATATAAAGCAAAACACAACAATCACGACTGTAAATCAACAAAGAACAACAAAGATAATAAATTTACCTCAAATGCAAACAAACCTGAGCTAACTTTCTGAATTGATTTCGCACACAATATCCCTTCTCTATCTCGATCAATTTGCTCAAACAAACTCTGCTACTGCTCTTTCGTGCTCTTAGATTTTTAAAAATAACAACAATGATTGGTTTAACCCTTAATAAAGGTAAATACATGAATTTCTACCTACACCAGCAAACTATCATTAATGCATTAAAGCACAGTAAAGGCAAAGTCGGAACTGAAAGTGAACGAACACTTCACAACAATGCGACTTTAGTCAAAAAGTCAATGACAAAAAGTGGCGGGGGCAGAACTAAAATGGAAATGGAATCTCAAATTTATAAAATTTCCAAATTCCATTCCCATTTCGGCTCTAGGTCTGAATACTAAAAACAAAACAAAAGTAAATACCAAAAAGTAAAGTAAAAGACTGACCTAATAAAACAAAACACAAAGACCGAGACTAAGCAAAAATAAAAATAGCGGAGGCGGGATCGGAATAAATTGTGATTTTGCAAATTTTGATAACAACCATCCTAATTCCCACTCTGGCTTCGCTTCTGCTAAAGGCCAAAACCAAGGCAAAGAAAAGACTATTGGGATATAACCAAAAACAAGCCTCAAAAGAACTTTTAGAACCCGATTCTGTTCTGGTTCTGATTCCGACAGAGAAACCAAAGAAAAACAAAGTATTGGAAAAACTAAACTCCAAACTTTGATTCAAAAACAACTAAATACAAAAATAACAAAGGGGGACCCATCTTGAACAAGGCAAAAGATGGGGTGGTTATGCAAGGCATAACAAATGGTGACTTGGCTGCGAAAATGGTTTACCCAGTTTCAAAATACCCAAAGAAAATTTTAGTCACCCAAAAACTACTTGGCTTATAAACACCCTACCTTGAATAAGATCAAATATTTGTAGGATAATTTCGAGTTTGAATCTCAGATGTTATGTGCTCATGAGTTATTTGTGAATCTAAGTGTGTGATTATATTGTGCATCATTCTTTGTAGATACTTTCTCTACTTGTGAACAACTATACCTAAGGTTCAAGCTACATAAGTTGAGTCCTTTAACTATCATGCAGTAAAATCCTGGGTATTGCTCCGCTGCCAGACAGGCGTCCATAGCCCCAACGGAGATACCTCTAGTTCTCTCAAAGTATTGCTCTACTGCCAGACAGGCATCCATAGCCCCGATAGAGATAATTGGTTACCCACTTGATATTGAGCTTGCTTTTCTTTCTTTTTTCCTCTTTTTTTTTTATGTATGGAAACTCTTTTATGCATCTCTCAATACTCAGATTCAATGAATCTAAAATGTGGGTTGAGAACTACAATGGATTTCATGATAGTCTTGGAATCTGATTTTTCACTTGAAACAAAGGTAGAGACATTCTAAAAAAAATAGGTAATTACTCATGCAGATGCTTTTCTAGTTTGGTGACAAATCTTTGATCACAATTCATGAGATATTCACATTTACATCTTCTATCCTTAATTACTTTTCCAACCCAAACTAGAATAATCATAAAACATAAGTTTTAGAATGAAATCCTTTTCAATGATTATAATGAGAATACCTAAACCAATTTCTCTCCTAGTACCAATAGTATACTTTGAATAACAACCCCCTAACTTGAGATGAGCAAAATAAGAATCCCCAATGAAACAAGACAAAACAAAACAAACAAACAAAACAAAGAAAGAAAACAAAATAAACAAAACAAACAAAACAAAAACTTAAAACTAAAAATGAAAACTTAATTACATATGATACAATATAGTACATTCCTTTTCAAAACATCAGACTTTCTATTCACCAAAATAGTGCTTGAGAAACTAACCATTAACTGGTAATGGAACAGGCTCTCCTATTAAGGTACTCAAACGGAAAGCATTCTTGCCTAAGATTTCAGCTTTGATAGGGACCTAACCAAAGTCTATCAAACTTCTGGTGATCTCCCTTCCTTTCTCTAGCCTTATCCCATAATAACACAAGGTTTGATATTCTAAAGGATTTTATCTTGGCTCTTTTGTCAAACCAACGTTTAACCACAACCTGATGTTTAGAGAATTGCTGCAAAGGAGCATCTCTTTGTTCTTCCATGTTCAATAAGATAAGCAGTATAACCTCAATCCTATCATCCTTATTATAAAACTCCTGCATAAATTTCAGAATAGGTATTTGTAAATGAATGGGGAAGATTGGATCTTGGCCATAAACTAACTTAAAAGGTGAATTCCCTAGGGCTGTTTTGATTCTGGTTCGATCTTCCCATCAGGCAAATCTCAGCTGGGTATGTCAGTCCCTAGGGTTACTTTCTAACAACTTTTTTATTACTTCCAATAAATTCTTATTTGTGGACTCAACCACTCGATTCCCCTGAGGGTAATAATTGGAAGAATATTTTAACACAATCTTATGCTCATAGGCCCATGAAATAAATTTAGCTAAAGAAAAAGCAGGGCCATTATCACATACCAGAGCAAATGGAACTCCAAACCTGGTTGTGATGTTTTCTATCAGAAACTTGATGACCACCTCTGTGGTACTATTCTTGCAAGGTAGGGCCACCATCCAATGTGTGCAATAATCCATTGCAATCAAGATGAATTTGTGACCTACAGAAGAATTTGGATTAATCACACCTACAAAATCAAGTGCCTAGTGGGAAAATGGACTTACCTCATATACCGGTTGTAGGGGCATTGCAGGATTCCTTTCTCTAGATGCAGAAGTTTGACATACATGACAAGTCCTGCAATGTTGATGCGCATCTCTAAACACATAAGGCCAATAGTAACCTGACCTTAAAATCTGATGAGCCAAATCATCAGCAGATCCATGTCATGTTCCATGCCTGCCATGAAATTCATTTATAACATGTTTAGCCTCTTGTTGATCTAGACAATGCAGGTAGATTCCTTGGAAATTTTTCATGTAGATTGATCCTCCTTTAAGCATATAATGAGCGATTTTCATCCTCAGTGCTCTTCTTTGAGTGGCATTCATGCCTTCTGGACACTTGTTATTGAGGAGGAAAAAGACTAAATCAATATACCAAGGATCTTTTGTGAATGATTGAACAGTGTACTATTGGAAAGTTATACTTCTATCCACTTCAACCATTTCCTTTGACAAACCTTGACCTCTTACAAGCTTCATTGGGTGAATCTCCAAGTCAAATTCTTGTAAAATTACCATCTATTTCCCTCTTCTTTCCCCTAATTCACTTTGCATTAGGAGGGACTTTACAGCTGGATCTGGGACTATAGCCATCACTTGACTTCAGATTATGTAGTGTCTATACTTTTTCACTGCTCACACCAATGCAAAAGCTTGCTTTTCTATTGATGAATATCTTACTTCTACATTCTTAAATGGAGAGATCATAAAAGCAATAGGCCTCTCCTCATTCTCTTCTCTTCTCTATGTCAAAAATGCTACACATGAATGTTCAGAAGCAAAAGAATAAATGTAAAAGGGTTTTAGATAATCCGGGCTTGTTAAAACAGGTGCCTCAGATATAGATTATTTAATCTGTATGAAAGAAAATTTAGCCTCTTCACTCCATTCAATTTTTGCATCCTTCTTCATCATTTCGTTAAGTGGTTTGACAATCTCTGCAAACCCTGTTATAAACTTCCTAACAAAATTAATCCTTCCAAAGAAAGATCTCATCTCCTTCTTACTTCCTGGTCTTGTCAACTTCAAAATGGCTTCTACTTGATCAAGATCTATGGAAATTCCCTCCTCTAATATAATATGACCTAAAATTTTCCCTTCAGAAACTCCAAATACACATTTCTTTCGGTTAAGAGAGACACCATAACTGATACATTTCTTTAGTACTTTCTCTAAATCAACAACATGATCTTCTCTACTCTTAGAAAAGATGGTTAGATCATCAACATAGATGATTATACACTTTCCTATCAGGTCTTTAAAAGCTACATCCATCGCTCTTTGAAAAGTAGCACCAGCATTGATTAGACCAAATGGCATCCTCCTGTAAGCAAATGTACCCCACTTTGTAGTGAAAGCAGTCTTCATCCTATCCTCATGACTTACCAATACTTGATTGTATCCTAAATATCCATCCAAGAAAGACATCATTTGAGATCTATTAACTTTTTGCAATACTTCATCAAGGGAAGGTAATAGATAGTTGTCCTTCTTAGAGGCTTTGTTTAAATTTTTGAAATCCACACATAACCTGATTTCCCCATTCTTCTTCCTCACAGGAACTAGATTAGCCACCCAGGTAGAGTGTCTAACTGGAAAAATTATTCTTGCAGCCAAAAGCTTCTATACTTCTCTCTGGATCAGAGGCTCGATTAATGCATTGACTGGGCACTGCTTTTGGCGAAATGGCTTGGCTTCTGGCTTAAGAGGAATTGTATGTGTGATGAAAAATGTATCAAAAGTATTCAAGTCATCATAGCTCCAAGCAATTGCTTCAATATTCTACTTCAAGACTTTGATTATCTCATCCTTTATTTCCTGAGGACAAGTCTTCCCTATAAGAACATTCTTTTCTACCCCTAAGTGAGTCAAATTAACGAATTCATACTTGTCTCCCTCACTCTTTGTAGGCATTCTCTGATAAGCTCGTGGATCTGAATCAAATATCCTTTCCAATGTTATCATCCCTTTTGGGATGTTATTGCTCTTTAAATCCGTTATCCCTTCCAGATTGTCACTTTCTGTATTGTCACTTTTTGGATTCTAGTCTCCTTGATCCTTGTCAGAGTCATCAATTATCTGTCCTTGAAATACATCAGAACTCTCCAGATAGGCCAAAATATGTTGATCATCATTAAACACTTGGAAATGCCTAACATTGTCAAGAATTGCAGGGACTGAAATCAACTCCATAGAAAACCTCTTTAGATCTGAATCTTGCATCGAATCTAATGTACTTGCTGCAACAGCAAGAGCATTTGCTATTTGATTTTCTTCCTTTGGAATAAGAGTAATCCCATCTATTAAATTCCAGACCCTATTCCTATAAGCAGCCAATCTTTTATTATGGCAAGTGTATGGGCTACGTACCTATTTCACAATTACCTCAGAATCTCCCATCACTGTAAGAGCAGTTACCTTCTTCTTATGAGCAAACATAAGTCCTCTTGCAAGTGCCTCATATTCAGCCACATTGTTAGTGCAACCAAACTGCAATCTATAAGAAGCAAAATAAGTTTTCCCTTTCGGGTTAGTTAGTTCAATTCCTGCTCCACTTCCTGCTTTAGACTTAGAACCATCAAATTTAAGAGTCCATAACTGGTCTTTAGTTGGAAGCTCTTTCTTTTTAGAAACTACAAGGATTTTGTCATTTGTGACATGTGGCGGCTCAGACTTTTGCTGTTTGTCAGAATTTGTGTTGAGAAGAAGCTCAGTTAACGATTTTCCTAGGTCCTTAATTTGTTCAACAACTACCTCCTGAGTGATTTCTTGGGCTGAGTCAGCATCTAACTCATCTTCCATTAACTCTTTTGGCATTGGCAAAGCATCTGGGGTAGGGGCATTGAAATGAAACTGAGATACTCCTACCTCTTCATGATCTGAAAACCCTAAGACCTGAGTCTGCTCTATTAGTAAAGAAACTTCCTCTAGAGAAAGACTGACCCGTGTAAGAATAATTGCATCCTTAACTTGGAAGGAGAACTCATTGATGGGAGTATTAGTTACCTCTTGAAATTCTTGCTTGGGTAAATCTACATGCCTTAAAATATCTATGCATGACTGACATGTCAACTCCGAATGGTTATGATAGTGTATTCTACACCAATTAGGAAGCAATAAATTACTCAAATCAATTTATGTTCCTAAAACCAGCCTATCTTGTTGCAATTTCCTTATTAGAACTTGTTGGTTGATGTGAATCATCGAGTCACTATGGTCTAAGGATAGTGTATCCTTAGGACTAACTACAGAGAAAGTAAGGACTTCCTCTTGCTTGTAAACACCTATCTCAGTCTCAAAGAATGCTACTTCATTTGGAGTATCATACTCTGTAATCATGTGTTTGAGCCTAGGTTCACTTTCAATTCTTATCTAAGTGGCAACTCCTTTCCATGGTAACCACATGTGCGAGAAATGAAAAGACAAATATCCACCTATACTCTTCATTAGCTCTCGACTTAAAAGCATCCCATATGTTTCTGGGATGTCAGCAACTTGAATATCTATATAGATCTGGATCCTTGGGTCTGATCCAACCTGTACATGCATGTTCTTCAACTCACCTACAACCTTAACTTCAGTTTTATCTAATTGAATCACCTTTTTATTGGTTGGAATAGGACTCAATCCTAACTTTTTACAAATCGAAAAAAGCATGACATTCCCTGATGCTCTAGAATCTAATAAGCAATTGTGTAGATTCTTTCCAAAGATTCTCAAACTTAAGAAGAAAGGTGGGGTACTGGTCTTACCTTTATACATAGCTGCATTCGTCTCCTTTGTGGGAGTCACTTTACCTTTCCCTTTCAAGCGATTTGTTTCTTCCAAAGCTATACCACCTCCCTTTGAGCTAGGCACCACTTCATGATATCAAAGAAAGATAGTGATGTCTTCTGCCTTTGCAATTCTGCAACAAAATCAAACTTCGAATCATTCCTAAATTAGTACTTAGGAAAAGAAGGTTGATTACCTCTATTCTGAGAATCAGAAGGTCCCTTTGGTGGGGGTGGATTGTTATCTACATTCTGATTTGGTGGAGCCATGTTGTTAGGGGGTGCAGATGTAGTGAATGGCCCTTTACTCTGGTTCCTCAGAAAGTGACCACCCTTAGATTGGAAAGCTTGAGCATCATAGACATCTTCCTCCGATTCATTATCCCCTTGCATAGGGAATTGATACTTTTCTTCAATGGTTTCATAAGTCATGGCAATGCTGACTAGCCCATTGCCTTGATTGGAATTTCCTGCTTGACGATGGGCATCAGCCTGTGCAATTTTCATCATCTTCTCCATTTCTGGGCAATTGACCTCAAAATGGGCTACTGTATCATGCAACCTACACCAATTTGTCATAAAATTCAAATCAACAACATTAGCAGTATTTGATCTCTCTTCAGCTGCTTGATAATTATGGGGAACTCCTCCATTGTTAGGTGCAATGTTCCATTGCCTATTATTATTGTTGTTGTTGAACCTTTGATTGTATCCTCTATTCTGATTTTGATAATTTTGGTTTGAGGAGTTCCGACTCTAGAAGTTCCTATTGGTGTTCTGATTTTGGTTCTGATTAGAGTAATTGTCCTGATAGTTATAACCTCCCTGATTGTTGTAATTCTAGTTTTGATTATTGGGAGGATTTTTCCTAAGCTATGCCATGTCATTTGACATCTGAGAGAGAGTCTTTTTGAGAGTGTCTACTTCACTTGTAAGTTGAACAGTTTGATGATTCTGCACATTTTGAACTATGGCTGGGGAATGGACATGGGTTGATCCTCCCCCTTGTGGTGGTTGACTTTGAGGTTGATGTGTGGAATCCTGCATGCTATTTCCAAAGAAAGGCACATTTGGTGGAGCTTGCAACTTAGATACAGGTCCATAATGGGAATAAGACGTCCCTGGGACAGTGTTGTATAACGCTAGATTAGGCATCTGATAATTCATTGGAGGAAGATTTACTCCCAACCCTCTAGGTTGTAGACTTATTTGCTGTTGTAGTTTGGTAGCCAAATGATAAATCTTAGATAGTGAATCAATCTCAGGAGGTTGATAAGTTCTTTGCAAGAACAGGCCAATCAAAAGATCAACAACTCTCAGATATGCTTGTATGGCAATGGCTTCTAGCACTAGGTAAGGCTCTTATAGCCTACGATACATTCTATGGAACCTAGTGTTGAACAAGGGCAACAGTTCATGATGCTCCTTTCTAATGGTGGAAAATTGGTGATATAATATGGCAAGGTCCACATAAACCCTAAACTGATTAATAAAAGCATTCTCTAAATCTGTCCAACCCAGAATCGATCCTTGGGGCAGATTTAGATACCAATTATATGCCATATCTCCTAAACAGTAAGGAAATAATCTACATACCACATCTTGATGAGCAACCTGAGCTCATGTCCAGACATCTTTGAATGCTTGTATATGTTCCTTTACACTTCTTGATTCTCCATGCATGTATTTTGGGTAGAACTTCTCTGGGTTCTTTGGTAAGTCATCGATTCCTCCAGGAATCGTCCCTAATGGGGAGGGATTATTCACAAAGTAAGCCATTGGTGGGATTGGTTGGGCAGGTGGTGGTGATGCAGGCCGAATTGGTGGTGACAAAGGCCTATTTGGTGGTGATGTAAGTAGATTTGGTGGAAATCCAGGTGGAGTAAGCGGTGGTGGTAACGTCGGTATTTCTACCCTACGAGCATGAGGTCTTGGTCTAACTGGGGTTTGAAGTTCTTCAAATAGTTCACGATTAGTAGAGGATCTGAGAACCCTCTTGTATCCCCCGGGTGAAAAAGATCTTCCATGAGCTAGCTTGTCCTTCCAGGCCCTCCTTCTAGCACCAATTTCTATTGATGGTTAAAATGACACAAACAACATTAAAACAAAATATTTCTACTCTATTTCTCCTGAAAAAGAAAGACAACATGTAGTAGCCTAACTCCCAAGGTCCTGGTAGTTGGTTCTCAACTGTCTAATATCACTCAATTGGTTCATGCAACTGTAATATTCAAGGGGCCTATGCTGGTAACAAATGATTCAAGCTATGACTCTCTTTATTGAAATAGTTCCTGTAAATCAATGGGTTTTAAATAAAAGAAAAAAGATAGAACAAAGGGGTAAACCAGTAAGTATGAATCGAATTTACCTAGTATTTGGACATATACCTTCAACAATGAATGTTTCCTAACAAATCATAAAACCATAAGATGATACAGTCTGTAGCATAATCTATACCACTACATACATTTTAGGTGCTTAATTAACTTCACAATTACTCTTCACAAATAACTCAAGGGTTTTCAAAACAACACACATTCATTCATCATCAAAATTATAGATCAACAGAATTTTTAATAACTTCAACTCAATGACAATCTAATAAGATAATCTTTAAATCTGGTTTCTTCTAATGACTTTCATCACATAAGAAACTATCATGCTTCAGCACAATCACTGGCATTCAGATGGATTATAACTTATTAACCTTATCAAACAAACAATTTAATTCCAAACACCATCTTTTGAGTAGACCTATAATTCTATTAACTATAAAAGATCAAGTACACTATATCTCTATAAAATCCACTACAAAATTCTATCTCCTAGCATTAGGTAATCCAATCTAGTTATCAATTAGCCAACCTTTACAATATGATAACCATGTGATATTTATAGATATACAAAAATTTCGAACCTCACTTCTATTTTAGGCTTTCCACCTTTTTAGGAATTTAGACTCTCTTGGAAACTCAGATCAATTTGATCTTGAGTTCTTACATTAGACTTTCAGTCTTAACTAAAAATAGAAGATAGAAGAAAAGCTTTGTCATGCGCCCCACAAAACTATTACTGCTCAATGCATGCAACATGCAAAGAAGGTGAACATCATGCATGTAAGGATTCATGCACATGAAGCTGGATCTGCTAGGAACTCATCGTAGCTGGTGAATACTTGCTATAGAGTATCCATCTCTAGCCTATCAATCCAGTCATCTTCAAATTTAATCCAATCCAGCTCAGCTACAGCAAACTCCTTCATACTTTTCACCTTTATCAATTCTCTCCCTGTAGCTTTTATCTCCTCTTTTACCTCTACTAGTCGATCTAACATCAACTCTCTACCATCATCTTCCTTTTGCATAATTCCTTGGAATCTTTCATCCCACTTTTCCTTTATTTGATTAAAAGGCATGCCCTCTTTTGTAAATGCATTTATATCTACAATAATGGCAATACCTGCTTCTAATTCTTCCAATTGCTCTGTTAAATTATTTACAGTCTCTTGAATCTCATCCTTATGCTTGCTCAAAAAGCCAGTCCTAAACTTGAGTATGCGAGAAGTCTTCTCTACAAAGTCTTTGTTATCATCTTCAAGTATAGACTATTCCAGAAGAGTTGTTAGAGGCAATGTATTTATCTTTTCTAACTTTTCACCATAATTCTTATACTCTTCTTGTTTTTTTGATGCCTCAATATATTGATACATCTCTTTAATCAACCCTTCAGTATCCTTGTAGGCTTCAAATCCTTTCACTAAAACCTCTCCTACCTCTTGGTTCAATTTATCTATCCACCTGTCTACCATCTCCGCCTTTCCTCTAACCTGCACCAAATCATCAACCTCCTTTTTGCTTAACAAAATAGGAGTCTCAATGGCTACAACTTGTTGTGACCTTGGAGAGGAGACACTCTTCAAGAATGAATGTAACTGATCCAATTGAGCTTTAAGCTCATCTTTCTTTTGTTTGTCCTTAATCATTCTTGACTTAGTCGTTCAAGCCACCACATCAATCAAATTCATTTGTTGATTCCTAGTGGGTCTTCCCAAATTAACCGTACTCAATTGATAGTCTGTTAGCTGCATATCCCCTACCTCCTTTTCTATCATAGGCATGGCACATTCAGCAACTATCTCCCCTTTATCTGTGAGTTTGCTAGAATATCCGATTTTAGCCTTCTTCTTATGCCTTTCGTGTTCAATCCCCTTCATCACGTCCTCCCAATTAAGAGGTTGAGGAGGTGTTCTAGCTCTCTTCTGCAGGTCTAACTTCAGCCATATAGGAGCACTGGGAGCAGTCATCATCATGGAAGAAGAAGCAGCAATTGTAGAGGGTGGCTGAACATTTACCTCAGGTTGAGAATCAACCTTTACTTTCTCTTGTTGCTCCTACAACACATGCATCTGCACCAACTTCTTAGCCTCTTCTCTATCTTTTTGTTCTTGTATTTTTTTATCTTCTTCTTCTTTCTTTAACTTCTCTTCCTCCATCTAATTCCTCTCTACTCTTTCCTTTTCTATTCTTTCTGCCTCCAAAGCCTTTTGTTTCTCTTCTTCTATTCTCTCTATTTCTAAGGCCTTGAGCTTCTCTGTCTTTTCCCTTTCTTCTTCAGCTTGTTGTTTCTTTATTAACTTTTCAGCATCTCTTTCCTTTCTTAGAGCTTTAGCTTCTTCCTCTTTTTGTCGAGCTTCCTCTACAAGTTTCAGTTTAGCAACCAGGATTTCCTTTTCCCTCCAGTTTCTTCCTTTCTCCTCCTCAAGATCATGGATCTTCTGTATCAATTCTAATTTGTCATTTTTTGCTTTGACCTTGAGCTCATGCTCTCGTTAACTCATTTGCTCCTCTACTTCATCAGTTACTACCCTTGTTTCAATTTGTTTTTCCTTTAATTGCTGCTGGTGAAGTAGAGCATTAGCTTGCACCTTAGCATCCATTTCCTTTTGCTTCTCTACTGCAGCCCTTGCATCAGAATCTCTTGTAGCATCTTCAAATAGTTTCCATTGCTCTTCTTGGGTCAAAATCTGCTCAATAGTATGCCCTAGAGGCATGTTTTCTTGCAAATCCTATTATGACAGAGTCTCATCTAAATCTGTCTCAACTTCTACAAATTTTTCCTCCACTTCTTTTCCTTTAGCAGCTTCAGCCATGCCATAAAGTGCTCCCTCCTGAACTTCTTTACTCCTTTTCCTTGTAAGTGGGACTTGTATGGATGACTCACCCAATGTGGGCATAGAAACAATAGATCCTATTGGAATGTCTCCCTCTGGTGCCTCTTCTTATTCATCGACCACCTCAAGTTCTATTTCTTCAACATCTGGAGGAAAGAATTCTAATGGCTCCTTGGAAGGTGTCTTTCTTTTAATTATCTTGTATCCTTTAGCCTTCTTAAGGACTGGTCCTTGAGGAGCTTGAGCTTTCATCATCAACCATTGCACACTTGTATCCAAAACTACTCTTCCAATTTTCTTAATATTTATTGTTTCTTCCTCATTCCAGTCTATTAGATCTAAGCTTTTGGTGCCAATGGTCAAGGCTTCATATGAGGGATCCAATACAATTCCATCATCCACCGATGTGTTAGGAATATTTTCTTTAACACCCAACTCTACCATAAGTGCAACTGATAATCTTTCATAGTTCTTCTTCCTTAAGTCATATTCATCCTACTAATCACACCAAAAGTCCTCTAACAAATTAAAGTGTCTAGTGAACACTGAAGGTAATAAGGCATACATTTTCTTCCTTGGATCAAAATACTTATGAGCTGTATACAATCCCAATTTCAATTGTATTAACTCATTACAAACTACCTTTGCTCCCTTCAAGTGTTGACATCCATATTCACCCAATTTCATGGGAAATTTATGACATCCAATCTTGTGCTTGATCCCAAACCTAGCATTAACTCCAATGGCTTGATACACAAAACTCCATAAGCACCATTTTGTTTTTGCAACATCTTGGAAGTAAATGTGGATGGCCTTCAAAAACCAAATAACCTGAAGTATGTAAATTTGGGGTATTGGATATACCAACTTCCCCATTCAGTAATAAAAGCCATAGCTTCTTGACTTAACCTGTATCCTACATCTCCACTCAACCGATTGATGACCACATATAAAAATGCATCATTGACTCTTCTAAAACGAGTCTCAACAACTTGAAGACATAACTGATCATAATGTTCCCATACCTTCTTCTTGCCATCTAAGGCTCCTATTATACCAACTCTGTTTAATCCTAGGAAAATCCCCAATCTGGTTGTAGCATAGACCACATAAGAAGTCATGAAGAAAGATTTAGTCTGTCTAACCCTTGTGAGCTGATCATGTATGGCATCAAAAACAATCATTGACTAATCAAACTGGTAATCAGCCTGAAAGATTACTTGAATGAAATGAAACATCCATTCTTTGAAGTGGAAGGTATCCCTCTTCCCAAACACTCTGGACAACATTAATATTAAGTCAGATACCTCCTTTTTGAAATCTGCCCTCTTTGGCTGGTCTGCAAGCTTGCTTAAAGATTTCTTCTGTGTGCTTAACCATTTTTTGTTTAAGGGAGACTTATTGGAGTCTTTATGCTTGCTATATTTCTCTAATGCCTCTGCTTCAGTTAGCTGCACCAAGTTCTTGGGATCAGGAACAGTAAATATACTTGGGAACATTTACGGAGTAAGATCTATAATCACATTATTTTGTGAATCCATGCATAATCTTGTAGCAGGATTGTAAGTACTGGCTACTGTCAATATCAACTCTGGACACTAGACTGATAAAGGAAACACAATGATATGAGCAAGACCAGAGTCAACAATCCCTTATGTTCTCCCTGTCAAGTTTTCTCATTCTGCAAAGGTCTCTTCATGTAATTCTTCAAAGTTATACTGGCCCATATTAGTATCCGTGATATCTGACCAGTCTGATTCCACCTTGCTCACTTTCACCACCGGATTCCTATGATCATACCTCAATGTATAAGGCAGCTATTCTGGTTTCACCTTCTTTATTTTTGGTGCTATCTTTGATGTTCCTGCCGGTTGATTCCTTCGAGCAACCTCTCCTGACATTCCTGACATCTCTCAATTCTCCTGCAAGCAAACCTCTAATTAGATCTTTAGATATCATCATAAAACATGCTTTTAAAACATACCTGTTACATATACATCACAATCAGAACTAGACAAAAGCTCAAGACAATCTCTTTTACAACACTAGCGGACTCGGAGCAAAAACCGATATAGAAACTTCACTAACAATGAATGGGCTCGAAGTCAGAACCGAGATCGGAATGAAAAACGATTTTGGTTTTCTTTGAACTTTCATTTTTTTCATATTCTATTTTCATTCTGCCTCCACCTCCGATTTGGTTATCATTATTTTGAAGAAAGAATTTCCCATTATGCGCATAGCCGGAAACGGGATGAAACATGGAAGTGATGATTTTTGTAAAACAAAACTCTTAGGTCCATAATCTATTCCAATCCCACCTCTGCCTATGTTAATCATGATGTCATAAAATACTTTATTCATTTTCAACACAACTTCATGATTTAAAACGTAGGTCACTATAAAATGGAAAAGGAGCTTAAAAAATCTACACTCATATGACCGTGGGGAACAATTGCATCCTAAGATACCATTTTTTTAATCATTTAAAGTGATTACAGAGACCAACGAAACCCTAATATAACAAACCTGATAAAAAGTAGGGCATGGGTTTAAACCCTGCCATTTTACCAGACGACGAAACCCTAATTAAAAAAATAAATCTAATCTACCCTAACTCACTGTAAAATCTCTAATCTACCTCACTGTAGATTTCTAATTTTAACAAACGCCATTAAAAACCCTTAATCTAATCTAATCTACTACAAACCAAAAAAAAAGACGACGCAATCACGATTAAGACGTGAAAGCGACGGTGCCCTAAAAATAGAAAGAAACGACATGAATGCACAAGAAAACAAAGATTTAAAGCAAGAGAACAAGACCAAACAAGAACTTGCTCATTCAATCATATCAATAATCATAAATTTGCCTTAAAACAAAATGATCGAACACACGAGCAAATATAAAGCAAAACACAACAATCACGACTGTAAATCAACAAAGAACAACAAAGATAAGAAACCTACCTCAAACGCAAACAAACCCGAGCTAACTTTTTGAATTGATTTCGCACACAATATCCCTTCTCTATGTCGATCAATTTTCTCAAACAAATTCTTCTACTGCTCTTCGTGCTCTTAGATTTTTAACAATAACAACAATGATCGTTTTAACCCTTAATAAAAGTAAATACGTGAATTTCTACCTACACTAGCAAACTATCATCAATGCATTAAAGCGCAGTAAAGGCGGAGTCAAAACTGAAAGTGAACCAACACTTCACAATAGTGCGACTTCAGTCAAAAAGTCAAAGACAAAAAGTGGTGGGGGCGGAACTAAAATGGAAACGAAATCTCAAATATATAAAATTTCTAAATCCCATTCCCATTCCAGCTTTGCGTCCGACAACTAAAAACAAAACAAAAGTAAATACCAAAAAGTAAAGTAAAAGACCAACCTAATAAAATAAAACACAAAGACCGAGACTAAGCAAAAATAAAAATAGCGGAGGCGGGATCAGAATAAATTGTGATTTTGCAAATTCTGATAACAACCATCCTAATTCCCACTCCGGCTCCGCTTTCGCTAAAGACCAAAACCAAGGCAAAGAAAAGACTGTCGGGATAGAACCAACAACAAGCCTCAAAGGAAATTTCAGAAACCGATTCTGTTCCAGTTCCGATTCCGATAGAGAAACCAAAGAAAAAAAAAAATATTGGCAAAACTAAACTCCAAATTTTGTTTCAAAAACAACTAAATACAAAAATAACAAAGGGGGACACATTTTGACCAAGGCAAAAGATGAGGTGGTTATGCAAGGCATAACAGAAAGGATTCTTGCAAATTTTCCAAGCAGAGTATGATCTGTTACTGATTAGATTTGGAACATTGAATCAATTTTTATTTTTAATTGTAAATAATATTGTTTGGTGCCATTAGATAACTAAGTTGGTGTTTATCATAGAGTATTGGTATCTCCTTAGAGTTGGCTCTCCTAAATTAGGGATTTGGTGCTTCCTTGGAGTTGGTTCCTAAAACCAAGGGATTGGTGTCTCCTTAGGGTTGTTTCCCTTAAAAAAATTAATTAGAGATTTATATTGTAATGCTAGATTTGAGAAGTAGACTCAACTAGCTTTTGTCATTGTGGTTTTTCCCATATTGGATTTTCCACATATATCTGGTGTTATGGGATTTTGTGTGTTTGTACGATTTCTCTTCATATACTTTTATACTGGTTTAAATATATTAAAGTAAGGTTTTAATTGATCTACTAATTCAACCCCCCTCTTAGAAGGATTTTGTGTTCCAAAAATTGGTATCAAAGCCTTGGTTCCCTTAGAGAAGCTTAATCAGCTCAGGTAGATCTTGGATAAGTGAACACAAAATGGCTAGCTAAGAAGGCTTATTTGAAAAGAAGTACCTCTCTTTGATGGTTCAAACTATGCCTTTTGGAGCATTAAAATGGACATATTTGTCATCATTAGGGCTTGATGTGTTGATTTTAGTTGTGAAGGGATACACATTTCATGCTACATCTCCATCTACTAAAGCTGCAAAGAAGGCTTACAAAGATAATGTTAAGGAAAATAATGCAATTCTTTGTGGGTTGTCAAGTTCGGTGTTTGTTAAAGTCATGTACTATAAGATTGCATATGATATATAGAAAAAATTAAAGAACATGTATCAAGGAGATGATAAAGCAAGGTTGGTCGAGCTACAAACTTTCAGAGGAAAGTTTGAAAGTTTGAAGATGAATGAAGAAGATAAAATTGCAAAATACCTCCTAAGAGTATATGAAATAGTTAATGCTATCAAAGGTCTAGGAGAAGAAGTGAAAGAGCCTATTATTATTCAAAAAGTTTTAATTTCAACGCCTTCCAAATACAACTCCAAAATATCTTCAATTGAGGAAGCCATAGAATTAGATAAAATCATCATTGATGAGTTACATGGAATCTTCATTGCCTATGAGATGAGAATGGGAAATGTAGAAATGTCCAAGAAAGAAGTTGCACTCAGAGCAGCCAAAAATGATGAAATAGAAGCATCTACATCTAGTTCTAAGGATTCTAATGTTCAGGAAGCTGACTTGATTAGAAGATTGTGAAGAGGCACTACAAAATACAAAGGTATGCTACACTTTAAGTGATTTAACTATGGTAAAATTAGTCATCTTGATTCTGAATGCCTTTATGATGAAAATATTAACTTTGAGAAAGAAGATGTTAGTAAAAATAAATAAGAAGAAGAGTCTATACACAAGAGGATAAAGCGGTTCATATGATTGCTTAGATGATGG
Source organism: Sequoiadendron giganteum (assembly GCA_007115665.2). Taxonomy (NCBI): domain Eukaryota; kingdom Viridiplantae; phylum Streptophyta; class Pinopsida; order Cupressales; family Cupressaceae; genus Sequoiadendron; species Sequoiadendron giganteum. Next base: position 482,600,284 of record CM021108.1, read on the forward strand.
ATATAACTATTACTTGATGGTTAAGGGAAATTAATCCCTTTTCATGGAAAAATTCTTTGCAGTTCAAGAAAATAATAAGGTTGAAGACCATGATGAAGATGAAAATGATGAAACCTTTAAAGAAGAAGAAAAAGGTAAAATTATCTATGTTCTGGATGAGATTGATGACTTAAGGAAGGAGAACACAAAATAGAATATGCATGCACAAAAGGACATTTAGAATATAATTAAGAACCTTGAAGAATCTGATCAAATGATAGTTTGAGAACACAAATTGAAGAAGCTAAGAGGATAGAAGATATAGTTAATACTAAAATATAGTCTAAATCAAATGAGTGTATGAATTTAGAGGCTTAAATAGTTTCTTTGAGAAAAGATTTAGAAAATGATAAGGAGAAAATAAGAAAAGGTCCAAAGTTGAAAGGTAGCTCTAAAATATTAGATGAGTTGATTAGCTCACAAAAGTCATTAAAATAAAAGTCTAGCCTTAGTTTTGAAAAAGATAAAAAACCAACCAAGAATGAATTTGCTAAATTGTATGATAATTTTAAAGAAAAAGAAAAGTGTTGCAAAAAGGATGAAATGTATTACAAGAAGAATGCCACTAAGAATAGAAAATAAGATAAAGGCACCACTGAGATGAAGAAAGAAAAATAAGGGAAGATAGAGAAATTAGTCCGTAAATATTTGAAGAAGCAACATACAAAGGGAGCTTATGCAAATGATTTCACAAGGGTGAGATACAGGAAGAAGCTGAATCAAAGAAGACCTCCTCATCTTGCAAAAAGAAATGATATGACAAGGTATTCCTCATTTTTCTATGGTTACTATTATTCATGAAATCAGTTTGGTCATAGGGCTAGAGAGTGTAGAGATGCACCTAATAGGAGAAAAAACATAAGAATAGGAATTAATTTTCTCCTATAGCGGATATGAATGCAATGTGCTTTAACTGCAATTTTTTTGGTTAGATAGCCAAGTATTGTAGAACAAATAATGTTAGACCAAAAGTGTTGAGTAAAAGTGAGAATATATCCCCTAGAGTGAACAAAGGTTCACATGTTTCTGAGAAGAAGGATGGCAAATCATAAAAGAAGCCAATTAAGAAGGCTTGGACAGAGAAAGGTCAATAGGAAGCACCCAAAGTGTTTTATCTTTCCCCACATCTCTAATTCTTAGTGATATGACATAAGTCCAAGGAGAGCTTCATAGAAATGTCATTCATCAATAGAAAAGAGACAAGATCAAGTCAGATAATTTATTTTTTTATAATCTTCTAATGACTTGATGGTTAAATATGTCATGGACACACTCCTTTATTTTGATAAAGGGGGGAGAAAAAGTAAAAACTCCTATGCAATTGAGCTAAATATTTGATAAAAATGCTCTGATGGAAGAGATATCTCAAGTGGAGCTATGATATTGAATTATGCTATTGTATGTGCACTTGTGTTTTTTTATAATTGGCATAGAGTAGTTCGATTGATTGGTACTATGACCAATGGCATAGTATATGATAACTACACTTGATCAATACAAATTTGAAGCATACTTAAGCCACTAAGCATCAATCCCAATAAGATATTCAATGTAAACAAAGTGAAGAAGCAATTAAAACTAACATTCTAAAACATGAAAGCTTGACAAAAATCTACTCTAAGACATTGAAACTTATCCTATTAGGGGAGTGGTGTCACATTGATATGGAATGACGACCCTTTCCTAATACCTTGGATAATGAGCTTGTTTCTATCAGTTTTATTGAAGAAAACTGATGAAATCAACGAGAGATATATGTGAAACATGATGAAAGCTAATTTAATATGATATATGCTAAGATGTGTGTTCTAAATGTTTGCAAATCTATTCTAAATGTATGCACTATTTAAAGATGAAAATCATAATTTCTAAATATGGTAAATTGATACAACTAAATTACCCTGGAAGCCATTAATGGATGCTTTAAGCTATTATGATCAAGATTTTAAACTAAAAAAATCCAAATATGAATAAAAATGAGAGTGATTTTAACAACATAAGTTTACTATTAAAAGATGGATCCCTATTCAATAGATGGAAGGTCTATTTATAGAATAGGAAAAATGAAATTGACCGTCAAGATTGAAAGAATCAATCAATGGTCAGGATGGAAGGAAAATGGAGGCATGGATCATGGATTCCCGTCAAGGGTTGAGAATGCAAGTTGATATTTAATCAAGTGCTCATAATCATGCAAAGAAGCACACTTTCAAAACTTGCTAAAGAATTTTGTTAAATGTTTGTTATAGGATGGAGGAATATTCCTTTTTTAAAATGAGTGAAGAGGGAGAATATTCTCATGGATGAGGAAAATTAGCAATTATTTAATTAAAACCAAATTTTAATGTGCAAAAGGGGAAGGAATATTCTTAAGGAATATTCCCTTGCAAGTGGGAGAGTTAGAATTAATTAGTAATTTCATAATTAAAACAAAGTTTGAATTATACAAATTAAAGGAATTTAGGATATTCATTAAATAATTAACTTATTTAATGAAAAGGGTTCAAAATGACATTTAATTAAATAATTAAGATTATTTAGTTAAAATGAGAGGATTTAAGGTGTTAAATTAAATATTTTGATTTATCCAATTTAACAAGATGAAAGGTTAGTACGAAAGGGGTAGGAATTAACCTAATTAGATTAATTAGATTAATAGATGAAAATGATGTATTTAATTAAATAGCTAGGATAATTTAATCAAATGCAAAAAGAGGATAAATTTTAGGATGAAACAGTGTTAGTATATTGTATTCAAGTGTGTGATATCATTCAAGACATTTTTAAGTGTTTACATTTTTCCCCTCTTTGAAGAAAGGTACCTATTTCGTTGGTTCAAAGATTGACGCTTTCCGGATTCAAACTACTATTCAGATAAAAAAATTAAAAAATTTCTAATTTTTGGATGCCCCAATGTTGCCCCAACATAAGGAATAAGCTAGTTCCTTGCCCCCTCGAGAGATCAGGTAGAAATTTTGAATTTTGGGTTGATCTCTCGACAAAGGTAAAATATTAATTAAGGTGCCAAAACATGCCTCAGGATGCAAAAAGGCCTTAGAAACAAAAAACTTATGCAAAATAGGTCACAAAGAACAAAAATTGGTAAAATAGGCCAAAACCCTAGCATTTGGTTCAAATTAGGGTAAAAACCCCTAATTTTTTGTCCTAAATAGATGAAAAGGTTGCACTTCCAATTCATTTGTGCATTCAGTCCAAAGCAATTTTTTGCATTTTGAACTCTAACACCTTGGTGAGATGGCTCATCATGTGTTTCCACTTCACCTTTTTTAGCGGGTTCAAGAGTACCAATGTTGAGTAGATGTAGGATCATAGGTATGTGATTCAAAAAATTTATCAATTTTCACATTTTAATGCATTAAATAGTGTGTCAAAACTAGGTTTTCTAGGGCATTGTTGTATAGCAACACATAAAAGGCATCAAAAGCATCGTTATTGATCTTTTAGCGACACACATGTTGTATAGTGGTGCAGTAGGGTTTTTTGTTTTGGCGAAGCAATTGATTAGGGTCTCGTGCTTTTAAAATAGCAATGCATAGGGTTTTTAGGGTTAGCGAAACGTAAAGGCAGTGGGCGATGCACTTGTCAAAAGCGATTTGCTATCATTTTTTGTTATAGAAGCACATGCAAATGTTGATTCACAATTGAGTATATTGTGATGCGCATCATCAAATTGGTGACACGCCCCCTAAAAAGATACAACGACGAACCCCAAAAAATAATGATGCTATTGATTTTAGTGACACAATTAATGTTTTAGGATGCAAAACCTCTTATTTTGATCATTTTTTAATTTTTAGGAAAATTGACGTTGTGTGTGCAATGTGGTGGCACTCTCAAATTTGTAAGATTTGAGGTGCCCATTTTGAAAATTTCGCCTCTGCACTTTGACAGTGCACCTAACAAATCTGCCTAAGTGACCCACTTTGGAGGGTCATATTTTCAAGCCTGTTGATTTTTCATGCAAAACCCATTTGTAAGATCACTCATGTATCCTATGTGAGCAGGCATGTCAATTTTTAGAATCCCATGATAAATTTTGATAGGGTTTTGGCACTTTTCTCTTGTTAGCAAACTTTTAGTTTTACAAAGTTGCCTCTTGTTTGAGCTTGCATTTTGCAACTGAATGACTGTCCAGTCAAGATGATTGTTGTTATGCATTCTCCATACCAAGATGAGCTCATATGTCAGGTTTCAGAGCTTCATGAGTTGATTTGCTATTTTTAGCAGATCAAAACCAAATGCAATTTCTTTAATTTTTGACCAATTTTGATCCAAAGCCAATTTGACCAATTTTGACCACAACACAATGCCAAAAAATGAATTCTGATATTTTCCCATTTCATCTTTTCACCTCAAGAGCACTCAGAATCAGTGTTAGATCAATTTGAGTATAAATTTTTTTGAAAACAATTTTTTTTTAGTCGGGCCCACATGAGTCATGACATGCTTTACACAATTATGAGCTTGTAAGAGCACTTTTAACATTGTTGTAGGAACATTAAGAGTCAAGATAGTAAGATTTCATGTTGAAATACAGTCTTTGAAGGTCAGAAGAGTGAAGTCATGGGTAACCATATCATAAAGAGGATAGTCAAAATGGAGGTTGAGCAAGTAAAAGAAAGGCCTTTTTGCAATACCACATGAAGATGAAATAGTTGAACGTGCATTCAATGTTGTATTTGTATATGGATGACTATCCTAAAGTAGTAAGAACAATGAAAAGGCATACAGTGAGGCTTGGTTGTGAAGTGTTCATATGTGGAAATTCCACTTGGAATTTAGAGTCATTTTGTAGCTCTTCACCATGAGATAAAGAATCCAAAGGATGATAGGGAAAACTCATTTATGAATGTGTAGGATTTTAAGCAAATGTATTCTATATACAAAATGAAGTGTGTTGAAAAATGTTGTCAAAATGGAAGCATTTGTGCTAGTGGGTGGAGTTCTAATGTCTAAACTTATATTGTAAATGGGGTTTGAAATGGAAGAAAGTTAGATGATGGGAGAATTGGGCAAAGGATTAATTATAGAAGAAATATAAAATTTCATTTATGAGCAGTGTATGGATGACAATTTGATTGGATGCAAAGTGCCTCTATGTATTCATAGACTGCGAAGGGAAAGGGAGCTTTGAGAGGACAAAGCAATAAAACTTGATGTTCTTTGCCCTTAATGCAGCCAATGGTGTAAAATAATGGAATGCCACTACCATATGCATTATGCGATGAATTGAGAAGGCTTTAGAAACTTTCAAGAATGTGCAAGGGGCAAAACTACTGTCGTTCTTTATGGGCATGACCGAATGATGAAGGGAGGCCCACGGGTTTATTGAAAAGGTCTTATAAACTTTTAAGAAAATGCAAGAGATGGTTGTTGGCCGCATTCCCCTCAACCTTTGCCATCATCCATGCTAGTACCTTGTGGAGGATAATGAACGCGCACATGGAGTTTGATGAAACATGCTTAGAATGAGTGAAAGCATCTCACATGCTTTCTGTTTGATAGGGCTCCATTATGCATGCAAAAATGGAGTAGCATAAACAAGGCATATGAACTGTTCAATGCCTAAATGGACATGATCTCACAGGGCACCATGATTGATAAAATGGGTTTATTGAAAAGGCTTTAGAAACTTTCAAGCTTCTGCACATGAGAGGGAACCCGCATATCAGGTTTCTTCTATGTTTTGAGAAGAACACAATGGGGAAACAAATGAAGAGAGAGCATGGCACAGTTTGAAACAAACGTATGGGAAACTAATAGAGCATGGAGTTTCTATGTGGGGATGTGAGACACTCAGTGAGTGTGTCAACATAAAATACAAGGCACATGAACCTATTCAAAAGTAAGAGATCCCAAACATATTTGACTTTAGGGAACAACATATTTGTTATAGGCTACACACTAAGTGGATTTGTTGATAAGACCGATGGAACACCATAATGGGAGCATATCTACAAATTGGACTATTGAAAATTCTTTAGAAACTCATAAGAAAATGTAGATAGAGGGATTCAAAAGGGGCATTGAAGATGATTGGCTTGAAATAGAGAAAACACTTGGAATTAATATGAAATGAATCAAAACTAGCAAAGGATACTATCAAAGCTACATGAAGGAGCTCGCACTTGCAGTAAAAGGGGCATCAACGTTCGTCTAATGAGTCTTTGGCTGCCATGAATAGAGGTTGCAGAGATATATGAGAACAACTTTAGGGTAACAAAATGAAATCAATGGCTAACAATAAACTCGAAATGCAGCCAAATCTTGTCTGCTGCTCGCCAACTCGCAAGATGAAGATGTGGGCTCATTATTTCTTGTGAGGTTTGTAAGGTTTCTCCATGTGGATGGTGGGCCCAAGTGAAGTCTCTGTGCATGGGTATATAGTTTCAAAGGAGACCATTGATTTTTCGTAATGTTCATTTGCTTTATTAAAAACAAAACAATTAAAAAATAAATCTACCTGATGGAATATTTGAAGCCATAATGTTTTTAAAGCAAAAAAGCATATGTTTAAGAAACTATCTAATGAAAAGATGGGCTTTCTCAAAACATTTAAATGTGAAATTTATCCAGAATATTTTAAAGCCCTTGCATTTTAAAAGACTTGCTCCTAGACATATATGAGAAATATTTGCTAGATAAATGATGCAATAGGTGGAATTCCCTAAAATAATGGAGTGAAAGTATCTAAAGCAAAGTCATCAAAGTGTAAAGTGCACTTGGGGAATTTTTGTGAAACATTTTACTTTGTTGAGTTAAAATATTAAAGGGATCTGATTAAAGTGAATTTAATATTCACTTTATAGGTGAAATATTTTGTCTTGCAATAAATTGTTCACTTTATAAACATACATTATTATTTGCTGGAAGCAAAATGCAAGAAAATAAAGGCAGAGATAAAGTTTTCATAGAGGGCGAAGGTATCTTTTCACTTGCTAGGTGACTGCAAAATGGAGATTTTTCACGGAGGAGTGAATTTGTTGTTGAAAATTGGAGGAAAAACTTGTTGCTACAAAGGGAGGAGAGATGAGAAAATTTTTTCTAGATTGAAGATGGAAGCTGACATGTGTCACCATCGGATTGATTTTCTAGTTTCTTTTGTTTCTTCTTATTTTGCTTGTCTTCTCATTGTAAGGGGTTCCAAATTTATGAAAGCTCTATAAATTAGGTAGAAGCTCTAGGTAGAATTGTAAAGCTAGGATGAATTGTAACTGAGTCACTAATCTAAAAGAGTGTGTTTTGAATTATTCTTTCATGTTATATTTTACTTGATAATTTTCTCCATGGCTAAAACGTAATGTCATTTTGAATTCAATAATCAAAGATTATCTAATTTTTTTCATGCACATTTGTTGCATTTGAGTTGCAATAGTTGTTGCCTTCTATTTTGTGAGTGGTGTAATTGATTTAATAAGTGCTAGTTAAACTTATTATTGCCTATTACTCAGGGGATAGTGTAATTGCTTGAACAAATGTGACAAGAGTGTTGTGGTTCAGGTGGATTTGTAAAGAATGATTACTAGATAAAGCTTAAGTGGTCTTGTTGTCATAATATGATAACAATTGCAAAGCATCTTAAAAACATGTTTAACACTGTAGCATGAAATGTTGGTTATATGAATTTGCAGCCCTCTTTTTGGCACTGGTCAATCTTTATGCTTTTGTTGTTTTCAGTTTGATCCCAAGTTATTAAATCAAAAACCATTTTAATTTTGTATTCTGGGTTATGTGTTTGTCATCTTCTCCACGTTGGTTAATGAAATTCACTCAAGGTATTAGCAAAATTTTGAGTGATATTTTAGGTTTCTCAGCATAATTCTACGAGATAATTTTTTGTTAAGTAATATCCTGGTAATTTTGTGTCTAGATTTTTAGATGTTGTTAAAGGGTCACCCCCCTAGGTCCTACAGATCCTGAAGTAGAGGGGAAATGTGTTCTAATCCCATTTCTTGTCAGTTGGCAAAATCCAACTTTGAGTTTGAATATAAGAAAGTGGCTAGTCTTTAGGATTCATTTGATCTGTTGATATGGAACACCAACAAAATTGCGATCTGCTAGGGAAAATTTGTGAAAATTCTGATTGCAGAATCTAGCCTTAAGAGTCATTGCATAGAGTCATACCATTTTCCATTCTAAATTCAGTTCAAATACTGAAGGATTTCAAACTTGGAGGAATGTTTTTTGTAGTGAATCTGAAGATTCCATGATCTGTGGTGCTCTACTGGTGGAAGGAACTCATAAGAGAATTTATTTGTGAAAGAACTTCATACTGCTTGAAGTTTAGTCCTCTTTGAAGAGAGGTGGCGACTTTGTTAGAAGAACCTATTGAAGATTTGAAAAAAGTTCCAGATCTACACTATTTCCAGTCAGGAATACAATTTGCAGTAGCTGCAACATTTCCAAGTATTCTTCACTTTGGATTTTCAAGCAATTTGTTTGTGGAAACCATATTTGAAGTCCTCCAAAAAATTTGGTTCCATATTGAGTGATTAGCACTAACAAAGGGAAATGATAGTAGAATTGAGTTTGCATACTTCTGAATTGTAATTTGTAGCCCATGTACTATGTTAGAAAAGTATGCTAGTTGTTAATTTTCCCACTAAATAGATTTTAGGCTTAGATGCATTTGAATTATGCATTGTAATATTATAAGATAATGATGAGAGATAGAAATAGGTCAATGAATGATCAACTGTAGGGTTGATATGTGAAATTCGAAAGAGGCATGTCAAAATGCTTCAATATATGCATCCTAGTATGGTTCCAGGTGCAACCATGGTTTGTGATCAATCTCAGCCAGATTGTCAAAGAATTTTTAGTACTGGAAGGTACAAAGCTATCAATTTTAGTGGCTTCAGTGGTTACCCAAATGACATTCCAGCTAAAATCATAAATAAGTTACCAAGATTCATTAGTGATAAGTTTGAATCAACAAATAAGCATCTCCAAGAATTTAGTAATTTGATGGATGATTATGAGATTGACCACGAAGATGTGATCATAGGACTATTTTTTCAATCTCTAAGGGGAGATGCAAGGGATTGGTTCTCTTATTTATTGGCTTCCTCCATTCATTCATGGGAATAGTTTAAGGTAGTGTTCATGGAGTAATTTGGAGAGAGGGTTAACCTTATTCTGATAAGGAAAGAGTTCATGAACATGGAGAAAGGAAAAGATGAGTTAGTCCCATCTTTTAATCTTAGGTTTTCAAAGATCATAAGAGATATTCCTAAAGACATAAGACCAAATGATGTTGAATGTTTGGTCATGTATTTAGGAGCATTTGACAAGAAGATGAGTTTCCTATTAAGAGATAAAGAGCCCACGACCTTGCACCAAGCATATCAAATTGCTATGGACATTGAAAACAATTTGAGATATTCAATGATGAAAGGACAGAGGGTTGTGAGTGTTGATCATCCTAACACATCTCATGCAAATGGATCTCGTGGATTAGATAATACAAATGCTTGTCAAGATGGTAATGCTGCTACTGCTCCAATTTCTCCATCATCACAACATGCTGGTCATAGTGAGCTCCATGTTAAATATCATCAAAATTTGAGCAACGTTGATCAAATATCTTTTGTTCAAAGATTGTCTAAAATGAAGAGACACAATGGATAATCACTGTATGATTTATTCTCAAGGTTTTTGGATGCCTTGTTGAAAGTCCCCATAAGTTTCAGAACTAAAGATTCAGCGTGCATTGAACTATTTTGTGAGATCTATAATCCTGGGCTAAATGCCTTGCCAAAGGAATTGAAGCCATGTGGCTTGGATCAAGTACTTGATTGGATAAAGGTTATTGAGGGAGCTCGACTTACTTATGAAAAAAATGTGGTGTCTCAAAATGAAGATAGCAATTGTCTTACTGAAAAATTATGAATATGACACACAAAGATGAAAAATGCACATCAAAAAATGAAGATATCTAATATATGAATGAGGATATTAATTGTAATCAACTCAAAATCAGCACATGTGTAGATCCTTGTAGCAGTGATGAAGAGGAAGATACATGGTATGATGAAAAAATAGATATGCATGAAAATGTTTCTTGCAATATCTTGTGTTTTGAAAAAATGAAAGAGATGCAAGACATCATTCCATGTTAGGTTTTGGTTAGTGAAAATAATACAAGTGTTGATAGCATCTCCTCACAAATCAGTGATCAAGACATTGAAGATAGAAGTTCAAGCACTTACTTCGAGGAGTCTAAGCTTGGATTATCTAATGACAAGTCTTCTTATGATGAGGATGTTGATGAAAGTCGAGTTGATTTCTCTTTTGCTGATTATGAATTCTCTTATAAGGATGATGTAGAGGTACATTCTTCACATGAAGATTGCAATGATATGAAAGCTCATGAAATCACTTGTCCACAGGTGAATGATCCAATTGCATTTTATTCAAACTTGGAATGTAATTTGGGTTTGACTTCAATGGAGCATTTTGATTCTGTTAATAATGAAGAGTTGGAACATACACCTATGTGTGTTCAATTTGTTGATCCCAAAAATAGTACTACTGGAAGTGATGAATATGTTGATGAACTCGCTTATGTCTTTGTTGTCCATGACTGTTTATATGATGAAAAAATGAAAATTTCAATTATGTATGAAAAGGATGATGAGGTGCACATTGATGAAGGAAGAAACTCATTTATTAAGGATCAATTCATGCATTGTGACAATCACATGGATCTAGGATTAACCTTATTACCCAATGATAATGTTAAACAAATTAATGGAATTTCAGATTGTGTTGACATTACAAAGTCTTTTGATCAATATGTAGAGAAGCCATATGATGCAAATGATAATGGATGTGAGGTCAGTCAATATGAGATTGAATATGGGTCTTTCTTTGATGATCTCTCTCATCTTCATGTTATGCAAATGGATATGTTTCCTTTGAATGAGGAATGCATTAGTATGCAAGAGAATGGAGGTTCTAACTTTGTTGCTAGTGAACAATTTCCAAATAATAGTCAATATCTAGTTCATGGATCAATATGCTTATCAACTAAAAGTGCACATGGTATTCCTAGTGCACATGAAAGTTTCTTTGCTAATCCTACTGGTCTTGAAGATGATAGCATTCAAATGATTCAAAAAATGAATATTTTATGAAAGATCAATTTGAAACTTTTAGCTCCGGCTTAAGTTTTTAATTATCTGAATTTGTAGTTGAAATGTTCCATATGGAATTGCATAGTGGTTTGAAGAATGAAATTTGCATCATGCGTGAGCCTGAGATAGAGAACATTGCTTATGTATTGGAGGCTGACATCTGTGTGTCATGATTTGAATGAAGGTGAAAGTAATTTTGGTGTTGATAAACCTGATTTTCAGAATATTGAAACACATGACAATGTGTTTGGGGTATGGTGTCTGACTAAAGACAAACCAACTTATGATGTAGTTCAGCTAGAGGGGTTGCAGATGTGTGCACAATCTTTGCTCAACACACAAGAGGATTGCACATTGTTTTTCAGCCATGATATCTCCTCTAGGCATGATCATTATGAGAGGGTTCATGAATGTGGTTTCCATCACTATCCCCAAATGTTGCCACTTGATAAAAAATCTGAAAATGAAGAGAGTGGAAGTGATGTGTTCTATGTAATTTGGTTTCCACATGATAACAAAGCTGAACATAAAGCAAGTTTACACTTGCACAAAGGCAACATGATACTTGTGTTTGCAAAGGTGCAGTTGTTCATGTTGTTGTGGTTCGATAGAGGCAAGCATGAGTTGAGGGATATCAACTCTTTCTAGAGAATTTTGTTAGAGAGAGGTAAATTTCTATTCCCTTTTTTCATTGGGTGGCCCGGGGACACCAAATGAAGTTGAAAAAGAAGAATGAATAAAGGAGTAGTTTGAGGGCACCTGACAGATATAGCTTTTTCTCTACTCTCTAGAGATCTGGATTCTTGCTATGCCCATAGGGGGCATACATCCCCAGTTGGAGCCATTGGTGGCACTCTCAAATTTTCAAAATTTGAGGTGCCCATTTTGAAAATTTTGTCTCTGCACTTTTAGAAGTGCACCTGACAAATTTGCCTAAGTGACCCACATTGGAGGGTCACATTTTGGAACCTGTTCATTTTCATGCAAAACCCATTTGTAAGCTCACTCATGTGTCCTATCTGAGAAGGGATGTCAATTTTCAGCTTCCCATGATAAATTTTGATAGGGTTTTGAAAAGTGAAGCTGGAGGGTTTTGGCACTTTTCTGTTGTTTGCAAACTTTCAATTTTACAAATTTGCCTCTTGTTTGAGCTTGCATTTTTAAACCAAATGACTTTCAAGTCAAGATGATTGTTGTTTTTCATTCTACATACCAAGATGAGCTCGTATGTCAGGTTTCAAAGCTTCATGAGCTGATTTTCTATTTTTAGCAGATCAAAACCGAATGCAATTTCTTTAGTTTTGCACTCATATTTTCATAAATCTTTCAGGGAGGTCAGCTTCAACCATCAATATCTTTTGATGGGTAATGATTCAAAAAAAATCCTCTTCCACACATGCTCAGTGTATGAAAATGAGCTAGTGTGTCCGGTGGCATCTCACTTGGAGTTGATTTTGGTATTTTTCCAATGAGGTGATTTTGCAAGTTTTCATTGGTTTTGAACTACTGTAGATGCAAAAAAGTTCAACTGAGCAACTGTGACAGTTAATAACTTTCACCTCGTGATATGTTTCACTGAGCCATTTGTTGCACTCCATTCTTGGACCGAATTTTTGTATGCATGAAAATTTTTAGAGCTCCAGGAGGTTGTTTGACAACTTTCCCAAGGTGAATCCAAAGCCAACTTGACTAGATTTGACCACAACACAAAGTGCCAAAAAATGAATTATGATATTTTCCCATTTCATCTTTTCACCTTAAGAGCACTCAGAATCACTGTTAGATCAATTTGAGTATAAAGTTGTTTGAAAAGAAAAGAAAAATTAGTTGGGCCCACATGGGCCCCAACATGCTTTACACAGTTATGAGCTTGTAAGAGAATTTTTAACATTGTTGGAGGAACATTAAGAGTCAAGATAGTAAGAGTTCATGTTGAAATATAGTCTCTCAAGGTTAGAAGAGTGAACTCATGGGTAACCATATCATAAAGAGGACAGTCAAAATGGAGGTTGAGCAAGTAAAATAAAGGCCTTTTTGCAGTTCCACATGAAGATGAAATAGTTGAAATGTTGTATTCACATATGGATGATTGTCCTAAATTAGTAACAACTATGAAAATGCATAGATTGAGGCTTAGTTGTGAGGTGTTCATATGTGGAAATTCCACTTGGAATTTAGTCATTTTGTAGCTCTTCACCGTGAGATAAAGAATCCAAAGGATGATAGGGCAAACTAATTTATGAATGATTATAGGATTTTAAGAAAATTTATTTTATATACAAAATGAAGTGTGCTGAAAAGTGTTGTCAAAATGGAAGCATTTGTGCTAGTGGGTGGACTTTTGATGTCTAAAATTATATTGTAAATGGGTTTTTCAATGGAAGAATGTTAGATGAAGCTGCTTACTTCATGGGAGAATTGGGCAAAGGATTAATTACAAAAAAAATCTAAAATTTCATTCATAAGCAGTGTATGGATGACAATTCGATTGGATGCAAAGTGCCTCTATGTATTCATAGACTACGAAGGGCAAGGGAGATTTGAGAGGACAAAGCAAGAAAACATGATGTCCTATGGCCTTAATGTAGCCAATGGTGTCAAATAATGGAACACCACTACCATATGCATAGTGTGATGAATTGAGAAGGCTTTAAAAAATTTCAAGCATGTGCAAGGGGCAGAAATACTGCCGTTCTTCAAGGGTGCGACTAGATGACAAAGGGAGGCCCATGGGTTTATTGAAAAGGTCTTATAAAATTTGAAGCAAATGCCCCCAACGTCTGCCATCATCCATGCCAGTACCTTTTGGAGGAGAATGAACACACGCATGGAGTTTGATGGGATGCGCTTACAATGAGTGAAAGCATCTCACATGCTTTCTGTTTGATAGGGCCCCATTATGCATGCAAAAATGGAGTGGCATAAACAAAGTGTATGGACTATTCAATGCCTAAATTGGCATGATCTCACAAGGCACCATGATTGATAAAATGGGTTTATTGAAAAGGCTTTAGAAACTTTCAAGCTGTTGTGCATGAGAGGGAACCCACAAATTAGGTTGCTTCTACGTTTTGAGAAGGGCACCATGGGGTAACAAATGAAGAGAGAGCATGGTGTGGTTTGAAACAAAAGTATGGGCATCTAATAGAGCATGGAGTTTCTATATGGTGATGTGAGGTACTTAGCGAGTGTGGAGACATAAAAGACAAGGCATATGAACTTATTTGAAAGTAAGAGATCCCAAACACATGTGACTTCAGGGAACACCATATTTGTTGTAGGCTATGCACTAACTGGATTTGTTGACAAGGCCAATGGAACACCATAATGGGAGCATATCTACAAATTGGACAGTTGAAAATGCTTTAGAAACTCATAAGGAAATGCAGATAGAGGGATTCAAAAGGGGCATTGAAGATGATTGGCTCGAAATAGAGAAAATTCTTGGAATCAATATGAAATGAATCAAAACTAGCAAATGATACTATTGAAGCTACATGAAGGAGCTCACACTTGCAGTAAAAGGGGCATCGATGTTTGTCAGATGAGTCTTTGGCCATGATGAATAGAGGCTGTAGAGATTTATGGGAACAACTTTAGGGTAACAAAATGAAATTAACGACCAACAATAAACCCGAAATGCAGCCAAATCTTGTCTGTTTCTCACCATCACATGAGATGATGATGTGGGCTTGTTATTTCTTGCAAGGTTTGCAAGGTTTCACCACATGGATGGTGGGCTTGGGTGAAGTCTTCGTGCATGGGTAGAGAGTTTCAAAGGAGCCCGTTGATTTTTTTAATGTTTCATTTGCTTTATCAAAAGAAAAAAAGGAAAAAAAAGAATCTTCCAAATGGAATATTTGAAGCCGTAATATTTTTAAAGCGAAAGAGCATAAGGGTAAGAAACTATCCAATAAAAATATGGGCTTTCTCAAAACATTTAAATGTGTAATTTATCCAAAATATTTTAAATCCCTTGCATTTTAAAAGATAGGCTCCTAGACATATGTTGAGAAATATTTTCTAGATAAAAGATGCAAAAGGTGGAATGCCCTGAAATAATAGAGTGAAAGTAGCTAATGCAAAGTCATCAAAGTGTAGAGTGCACATGAATTTGCGCTTGGGGAATGTTTGTGAAACATTTTACTTTGTTGGGTTAAAATATTAAAGGGATCTGATTAAAGTGAATTTAATATTTGCTTTATAGGTGAAATATTTTGTCTGGGAGTAAATTGAATGTGCACTAGGGATAAAGTGAATTTATTGTTCACTTTATAAACATACATTATTATTTGCTGGAAGCCAAATGTAGCAAAATAAAGGCAGAGATAAAGTTTTCATGGAGGGCAGAGGTATCTTTTCACTTTCTAGGTAACTGCAAAATGGAGATTTTTCATGGAGTGAATTTGTTGATGCAAATTGGAGGAAAAACTTGTTGCTGCAAAGGGAGGAGAGATGAGAAAATTTTTTCTAGATTGAAGAAGGAATCTGACATGTGTCACCATAAGATTGATTTTCTAGCTTTTCTTCTATTTCTACTTATTTTGCTTCTCTTCTCATTGTAAGGGATTCCAAATTTCTAAAAGCTCTAGGTAGAATTGTAAAGCTAGGATGAATTGTAACTGAGTAACTAATTTGAAAGTGCGTGCTCTAAATTATTCTTTCATGTTATATTTTACCTGATAATTGTCTCCATGGCTAAAATGTATTGTTGTTTTGAATTCAATAATCAAAGATTATATGATTTTTTTTAAGCACATTCGTTGCATTTGAGTTGCAATAGTTGTTGCCTTATGTTCTGTGAGTGGTGCAATTTCTTTAATAAGTTCCAATTGAACTTATTATTGCCTATTACTCAGGGGATAGTGTAATTGCTTGAACAAATGTGACAGGAGTGTTGTGTTTCAGGTGGATTTGTAAAGAATGATTACCAAATAAAGCTTCAGTGGTCTTGTTATCATAATATGATAACAATTGTAAAATATCTTCAAACCATGTTTAACACTGTAGGATGAAATGTTGGTTATATGACTCTGTAGCCCTCTTTTTGGCACTGGTCAATCTTTATGCTTCTGCTATTTTTAGTTTGGTCCCAATTTATTAAATCAAAAACCATTTTAATTTTGTATTTTGGGTTATGTGTCTGTCATGTTCTCTAGTAGGTTAATGAAATTCACTCAAGGTATTAGCCAATTTTTGAGTGATATTTTAGGTTTCTCAACATAATTTTATGAGAGCATTATCTATTAAGAAATATCTTGGTAATTGTGTGTCTATATTTTTAGATGTTGTTAAAGGGTCAGCCTCTAGGTCCTACATAGCTTTAAGTGTAGGGGAAATGTGTTCTAATCCCATTTCCTATTAGTTGGCCAAATCCAAATTTGAGTCTGAATATAAGAAATTGCCTAGTCCTTAAGATTCATTTGATCTGTTGATTTGGAAAACAAACACAATGCATGCATGAGAATCCACCACCTTTGATGTCGTGAGAGCACCATTTTGAGATTTTGGTAGTAGCACAAGACTTCGATGACCTAGAGGTGGATCAGCTGGGGATGTTGGGGTTAGGTTTCATCACCTTCCTATTAGAGGTCCTAACTCATTTAGCCATGATTACAACACTCATCGAGAGGTGGCACAACAAGACATCTTTGTTTCACTTACCCAGAGGCAAGGCCACTATCACACTAGAGGATTTGTGGTGGATCTTGTGACTTCCTATTCATGGGGAGTATGTAATCTATGACACAAAGGTTGGGAGGGATGTATGCAGTCTGAAAACATCATATTGGTTAGTTCACAAATAGACTTGGACTTGTACAAATCCTAAGTACCCATATTTAGATTGTTCATTGCAACACTCATTGTTGGTGTGATTTCCCTCAACAAATGGGCCAAAGGTTTCAGTCTGGGTTGATGGTAGCATGACATAGGATGATCAAGATGACCACTATGTATGCATGGGGGCCCATTCTACTTGCTTTTTTATATCATGACATGCATCAAGAAACTTACTACAAGGGCAAGATCATTGGTCCAAGTATGACATTGCTTCATATTTTGGAATACACACACATAGGGCCTTGTTTAGACCTTTGGTTGTTTTGGTAGATATTCATGAGGATGAGCCCATTTTATTCAGGTACAGGGTCCCTATGAAATTACAACACATAGGCCTGATAGGTTTACCCTATTGGCATTGTGTCATAGATTCCATGACCATATTGAGACGGAGGCTATGGTTGTAGGTTTTGGCTTGGTATGATGATCAACAATAGTTGTACTTTTCTCTCCAAACCTACTACATCTAGGGGTGAGAGAACACCATGATATAAAAGTACCTTCTAGAGTGCATTGTGAGGTAGTTTAGGGAGGTACAAGACATGCCTCTAGATGATAATAGTTGTTTTCATGATATCTCAGAGAGAGGTCTAGTGGGGAACAGAGATTGACCCCATTGTGGTGGTAAATGACTTTTTCTAGCTAGTTACCCATTTGTCGCATATGATTAGGGTTTTCCAGATGTGGGTACTACCCCTAGCTATGATGCATGGTTTAGATTACCCATCCGATTGACAGACCTAGCGGGGGGATAACTCGATGGGATAGGTAGAGGTAGAGGTAGAGGTAGGGATGATAGCTAGGATGGAGGCAAGGATGGGGGAAAAGGCAAAGGGTAGAAACAACTAGAGAAAAATAGGGCACAGTTTCTGAGGGATGGAGAGTAGCCTAGCCATGATCAGGGTCACCAGGACCTAGGACATCAGGATGATCGATAGGATGGATAGTAGGATGGACAGGTTCTTGGGGCACCACTGCCTCATCCACCACCTCTACAACTAGATCCACAAGATGGGTAGATTGTTTCCATCACAATAGAGAGGGATCAAATGTGACAACAACTTTAGGCTATGATTGTTGAGCAAGACAGGGAGGTTTGGTTACAACAACAATTGGATCTAAAAATAGGCTAGGAGATTAGGTGTGGGCGGTAGCTCGAGTCCACCATAGCGACATCTGAAGGATGGACAATGTTAACACACATGTATAGGGAGGTGGTCACAAAGGCTTTGTATTATCAGATGTACTATCATAGAGATGTGCTTAGAGAGATGAGGTAGCACAATTATTCTCAGAGGAGTGGGGCACCTCCTAGGGCTCAGGATAATCCTTCAGTTAGATAGCCTTAGGAGTTGAGAAACCATTAGGGCTAGCCTTCTTATATAAATTTTTTTGATTACTTTCCTGATCATTTATATAGATACACATTCATAGGCTCATTTTTTATAGCCTCATGTATATTGTACTTTTGATTGATATTGATACACACTGATTCAGATATTGTACCATGATAGTAATTTTTTGATATATATATGAGATGGTTCAGATCTATGATGTGATATGCTTTTATTTCATTATTTATGGATCTATGGATATATATGATATGATGTGATATTTATTATAAGTGTTACAATTATGTTATGAATGCACATATTTATTTATGTTTATGTGCTATGCAATGATGATTTGTGATGTAATGTGTATGATATGTGATGTTAATAGATGGATCAAATGCACTGTAATGGATGTGTTATCATCTTTTTTAGTATCTTTTTTATGATATGCTATGAGATGGATGTTTATGATATGTAGATGTGGAACATATAATTTTGTCTCCACTAGGGTTTAGGACCTAGGGCAATAATCTTCTATACTTCACACTTAAGGATGCCCTAGAGATCTCAACCCAATGAAGAATGAAGGAAGATATCTAACAATAAGGTATCCCAAGATATGATTTTAGATTACAAGAGGGGTTCACCACCAAGCTAGGGCTTCAAAAAAAGTATGACATGCAAGATGAAATCAAAAACCTAGTTTGATGCAATGCTAAACTAAATGACTTAGAAATGCAAACAAAGCAAAACAAAAAGTTTTAAAATAGAAAGTGTGCACCTGGAAACTTAGAGGAGATGGAAGAGAGCTTTGAAATCCTAAAAAACATGATTTTCTATCCTAGTGGGACTCATTCGTCATTCTAGGTGAATTTGTCCTAGCTTTGGATTTTTGCACTGGAGTAAGTTCCAGCCAAAAGATTATCCAAATCTGTAAAGATCTCTAAAAAAACCCATATTGGGACTCATTCACCACTTCTGGAAAATGAGTCTAGTTTGGATTTTTTGGAAATTCAAAGTCTGGATCATCTCTTCTCAATCTGCTCAATTTGTTCCTCCAGATTCCCAAATTCGAAACTCTCATTTCAAGGTTGTAGATGAACTTTTAGTGAAGATTATGACCATGAAAATAGGGAGGAAACTCCAACAAGGTGGTAAATCCTCAATGATATTCAAGTCTCCAAAGCACCTAGATCTACAATTGCATAAAGAAAGAGAGCAAAAGTGTTGATTTCTAGGGAATAGGGGTTTGCCTTGGTGAAACCCCTTGTAGGTAAGTAAACCAAATGATGAGATATAATGAACGATGAAAATGAAACATGGAACATAAGAAATGAAACATGAACAATGATACATTGATTGATGTCTTGTAAATCTGCAAATCAACTTGAAATGACCATTAAGGATGTAGATCTTGATCTTGACAATAGGAGTTGAATAATGCTTGATCTTGGATCTTCAATGCTACATCACAATAAAGGCTCAATAAAATTCTTGATGCTTGACATGCTTGACATGATGATGGAACTTGAATTTCTACAACAATTGATGAAGAGTTATGCCCTTGAATGCTCTTGAAGATTCTTGAATGTACTTGTAAAATAATACTTGCTATAAGGATGAATACTTGAATGCTTGGAGTTAAAATGAGAGAAAGAACCTTGTATTTATACTCAATTATGCAAGAATTCCTTAAATTACAACACTACAAGCTGACATCAGATCTAGGAGAATAAAA
Organism: Sequoiadendron giganteum; assembly: GCA_007115665.2. Lineage (NCBI taxonomy): Eukaryota > Viridiplantae > Streptophyta > Pinopsida > Cupressales > Cupressaceae > Sequoiadendron > Sequoiadendron giganteum. The sequence continues at coordinate 482,620,395 of CM021108.1, forward strand.
GTACCACCGAAATTTTGATTTAATTTTAATTTTGGGTCACACGAGACTCATTCGACCAAGATCACGAATGAGTCCCATCTGGCATAATGTATGCGATGAAAAATCAAAAGTGCTTAGAAAGGTGTAGAAAAGGTTTGGAACCCAGAAATCTAGGTGGGACTCATTCGCCCAAGGTAAAAAATGAGTCCTAGATCACTAAATTTGGGTGACACAAACCAAAAACACCAGAATTATATTGGTATTGGGATTATCCTAAAAAATATGCAATAAATGAGGCTTGTGGATGTAAAATAATACCAATTAAAGCATGAGAAAGCCCAATTATTAATGATAGGCATATAAAAGTGTGAAAGTGTGTTACAAAACTGTAAAACACTTTGAGTAAGGCAACATTAATGTTGATTTTGATTAAAAATAGGTTTATTATGTTTAATTATGTGATAAAACCCTAGAAAAGTGTGAAAGTGAGTTACAACACTTTACAATAGTTTTGCAAGGCACCATTAAAATACATTATTTCACAAGGGCCCAAGAGCTAATGTGAATGTGTCATCCACATTAAAACACTAAATCAAGGCAACATTAAGCCAAAATCCAAAAGGAGGACCCAAATGAGTGTGAAAATGTCAAAGGACACATTTTTTAACACTACATTTAGCCCCCACTTTAGTGAGAGAATGAACTTGCTTCAAACTCACACTAAAGTAGACAAACAAGAGGGGTCCAATCATGCCAATTCAAAAAATATAGAATAACAAAGATTGAGGAAGTGATCAAGCCCCTAGGATCCAACATCTCAAGTCAAACTGAGATGAGCACAAAAAAGACACACACAAGGTGTATGATATGCAACAAAACAAGATATGCAAACATGAAATGTTAGAGATATGAAGAAGGAAATAATAATAGAAAAATACACTCACTGTAGGGCCATGAAACTTTAAGTCATCCGCGCGGTGAGTAATCTAAAATATGCTCACTCTGGGGCCATGGAAATTCAGGTCATCTATGGGGTGAGTAATCCCAAGAGGTTAGACACATACACACATGGAGAATATGTGCTCACACTCATGTAAGTGGCTATGGGGAAAGCCATGCCTCAGATTGGGCTTCCCGCTCAAACCATATGAAAGTTATACCTCCTGATAACTTTGATAAGGTGCCAAGAAAAAATGAACTTTGAGCTTCATGAGGCTTGAGCAAAACTTCATATGCTTAAAATTCATGAACAAACAAGATGGCTCAATAGGCATGAAAATTGTGTTATGCAAGGTGGCCATATAATCAAAATTTTAAATGTGAAATAGTGTAAGGAATATTCAAAGATATTTTTCTTAGTTCATGCGAGGTCTCTTCTTAGGGAAAATCATGCTTAATGTGTGCAAGAGAGAACAAGCCAAAGAAATATCACACTCTTGGAGGAAATCAAGCCCAATGACACCACCAAGGAAAGGATCCATCATAGGAATAAAGAAAATTGCAAAGTGAAACATGAGTGTTGATTTATGCACCCACTTTAAAGTAGTTTCTAAAACCATTACTATGAGTAATTGCTTTAAAGTAGAATAATATGTGAGAGCTTATTTGGAAAGCCCTATGCCAAGTCATATGTTTCTGAATCAAACTACATCATGAATGCGTATGTCACATGCAAGTCAATCTTAAGGCATGCCATCCTCATATACCAAGCTTGATATTATATGTACATGAAAGGTGATCAATGAGACAAAAGAGACAACAACAAGTGACATACAAGGACAAGACTACCTAACCCCTTGCCCCCACATAGTGTGGGACAAGGATGAGTTGAATAGGATGAACATAAGTATCAATTAGAGGAATTAGGTGATTCAACACAAGGAAGAGCACCAAAATCCTTGAGATGTTGAATTTTGTTGTTTAAATCCTTACATTCATTAGTAGAATGACCATGAACTCTATGATATGCACATAATTAATTCTTGTAGTAAAATTTATTTCATGTTCTTGGAGGGAGAGATATCAAGTGATTCTGGAGGAGTCTCAACAAGATACTCTCTTGATCAATAGTAGAAGATGTTCCCTTATTTGTGCAAGATGTCATACACACACTAAATGATAAGGCTTTAGAAGAAAATGGAGATAAGGGAGATAACCCTATATCTTTCTTGAAATATTATGGTATGTCTGTTTGCTTCATGTATTCATTGTATCCATGTGAAGGAGGGCAATCATATACAATTCCATAACAATCTTCCAAGTGAAATGAAGGGGGTTTATGCTTCTAAGAAGGATCAACTTCATCATGAGAACATAAATCCTTTTTAAAGTTATGCATCATCCCCTCATGAGGGATGGGAGTTATATATCCCCCATCACTATCATGAGGTAATGTTGTTGATGTGGAACCAAGTTCAGAAAATGAAACACAAGGTTCTTTTGATTTAGATTGTGAGATTTTACACTCCTATAAAGGGAGCTGTAAAACCCAAATCATTGTTAGAACTTGTATCAGAAAGGGAATCATTTGTATGTGACTCTTTGCACCTTGAGGGTGAGATTTTGGATTCTTTATTTAAAGGAGCCATAAAATCTAATGACCCTCAATTGTCACTGAATATTTTAGGATTAATATCAACTTGTATAGGTTCAAGTTTTGATTTTGGAATTAAAGTATTAGGGGATTTGGAAGTGTTGTGATCATATGATTCATAGCTTCTTTCATCTACTTCAACCATGTATATCTTGTTGTTGTATTCAAATTTCATAGTACGGTGGAGAGTAGAGGGGACTCCTTTTATAGCATGAATCCATAGTCTCCCTAGGAGAAGATTGTATGAAAGGGGTCCTAGCATGATATGGATAGGGGTAGGAAATGATATAGGTCGGACCTCAATAGGTAATGTGATCATCCCTAGTGGTTGCCTATTAACATTGTCAAAGCCACGAATATGAACATCGTTAAATTGAATGAGCCTTTTCTCCATTCCAATTTTTTCTAGGTGGTAAATGCTACAAACATTGATTTCTTTTGCATTGTCTATGTGAGTGCACCTAACTACAGTTTCATTGATGATCACCTTTATCATCAATGCTTCATTTTTATTTTGAATCTCAAGTGAGGGTAATTCATGTTTAGGGAATGTGATTTTTGATTGTGTGACGTGTGTGACTTGTGTGGGATAAAAGGATGTTGTTACATTATTCAATTTCATAGAAGCTTGGATCTCCTCCTACTTTATGTGTAATATTTCTTGAAATAGGCACTTGTATGTAGGTGATAGTTGAATTAGTTGCCACATAGATATATTAGTGGGAGTCTTCTTAAGATATTCAACTATATTATGAAAAGGTGAACGAGGAGAACTAGGAAAAATATACTGAGGTGGTGAAATGGGATTGGTTTGTGGTTGTCTACATATTTGAGCAATTGTTTTGTATCTTGGTTGTTGCAAAACATTATTAAATTGCACCCTAGATTTCAAGAAATCTCTTATTTTCTTATGGGATTCACTAATGGGAGGTGACTTAGGAAGCTCACTAATTAAAGGAGATCAAATTTTTATCATCATATCCTCAACAATATTGTATTTATTTACATGTTCTCTTAATGAAGAGGATCCTAATGCCATTTCACCTAAGTAAGCCACATTACACGTGTCAATGTTTAATTTTTTTTTTGCACCATGATATCCTCCCTAGGAGGAGAGTTGTTAGGAGAATCACAAACAAAATGTTCATGACATTCAAAGGTTGGTCCTTATAAAATGATTTCATCACAAGTAGGGGAATGATCAATGGTTGAATTTTTGTGCTCAATAAGGGTTTCCCTAGGTGAAGGGGGACAACTAATATTCTCATGACCATCATTGGTTGTGTTTTCTAATATCACAGTATCTTCTTCACAACTAGGAGAGATACTAGGAGAAGAAAAATTTTATTGTCATGATCACCTATGGTTGTGTTGTCTTTTTCATCAATGTCTTGTCCACAAAGAGAGGCAAGAGGAGAGAAACAACTAGGATTCTAAAAACTCTCATTGATGTTGGCAAGACAAGGGCAAACAACTGAGAGGGGGGGTGAATCAATTGTCATGGAAATTACAATTATTAAACTTATTATCATAGCTAATAATTAAACATGAAATAAAAAACCATCACCACATTAGAAACACACATAACACCAGGAGGTTTATGTGGAAAGCCTGTTAGGGGAAAAACCATGGTGGAGGCTAATTCACAATTTTATACTATGTTAAAAGAATAGAAAATGGGAATGCACATGCATTCAGACACATTGCCTAGAGATCATTGCTCAAATATAAAGAGGCTTACTACCCAAAGGAAGACACATTGTCTTACAATCACATTCAAATTAAATCCATCTAAAAGATATTGAACTAAGAAAATAACATCTGCTAATGCCTGATTATAGTTTTGGTTAAGCACATGAACACTCTTTCTTCTGCTCACTCTTCTTCACACTTTACTTATTCCTTCGAAAGATCTAAAATTTATTCACACATAGCACTTGCACATCTCACATATTTCATGTCTTAAATGATATAAAAAATTGGTTATATATATCCATATCTAAGGATAACATCAACTACATGTCAACCCAATAAAATATAAAATGTGTACAAACTTTCGACCCAAATAAATAAACAATTATTAATGCAAATCAGCCAATGTCAGCCAAATCATAGTAGGGACCAAAAAAATTATGTCTCAAATAAATACACCTTAAACAATTTTGCTCGAAGATCCACAACACACTACAATCACCCTGTCGGCCATGAACATGAAAAACATGAACACAGAGAAGAAAATCACCAATCGTGAGCACAACGATCGATGTGCACCAACAAGATAGATAGAGCATGATCGAGAAACATCCACAAGAATCATGAAACACCATAGGAGTATTCACAACAACTTAGATTAATAGAATCATATTATCTTCTTTCAAGAACACCAACTAAAGCAACAAAATCATTGTCAAAACAAAAAAAATCATAACTTGATCATATCTTCATGCAAACCTCTAAAAATTTTAGTGGATAAACTAGATATACCTGAAAACAAACCCTTTAATCCATAACTTCTCACTATCAATATACTGAACTTCCCATCATACTTATCTTCATTGCATTACCGACACCTTGCAACATATTTTATTACAGTTTTCTCAATATCCTTGACATATATAGTCTTAAACACATTAATGCTAATAGTGTTGACATAAATGACAACCAAATATCAACAATATCCCCCTTTGGAATTGATGGCAACATATGATGTGAAAAGAACCATCAATTAAACTTTCTCTTAGCACTTTCTCCCCACTAGGTTCTAACTCTTTTCTTCCATAACTCTTTCACAGATTTTAACATGACTCTTCTCCCCCTTTGACATTAATGAAAAAGGTACAAATTATCTTTCTCCACACGAGCTCTAAACCACATATCTGAACATCTAACTACTCCCCTTGAGTAGCAACCATCACAACATCAACCTGAATCACAAGATATAGCTATGAAATGCATGAGCTAATGCAAGTCATTGCATCTTAATTCTAAGTAGGAGGGGTAATCACCCCTAGCTTCCCTTTGAGATACTCAAAATTATTCTTAGGAAATGACTTGGTAAAGATATCTACAATTTATTCCTTAGTAGGCACATACTCCAATCTGACTTCCTTTTCACCTACCTTGTCTTTCAAAAAGTGAAACTTGATAGATATATGCTTGGTTTTTGAATGCAACATCGGATTCTTAGAAATGGTAATAACACTTCAATTATCATAGAATATGGAAATATGTTCATCATACACAACTCTAATATCTTTCAACATATGCTTCATCCACAATACCCGAGTGTAATTGTTAGCAACAACAATGTATTCTGCATCTGTAGTAGATAAAGAAATGATATTTTGATTCTTACTTAACCATGAAATTAGCTTATTTCCCAAGAAAAATGCACCACCACTAGTAATATTTCTATCATCCACATCTCCTTCCCAATCAACATCAGTAAAAGAACTCAAAGTAAGGCCATCCTTTTTAGGATACCATCGGCCAAAATTAACTATTCCTTTCAAGTACCTAAAAATACTTTTCATAGCTATCACATGAGATTCTTTAGGATCAGCTTGAAATATTGCAACAATGTATATGAAATTCATGATATCAGGTCTAGTTTGAGTCAAATACAACAATCCACCAATCATGGATCTATATCTAGTTTGATTTGTCTTAGGAGAATCATCATTTTGAGTCAACTTACATCCAGTCACCATAGGTGTACCAACTAGATTTGAATATTCCATACCAAACTTCTTTAGCAGTTCTTTCACATACCTGGAATGAGCTATAAATATCCCTTTATCTAACTGAGTAATTTTCAATCCCAAAAATAATTTCATTTATCCAATCGTAGACATTTCAAACTCACTTTACATCTCATCAGAAACCTTCATGCATAAACTATCATCTCCTCCAAAAGTGATATCATCAACAAAGACTTCAACAATAAAATCTTTATCATGATCAATCTTGAAGTACATGTTACTATCAACAGTACCTTTATTAAATTCAAGCTTCAATAAATACTTGTCCAATTTGACATACAATGCTCTTGGGGCTTGGTTAAGTCCATACAATTATTTCTTCAATCAACAAACCATATCTCCCTAATCAGTCAATTGAAATCCATCAGGTTGCTCAATATACACTTCATCTAGTTCACCATTTAGAAATGTTGTCTTGACATCCTTTTGATAAACCTTGAAATTTTTGTAAGCATCATCAGCAAGAAATAATCTCACAGCTTCAATTCTAGCAGCATGAGAAATTTTTTCTTCAAATTCAATTCCTTCCATCTAAGAATATCCTTTACACACCAGTCTTGCTTTGTTTCTGACAACTTCACCTTGTTCATTTAGTTTATTTTGAAAGAACCATTTAGTTCCAATTACATTTTTGTCCTTAGGTCTAGGAACAAGAGTTCATGTATCATTTTTTTCAATTTGTTGTAACTCTTCTTTCATTGCTTCCATCCAATGTTCATCTTTGCATGCTTCATTGACATTGTTAGGGTTAGTCTTTGAAATAAAAAAATACTCTTCTACAATTCTTCTCCTAGTCTGAACACCTTTGTTCTTATCACCTATAATCTGATCTTCTGAAAGATTTAGTCTTACATACCTTGGAGTCTTAGGCCATTCTTTAAATTCAGGCTCTTGTGACCTTGTTTCTACACTTTCACTAGATTCTTCCTCTTGATTTTCCTGATCCACCAGATTGATTTGAACTTTCTTTCCTTTATCTGAACCACCGTTTTGATTGTCTGAATCATATCCATAGGTTCTGGATGGTATAAATGTGTCTTCATCAAAATTTACATTTGCACTTTCAACTAATTTCCTCAATATCTTATTGTAGCACCGATAGGCTTTACTTTTAGTAGAATAACCAAGAAAGATTCCCTCATCACTTCTAGCATCAAACTTTCTTATATCTTCATCTCTTTTGATATAACATTTACTTCCAAATATTTTGAAGTATCTTACAATAGGCTTATGACCAAACCATAGCTCAAAAGGGGTCTTACTAGTATCACCTTTGACATATACCTGGTTGAGAGTGTAAATGACAATACTCATAGATTCTCTCTAGTAGATATGATGAACATTTCCTTGCAACATCATATTCCTAGTAGCTTCTTGAATTGTTCTATTCTTCCTTTCCACAACTCCATTTTGTTGAGGGGTCTATGGGGTAGATAATTGCCTATTTATCCCATGATCTTCATAGAAAGAATTAAACTCACCAGAAGTGAATTCACCACCTCTATCCGATCTCAAACATTTAATATTCAGACCTGTCTCTATCTCAACTATAGCCTTGAAAATATTGAATTTCTCTAGAGCTTTAGATTTTTCTCTTAAGAAGGTAAACCAAATAAATCTAGAATAGTCATCAACAAATAACATGAAGTACCTATCACCTTGTAAAAAATTTCTTATAGAAGGACCAAAAAATTTAGTATGCACAAGATCCAATACTTCATTTGAACAATACTATTTGCTTCTGAATGAAATTCTAGTTTGCTTCCCTAACTGACATTCCTTGCATATAGTATTAGTAGGCTTTATCAACTTAGGAAGATCTCTCACTGCCTAGGTAGAACTTATCTTGATACTTTTTGTCAAAGTTTACATGACACAATCTCCTATGCCATAACCAACTTTCATCAACTTGAGCAATCATACAAATTTTATTAGCAATACTTAGGTGAAAGATATTACCTTTTGTTTTTGTACCAAATTCAATCACATTACTAGAATTCCCAAATATCTTACACTTTCCATCCTTGAATTGAAGATTATATCCCTTGTCAACAATCTATCCAACAGTTAAAAGATTATGATTCAAACCTTCCACATATAGGACATCATCAACATTATGCTTATCATCAAAAGAAATGGATCCTCTACCACATATTACACTAGCTTTGTCATGACCAAATATTACAACACCACCATCATACTTTTCCAAACTCACAAATTTACTTTTATCACATGTCATGTGATGAGAGTATCCATTGTCAATCACCCATTCATCTTTTTCTTCAACTCGAGCAGCTAGAGGTTTCTCCACATTCATGCAACTAGTAGATTCAGTAGGTATAGGATTAATTTATTTGATATCAATAAATACAAATTCATCCTCACTTACATTCCCTTTATCAAGTTCATCATCTGTCACACCTACATCACCAACAAAACAACACTTTCTCTGGAATCTAGGCTTGCTAGATCTTGGGTTAGGAACTCTTTTAGGAAACCATGAGGCAAAATGACCTATGTTATTGCAAGAAAAAAATTTAAGAGGCAATTTACCTTTTTACTTACCTTCTCCTTTGGCTACTCTCTTAACAATAAGTGCTTCAAGATCATCTATTTTTCTCTCTTCTTCTTCAATCTCTCTCATTTCCTGCTCATATTTAGACATTTTTATAGAAGAAATTTCTCTCAAATAATATCTCTGTTGGCATATGGCTAGGGAGATTTCTAGAATATGGCTTGGAAGTGTTGTCATTGATGGAAACCCAAGTCTTGCAATGTAAATCTTGCATCTGGATGTATAATTTTGGTTCCTATCGGTAGAACATAGTGAAGAATAGGACATCCGATTATAGGAATAAAAGATGATCTAAATAATTTACTGGATAGACATTTTGGGTTGTGGATCTCTGAGGAAGTTTTGTTGATGCCTAGAGTATCTTGGTTTTGGTGCGCACTCACTGGTACGTGATCTAGAAGATTCGATGCACTAATTTGTTGATTATCTGTGCTAGAAGGTCAACCCGACAAAGTTAGTAATTGTGGATGTATAAGATAAAATCAAGTATAAGTATTCATACTCAATCAAGCATTATTTGGGTCCTCTCTTTGTCTTAACCGACTTTGGAGGATGGGAATAAAGATTTAATAGTGGATTTGGCTGACAAGATAGAAATAACTTAATACTTTATAAAGCCGACTAATGGATGAATAAATCTTTGATTGCAGATATATATAAGAGGTTGGTTTCATCATTTTGTGGTGTGTATAACAAGGGGTGTTTATCTAGAAGTGTGAATTGAGAGATTCAATAGTGAAATAGTGCGAATATGATCATAAGTGATGCGAAGAGTTGAAAAGAGTAGAATAGAGCAGAGTAAAGTGCATAATTAGAAAGCAAATCTAGAATCAAATCTATGAGCTTCACCAAAATTATAAATTGGAATAAATAGATGCTACTATCTTAGTTCACCCTTCATATGGTCTTAATCTGAATTTTTTAGGGCAGTAAGCCTTTCTCTTGAGCAGTGAGCTCTAGACAGTGTGCCTAAATGCAAGTGCATTCCCTTTGTAATCAATTATATTTTGAGTACTCAAAATTGTGGATTAACCTCCACCGTGGTTTTTCCCATAACAGGGTTTCCACACAAAAATTTGTGTGTTATGGTGTTTTGAATGTTTCCTTTGAATGCATACATCTTTTCTTTAATGCAATGTTGAAATGGTTTCAAGTTTTAGATTGATGAAGCTGATAATTTGTGGAACACTGATTCACCCCCCCTCTTAGTGTTTCCTTGAGTCCAAAACTTGGTATCAGAGCTAGTTCCTCTTAAGAATTTTTGCATCTTGAGGTGGATCTTGGAATGTGATATAATCTAGTAGTCTTCAACAATAGCTTATGGTTGCACTTGATGACCTTGATCAGTGTAAAGAAAAAGTTCAAGAATTGAAAGAAAATCTTAGAGATTCTAAGAAATTCATTCAGTCATTGAAGGATCAAATAGTCAAATCCAAAGTAAAGAGAAAAGATCTCTATAATCAGATACAATAGAAGGAAAATGAAAATATGGATGATGCTCACTTGAATTAGTCCTTGAAGGAAATAATTGAAGAGTGTGAAAATCTTGCTAGAGATAATACAAACCTAAAACATGATATGGAATCTATGATGGTGAAGATGACTAAGGAAATTGAAGAAAGGAAGAGAAATGAGGAAAATCTTTCCTAGAACTTGAAAGAGAAATCTAATGAATGCAATAGAACAAAAAGTGAATTCACTCAACTAGAAAGTGAACTCCAAAGAACCAAAAATAATAAAGAAGAACTTGGTAAAGATATTGTTACTCTTAGAAGTGATATTGTCATTGTAAATGAATTCAAAGAAAATTTTAAGATTAGTTCAGTAAAACTGGATGAGTTGATCAAGGACATATGAGTGGAAATCGTAAGAGAGGTCTTGGATATGAAAAGGAAGAAAATTCCAGATTAGGACAAAATAATTTCAGAAAGAACAAGAATGGAATATACCCGACAAGACAACCTAATGCACAAAAGTTTAATGGGTATTGTTTTTCCTATAATAAGTTTGGTCATATGATTGTTCAGTGTAGAAGTAACATGAATTCAAGAGTTTCATCATTTTCTGGTCAGTATTTCAATTGCAAAAATTTGTCAAGTTACTCTATTCCTAGAGGAAATGTTGAATGCTATACATATGGGAAACTTGGGAATATTGCTAATCAATGCAGATCTAGAAGAAGTCATTGGAATGATCAGTCAAGACAAGAAAGCATTGTGTGCTATAACTACAACAACTATGGTCATATTGCAAGATTCTACAGAAACAAGACAAAAGAGGTATGATATACAGAGGTAGAAATACATAATAAAGGGAAAGAAAATGTAACTACAGATGAAATCAGAGATCAAATGAAGAAGACATGGGTAAGGAAAAATGATTCTGATATTGGAAATGGTTTCATACCAGAGCCTACCTTCAGTAGCTCTTTTGGTAATTGATTTCAGACCAGTGGCCTAGGGGGAGTCTTTCAAAAAAATCCTTCCTCCCCTGACTATGAATGGTACCAGAATGCAAAAATAGTCTAGAAGCTATATTTGAGGTATTTAGAAGTTTTGAAGTACCTTCAAAAAAGGAGCTTAGATAGTTCATAGGTCCGCAAAGGATTTTTCTATTGCCATATGGGAAAATAGAGTCTCCAAAAAACTTAGGGCAAATGCATTTATTGCACATATGTGAGTTATAAAAGTCAAGCCGAAACCATCATTTGTCACTTTTCATCGAAGAAAAGAAGGAGAGCACTCGACAAGCGAATTAAAAAGCAGTAAAATCGATTCATCGAAAAATCTTAAAATCTATCAAGTATTATAAATCACTCTTGAATTCTTCATATAAGTCAAGTGTGTGGTTGCGAACCCTAAACACAAAAAGGAAAATGGAAAAAATCAAAGGCTCAATCACTCTAGATGAATGTAACATTGCAAAGATTAGGTCTATGATAAATTTGCTACTCCCTAATGAATTAAAGCAATTGAGCGAAGCCAAGCATGGAAATTTGGATATGTGGAGTGAGTTTCCATACTTTGAAAATTCAAAATTCGTAAAATTCATATTGAGCAGATTAGATGATGATGTTCTAACTTTGGAAAAACCATACATCATTTCAAAAGAGGCAATCAAGAATTTAACTGGTTTTTGCAAACTTAGAGATATTCCCAGAAAGAAATCTATCCCAAACAAAGAGGTCAAAACCCTAACTGGAGTAATCGTAGATCACAGAGCTCTGATGATCGCTACAATAAAGAATATTGTCATGAAGTATATTGCACATGTAATAAAATATAAGATCTTCTACAAAAATTGAGAAGGAGCTACATCAGCTGGCGTAGTGTACATTACTCACAAAATGATAATTGAAGGTTAGGACTTTGACCTATATGGGTTGTTAAAGGATCAACTTATGGAGAATATTCAACTGACAAAGGAATCAAGCTATCCATTCAGGTTTGGCACTTTAATTATATGTCTGGTGATGTATTTCTTGAATTTCCTTCCAAAAATTGACAATGTAGTATGGAAATCAAACAAACTGGTATGCAATTAAATATACTCTTATTCTAAGAGCTTGGCTAACTGGGATTTAGAATTTGAAAATTTATTTAAGAATGCGCTTGAAAATTTTGGATCAGTCAAAATTTACCCTCCGATGAGATCAATTGAAATTGGTTCCTCTTTCAGTAGCACTAATAAAGGACATAAAAGAGAAAAGAAAATTATTAAATACAGTCCTTCGAAAGAAAAAGTTCCTAGGATTGAGGGAAAAGGAAAAGAAAAAAAAATTGTGGACATTTCAGATGAAGAATCAAATGAAGAAACTAAGAATCCAATAAAAAGTGAATCTAGACCAGGAAAAGATAGTGTGGAAGAAGAAGATCTGTCAAAATAAAAGCTATAATTATTCAAGGTGTAGGTGGCATGCAAAAAATTGATAAGTTATGGTTAGGCAGACCATCATATGATCAAGACTTGATTCTGGAAGTTCTAAATGCTCATGTTGAGTAATGTAAGATAAGATTGGAAAGTCTGAAGGACATTCTACTTGAGGAGATGATTGAGTGCAACAAAGAATCAATGGGCTTAGAGGAAAAAGGTGAAGAAGAATGTGAAATTGTCTCTCACCTGAAGGAACAATTTAGACTATTGATTTCCAAGCTGAAGAAGAAAATGAATGAGCTAAGGAAATGCATAAGTTCAGCCACTAGCACCTACATCTGCTGGCGCCATGCAATCAACAATTATAAAGAGAAATTGGATCAGATTGAAACAAAATTAAATGACATTGTAAAAAGCTTTGACATATCTCACGATCTAGATGGAATCATCAAGAAAAGAGTTCGGGAGCTACAAAAAAAAAATCAAAAATTCAACTCTCTAAAAATATTCTTGTGGATACTTTTCGGAAGGTAAATGATCTAATTGAATGTAGGTTGGAGCAAATGGTGGAAACATTGAAGAATGGTGAGAAATTGGAAGAAGCAATTACAATCCTTGAATCACTCATTAAGATTATTAAAAAGACTTCCAAGAACAATAGTTTAATCATTAGTATTGGAATCACAATAGATGGTTGGAAGAAGTTCCTTCCAGAAGTGAAGAAAACCACAAGATAATCTTCTAAAGATAGCAGTTAATTATCTTCAAGGTTTTGAAATTTTGATCAAAGGACGAGAACTGTCGACATATATGTGTAGAAGTTTTGAAGTTTTGAGGATTTTGAACATGTGTTTTTTCACTTGGTTTTGTCATTTGGCATTGACACATAAGTGATCTATCACTATTCTATCATTTGGCATATGGCATCTATGCTTTGTCATTGATGTCAAAGGGGGAGAGAATGTAGTGAGAAATGTTCCATAGGAGGAAAGAAAGCAACATAGGAGGAGAGAATGACTTATAAATCTCAAGGGGAGATAGTGCAGTAAAAGATTTGGCAGTGTACCTGTAATATTTCTGACACTTAGTCATTTTTCACTAAGTGTTGCCATCAATGCCAAAGGGGGAGATTGTAGGCATATGATTGGGGAGATTGCTGGCATATGACTTTTAAGTGTTCTCATTGATGGCAACCCAATTCATGCAACGTAAATCTTGCATCTGAATGTATAATTTTGGTTCCTACCGACAAAACATAGTGAAGAACAAGACATCTGGTTATAGGCATAAAAGATTATCTAAATACCTTACCAAACAGACATTTTGGGTTGCGGATCTCTCAGGAAGGTTTTTTTATGCCTACAGTATCTTGGTTTTGGTGCGCACCCATTGCTACATGATCTATGATGGCACTCTAAAATTTGCAAATTTGAGATGCCCATTTCAAAATTTTGCCTCTGCATTTTCAGAAGTGCACCTTAAAAATCTGTTTGAGTGACCCACTTTGGGGGGTCAGAATTTGAGGCCTGTTGATTTTTGTGCAAAACCAATTTGAAGAGATATTCAATTGACATGTGTGAATATGCATGTCAATTTTTAGCTTCCCATGATAAGTTTTGATAGAGTTTCAAAAAGTGAAGCTGGAGGGTTTTGACACTTTTATGCTATTAGTAGATTGTCAGTTTTACGAAACAACCTCTTGTTTGAGATTGGATTTTGCAACTAGTTGAATGTCATGAAAAAATGAATGCTATTCTGTGTTCTCCATACCTAAATGATATCGAGTGTCAGTTTTATGAGGTTTGTGATCAGATTTGTTGTTTTTAACAAGTCGAAACCAAATGCAGTTTGTTTAGTTTCACATCTACATTCCTGTTAGCCTTTCTGAGTGGTCAACTTTGATCATTAATAACTTTTGATCAATGATGTTTCAAATAAATTACTTTTGCAAATGTGCTTAGGATACCTTAATGAACTTACGTGTCTGATGGCAGCTCGCCAGGGGTTGATTCACTATTTTTATAAATTGGCAGTTGAATGAGTTTCAATTGGTTTAGAACAACTGTTGTTTCAAAAAAGTTTGATTGAGTAACTTTTCTGATTAATATTTTTCACCTCGTCGCATGTTTTTTTGAGCCGTTTGTTGCATTGTACTCTCAGATCAAATATCTGCATGTCTGCAAGTTCTCATTGCTTCATGAGGTCGTTTGACTAGTTTCCTAGTTTGATTCTTGGGCCAACTTGGCTATCTTTCACCATTCTCCAAAACTGTCAGAAAACAGATTTTGATGAAGACCTAGTTCATTTTTCAACTTCAGAAGCACTCAGAAGTAGTGTTGAGTTAATTGAGGGTAAAACTTGTTTGAAAATAATTTTTTTTTAGTCGGACCCATATGGGGCCCGACATGCTTTGCATGGTCATGAACCTAAAATGTATCCAATGTTGTAATCCCATCAAGTAAACTATTTTGAATTGGTCAGTGAATATCATTTCCTTTAGAAGATCAAGTTAAATTTTGAATTGATGAGGAATACTCAATAAATAAGAGGGTTGCATCGAATGAGTAAAGATATGGGAGTTATGAGAAAAATCAATGAGGTTGATGCAAGCCACACTTTTTGAAAGAGGGATTGTATTCATTTGCAAAGCTTGTAAGATACAAGTGGTGTGAGTAATGATGGACAATGATGCTACAAAAGGGAATTTCAATGTATGACATGGAAATATTTATAAGATGTCAGGGCAACTCATACATATTGTAGAAGGATCTAGTGGTTGATGTGGCACATAAATATAAAGAGACCTTATTTTGGAAGGAAACTACTGATAAACTTATCACTATGGAGTATAATGATGCATTAAATGGTTTGAAGAAGTTTTGAATTGATTGCCATGTTTCTTTATCCTCAATTTGAATGTATTATGAGATATGGTAGTGATACTAATGCTCAAGTATTAAGGAACATTTCACTGGGGCATGCCTTCATGTATACACTCCTTTGATGAGAGGATGGGATATCCTTAGAGTGAGGCACCATTATTCAAGGATGGGTTCGGGCATTCTGTGGACATAATTTTATGGCACTTGTCGAAAGCATCTCAACTCGATTGCTCATGTGTAGGTGAATCTAATGCATTTTATATTGCAGAATGGTAGCTATCTTGCTAGATGAAGGGAATTACTCTTAATGCACTGAATGAGGCAAAGTCTCTTCGTCCAAGAAAGGTTCTTGAAGGCTGGAAATGGAATGTCGTATTTACACTACAGGATATTCACAGATTGGATGCACTAACCAAGGGAAAACCCCAAAATAAATGTATTCCCATGGAGTGCCATATGTAGCCATCAGATAAAGTGGAAGCGCATGCCAGAGCAGAGGATGGGGCATGCTCCAGTAACTTCCAAACAAATACAATTAATAGGGCATGGGAATCCAAGAGATCCTGGATTCTTTGCGCGCCTAAGGGAAATATAAAAACCAAAGCAACCCATGAAATGGGGTTCGATGTAGCAAAGAACAAGGCACGTGAATTGTTCATCGAACCTCCAAATACATATGATCTAATAATTATGTGTACATGGTTCTACTTCCCTTTTAATTTAGTTGTTAGTTTCTTGAATGGAAGTGGTGATGGTGATTGTTGTTTCAGTATTTGATAAATTTCTAGCTCATGCTTTTTGTGGTTTGTTGATGATGAACTACTTTGTAAAGCTAGTTTGAACTTCCCTCCTTTATTGCTACAACTTAGTTCGATTGCATGTGCATGATGTGTGTGTAATCTAAAAAATTGTAGTTCTTAGAAGATTGCACTGGTTTTGTGTAACTGTAGGATCCTCTTGGCCAAACAAAACCCAGTTTAAGGAGTTTGTCTACTGTAGTAGCCTCCATCATAACTATTCATTCATAGTTTCAGGCCTAGGAACTTCCTCTCTTCCCTACTCTTTTTTTTTTAATAAGTAACCTTAAGCAAGGTTCATTGCACATTATAAAGCTAAATCTAATGTTGAAATGGAGTTCTAGACTTCTGTTTGAACTTGCAGCAAATGCACAACAACTCTCCCATCTTAAGAACTCCATTTGTAGATCCAACTTCCCCACTTTGTGACTCATCCGTAAGTCTACCTTGTGATTCCAGAAAATCAGATGAAAAAATTGAGATATTCCAAGCACTGTCAAGACCTGATATTAGAGACCTTAGGATAGTGTTCTACAATTTGATTATGGAAGATTGTCTTTCAAGAGAGGTGATGCACCTATGCATTACATATATTGAAAAGTGCATAAAAAACACATCAACATGTATCTTGTTTTAAAAATGAAGAGGCACAAGACAATCTAAAATAGGATCATCTGGGAATACCTGAGTATCTTATCTCCCAAATTTTAGTCCAAAAAATATGAGGACACTCAAAATGGTCAATAGCATTCAAAGTGGCATCATCAATACGCATTGCAATAACTCCTAGGACATGATTCCTTTTGAAATTCCATGAAAATTTCTTACTATCAGTACCAGGAAGGGGAATAAGATTATACAAATGTGGCAACAAATGAAGCCATCTTAGATGCTTTCTGATACCATCTCTCTATTGTTTATAGTTTCCCCTTTTCAACATAATCACATCAGGATGAAATAAAAACTTGTCACGTCTCAAACTATGATGCACTTTGTTTTTTCTTTATTTGGATCTGATATATGACTGTATGTGTGTGGTAGAGTAAATAATGAATTATATGGTGTTTTGTGAGATGAAATATCAAAATGTGTGTTTTACTTTTGAAAATGTTGAATAGTATGAAATTGAGTTTTATTTTGAAAGAAATGCCAAATAGAATAATGAATTTGGGATTAATGCAGTATAATGCTTTAATTTGTATTTTTTTGGATACTAATCTATTAATGGGTGTCTGAGTGTTAGAGTTGCAGGAATGTCGAAGACCAAGAGTGGGGCTAAGGTAGAGGAGGTTAGCTTCCTGGAAGGGTAAAGGAGGAACAGTTCTCTCAATCACACACTAGCACCTAGAATCATGTAGATGCATTTAGGATTAAATTAAGTTGATTTTTTACTGTTTGCAATTTTATAAAGTTTAATTAAATTAATTTAATAATAAAATAAAAGTGTAAAAGAAATAAAGAGTTAATTTTAGTTCAATTAAAATAATTTTAAAATGCAATTAAATGATAAGATTTTTTATTTAGTGTAATCATTTTGATTATAATTGAATGTTATTGCCATACTATTTGTTTCAAATAAATATTTAAATGAAATTATAATGGCTTATTTAATTATTTTTGAGGCAAAATGCTCATTTGTAATTAAAATAGGAATTACTTATT
This sequence comes from Sequoiadendron giganteum, assembly GCA_007115665.2. NCBI lineage: Eukaryota > Viridiplantae > Streptophyta > Pinopsida > Cupressales > Cupressaceae > Sequoiadendron > Sequoiadendron giganteum. Next base: position 482,638,517 of record CM021108.1, read on the forward strand.
AATACTTAATTAGGGATAAATATTGAGCATGAAATAAATCTTATTTAATTTTCTATTTTCAAGATTAGGTCTCGGGAATTGAAAGGAAATCTTTAAAAAGAGTAAATGATTAACGAGAAAACACAACTGTTTTTACATTCTTTTTTTTTTCTCTACAAAAATAACTAAAATAATGGCTACTGAGAAGAGGTTTTCAGAGGTACAATGAACCCAACAAGGTGGAAGGAGGAGGAAAAATAAGAAAGAAAGGAGAACAAGGAGAAGGGACTCAATAGGAAGCGAATCCCAGGTTTTTAATTCCATTCCATTGCAATTTAATACAAATGTGTGACAATATTCGTTGTGTTTGGAAAGTGGAATTCCTCTGTCAAATTTCTCGCAATTGAATGAGTTATTTCAGAAATTCTAGGCAAATCTTGTGCATACATGAACCTTCAAAACATCCTATGATATATATACTTATATGTATTTGTGTATTTATTGTATTGCTACAAATTGAGTCAAATGCTAAAATAAAAAATTATTTCCTGGAAAAATTGATGAAATACTTTACGAGTTCTACAATTTAATTCACCTGTGAATACATATATATTAATATATATAGTGAACTGTAGAGTTATATATATTAATCTAGACAAAGTTATATATGAAAATTTTCTAATAGTCGAATGGAGGAATGCTGAATTAAATTCAACACTATGAAAGTATCAAAATTTGTCTATAGATTCATACAAAAATTATTTTCTGTTGAAATTGAAAGGGCAGAGCCCCATGGCCGAGCCTCCCCATATGAGGAAGGCGGTTTTTGTGGAGGCAGCACCCTCCACAAGCCGAGGGCTGTGGAGGGAGTGCTGCCTCGATAGGCAGCGCACCCCATGGGGGGCTACCATCCATGAATGGCCCAACAGTACAAACCTTGTCATGTTTTAATATTTATACATATAAAAATTAGCGTTCGAAACCCTTCTGAAATTTGATTTTATTTATAAACTTAGAAATATGAATATATATGTATATATATAAAAAAGTATATATATATATATATATTTATCTATTTTAGGTTTGTCGATGGTTAGTCATCGCATAATTATAATGGGAATATATACATATTCATTTGTAATAGACATTTTATAGTATTGTAAAGAAACTTACTGTAAATGAAAAATATATATGTATTTAATATATATATATATATTAATTAAATTGAACTTATGCATATGTTATTTCATTTGTTTATGATTGAATGCAGTCTCTTTTTCAGTTGGTAATGTAAATTTTCCAAATATCCACTTAAGTATATAGATAGATATACATATAAAAATGAATGCAAATATTGTATGTTTGGGAGCATGTGATATGTTTTCAAAAAGAATGGATAATGGAGTTTGTTTGGAAGGATTAGATTCACTATTTAAAATTGATACCTATTGTGTATAAATTGCTTTATTTTAGAATAATTGATCAAGTGTGTAAATGTTTATCAATATATATATAGAGAGAGAGAGTTATGCATAGGCACCTGGAGATTTGGATCTATTTTTCTTTTGAATATGTATACACTTTTACTTGAAAATGTTTCTACCAATTTAAACAAATCCATCATTTTAGAATAAGATATTTAATTGGAAACATAAGATTATACAGTTGAAATAAAATAGAAAAGAGTACATGTGCGATTAATTTCTCTTATTACTTGGAGAATTGTGGTTGATTTTAATGAATTCCTTGAGAAATGTAATAAAACTAAATGTGGAGTTATTTTCCTATGAACTGATTTTCTTATGAACTTAGATAGCAACCTTGGAAATGTAATTGATTCCGAAAAGATACTTGATTTAATGAATTTTGTACAACTTGTATGAACTATGCATTACTTATCTTTTATGTGAAACTTTTGGGACATGATACTGAATGTGGGCACACAAAGATAGTAGTTTATCCTTTTCATAAACTACCATTTATATTTCTTTATTCTTGGGCAAGCAATGCACCATTGGAATAAATGGATTAAAAGCCTAGAATTTTATGTTATTTATGTCTCTGCCACATCTTGCTTGCAAGAAATATTTTTTCTAGTATAGGAATGCATATAGGAAAACAAACATGCATCGAGAGTTCCCTCCTGCTTTATTGTTCCAGGTTGCCAGGCTCCTCATGCAAGGTCAGGGATTTCTTCGAGTTAGGAAGAATCCCGAGGAAGTCATGTAATTTGTGGTTGGATGGAAAAGGCTCCTTAATCACACTCTTGGCCTCAACGCAAGAAGACCAGTGGTGTCAAGGTGGATGAGGATCAGAGGTTTTCATTTGTTATGGATGTACTTCATATATCATTTTTGTATGGCTTGTTTAGATAATTTGTAAATTGTAACTCTATTTCATGAATGTATTTATTGATGTACACTTGATGATGTATCATTCAAACATATGATTTGTAACACCCTTTGCGGTGTATGTAATTTATAATTTGTAATTCATTTAATAAAGTTTCTTTGAGCACTTATGGATTCTAATTTTGCACATGTTATAATCTCTCTTACCTTACTTATGATGCACAATGAACATGGAAATACTTTATTTGGAATGTGAGTATTTTCCAAGATTCACAGAACCCCATAATCAACTATGAAAAATATCCAAGAATACAAAGACATTAATCTTTAACAACAATTAGAAACTCCCAAATACTACAAATGAAGCCTTCTCAAAATAATTTAGAAAGCAATCATGCAAAAAGGGCTGAAAAACTAAAAAAATGAGAAAAAAATTACACACATTACTAGATTCTCACACCAAATCACCACCAAGAAACTCGAAAGAGCACAACAACCTCCTATGAGACTTGCTCACAAAAAAACTAGGGCACTCCAATGCTATTTAAATTGAAATAAAATACCCCACACTGCTAATGTGGGATAATGTTCCCAAATACACCTTCAAAAAAGAACTTCAAAACAACTTGGGCCCACCTCCACTTCATGCTGATCAGCAAAGTTGAAGTCATAAACAAAAGATTTGTCAAAAAAACTTTGGAATTTGATCAAGTTTGCACTTAAATATATCACCCAAATTGAAAGATCAGAACAAATCACGCCTGCCTCCACACAACAAAACAATAAATTCTCTCTGGTCGTGGAGAGAAATCATGCATCCAAACAGTGATTTCGGGCCCTCCTTTCAATAGAAAATAGGCCTAAAAAAAGTGACTGCCAATGCCTTCTCTAGTCTGAAAATTTTGGCTCCTCAACACCAAAATTCTTACATCCAACAAGAGTTTGCAGTCAGTAAAAAGAAGTTTCACAACCAAAAATTGAACAAATGATTCAAGGTGCCTACCAAGCAAAGGAGGTTGAAATTAGCCCTCCCAAAATAGAGAATCAGGCTCAACTGAGAATCAAGCCTTTTATTTAGAAAAAGAAAGGCCTCAAACCTAAACAAATTCCACAGAAGGAAAATAATCGCCCCTAACAAATTGCAGCCTCTCTATCCACCAAATTATCACTTCTGGAAAATCGTTGGCCAAATACAAATCATGCCAGCACACCAGAATGAAACACCTCCCAACAGCAAATCGAGAGCCTTCTGCAATGATCAATCTGATGTGGCTTCCAAAAGAAATGAGATGACTCCACAAGAATAAATGTGCCCTTCATCAACAAAAAATTGGATAATAAAAAATTTTGTTGCCAGTGTCAGAAGAATCACGCCAAAAAAAATGCCCCCATACTAAACGTGCGTCTTCTTTTATCGCACCTCTGATGATTGCAAAAATAGATTCCTTTAATGAATTTTAAAGTCACTAGTCACAAACTCCAACCAGATTGATCTTCCATCAGCCGAATAGAATTTTCTCACATATTAGAGTCAAAATCCTTCTTTGCAATGGAGATTCAACCTTCTAAAGTTTTCACAGTAGAATGATGCACCCCTTCTCCAAATCACGGCTTCAATGGATCAAAACGTGGGTCTGCAATCTAATCAGATGGTGCCTAGAAAATTGAAAATCATGGCCTCCAAATATTTGTGAAAACCTAGCAATATTCTCATGGGGGTGGCACCAAAGGCAAAAAATGAGGCCTTGTGACAATTGTAGGCTACCACATACTCTACTTCTACTAATAAAAAAGTGACTATGTGTTGTTCCTTTGATGCCTATTATATTACACCTATTTCAAAGTAAAAAATGTAACTATATGTACTCTTCCTATCATTAATGCTACCTACATAATCGCTATCTACGTATCCTATGATTATGAACTCATCCAACCTTGAGTATAGAATTTCATGATTTTTAGTTTCACTCACATATATTAAAAATAAATCTTGCTTTCCAATGAGATTGTTTTGGAGACCATGAACCTTGAGATAATTCTCACATTGTACATAATGTGTGGCCTTATTTCTATCAGGTACATTATATTACCAAAAACTATTTGTATATACTATTTGATTAAAATTTTCTCCCTTGTTATCCTTTTATATCTTTAAACATATTACCACTATTGTTGATGTAAGCTCAAAATTTGATATTGAATTTCTTCAAAATATCCTTGGCATATTTGGCTTGAGAAATGAATATTCCATTTTCAAATTGATTCATCTCAATGTTAAGAAAATTATATTGTTAGAAGAGGGGTTCTGACACTTCTTCCTAGATAATGAGTAGGGGCTCATTTATTTAACAAGTACCCAAGGTGTTAGATGCAAAAATATCCTAGTTCAACCCAAGTATCTTATAGATGCTAGAAACTAAGGAAATTTTTTATTGATTCTAAAGTTTATGCCACTAAGAAAGGGAGTGAAAACGAGTTTTGGCACAAAGGAAATAGGAGACAATAGTTACATAGTCAAGAACGTGGATATTAAAGGTGTGGGGATAGTTTGTAATGCTTATGGTTATGACTATAGATAGAAAAATTTCAAATTCAAGAACATTCATATTAAAGGTGCAAGGATAGTTTGTAATGACTTAGCACTTAGGGCAATATTGTGGATAAAAAGAGTCAAAGATACAATCTCCAAAAAAAGAAACCACATGACATCACAATCTTTTATTGTTGCATTATAATAATGTTTAGTTTCATTATTTTACCAAATTCTTGTGATCTCAAATTCATTCATAATATATCTAACAAAGACTTCAAAAACTCACATGCTTGTGCTACCAATATTGTTTAAAGGGGGTTTCCCCCTTAAGGAGGCCTAGGATATCTGTAACAATGTTACGGTTACTAACAATGAACTTTATGTAATTATTCATCTAGTAAATTAATCATTTGTAGTACAAATATGGATAGAAATGATAAAAAAGATTTGCATTAACCCAAAAACATAAGGCCATACAACATTATATGTCGATAAAAGTATACAATATATCTAATAAAGTCATATAAGCTTGTAAAAAATCCATATGGACATAAATGTCACATATATCCATAGTACAAAACATATGTTCAAAAATTCCACATAGGCATACAACAAAGGACCCTAATACATAGTCATTTCCAACTAGGGGAAGGAAATAGATCATGAGAGTTGTATTTGACTATTGACTGGATGAAGATGCATGTGATGTTGGTGGCTATTGAGTGCACTCATGTGTCCTCCTCTCTAGACTTCTTTGGAGGCCCATCTAATATAATAAAAAGTATAGAAATTAATATATAAATTGAATTTTGGAATGACATATAACAGAATAATAACTTACTGCATATAAATAATCAACATGTTCATCCACAATAGGGACACGTTCACAATCTGGAGTAGTAATCCCCTATATCAAGCATCAAGATAGTAATTAAACTGCATAAGAACATCATTAAAGTTGTCAATAATAGACCAATAAAAGAACAAATATAATGTGAAATTTATAATATGTCTCATACATCTATCAAAGGATCATAACTTGTTATTGTTGCAGCAAGACCATGGTCCACTATGGCACAAACATTCAGGAGAAGTATCTAATGTCAACATCTAAAAATGAAAGAACAAATGTTCAATTACCAAAACTACCTAACATTGTTTCACAACACCATTAATGAATAAAGGTTACCTAGCTGAAAATATGTTGACGACAATAAGTGTGGGGTGTCGATGTCGAAGGTCCACCATCAAACTATTCGACATCCAAAATGAGTTATGAGAAAACTATTCATATAAGGTTCAACTATTCACATGTATTAATTATATTTCTTTACTCGTTACATACTTGTGGACTCAACAAAATCATGAAATCAGAGTCTGGGGGGATGCTGCAAGTAGCATGAATACTTTGATCCTGAATTTTCATCATAACTATTCTACTAATTTAGTTATTCTTACATTTCAGAATAAAATTTAATAAATAGAGTTAAATGAACTTGTTGAGATTTATTTGAGTATCAATGTTGAATATCTCATTCAAAAAAGGTTGTCATAACCATCCCTTGTGGACCTGATGTATCCTACATAGCTGCATCTTGACTACTCTCAAGATCATATGTGCAAATAGCACCACAAGATTGATAAAAGTGGACTAGAACTCCAGGCCTAAAAACTTGCCCACGTCACCATGTACTAGAGGCCTTGCATATTATACAAGGCTCTAAGTGAGTGAGATAATGGATTCTAAGGTGTCCACCTTGACACTGTCCTTCACAATGGAAGGACTAGTTGCATGCTCCACCATGGTTCTAGCCAAGGATCTCGATTCTAGCTGTGGGTTATGTTGTGCTCCCACCTCTACCCTAGAAATATAGATAGTCAAAATAATTTAGAATATCATTGAGGAAAAAAGACACCATAGAGTTCCCTCAAAAATTATTGTGGTACCTTGTAGTTATTGCATGGAGATTGTTCAAAAACCATCCACCACCTATCCCAAAAATTATTTTGTATCCCTTTGTAGTGGAACCAATAGATAGGGAACCTCCTACATCCAATTGATAAAGATTGATTGGTTCATGGGTCGATGAAGAGGATGCATAAGTCAGATTTGTTAACTTTTTTTCTTTACTTGCTCATACGAAAGTTTGTTTGCATAAAATTGATTTTGTTCTTCCCTCTTATTGGAGAAAAAATTAAATTCATTGATCCTACATGAGATACGATAGATTGTAGGGATTCAGAAAAGCCTCTCCTATGAGGGTTTGTTGCAACAGTATCTTTTAGCCTTGTAATCAATTCCTCAAGTTCTTTTTTATTGTTTTTATTTTCCCTAGAATAATTTATTGTGTTCCTGGGGGTGTCTAGGAATTGAGGGAGGAGTTTGATGTGGTTCTTGTTCATTAGGGTCTTCATGAGGAGGTGGTGGAGGATTTTCAACATTTGGGGGTGGAAATTCATTTTCTAGAAATTAAAACAAATTTTAATTCAAAAACCTAAATCACTCTACAATTGAGTCAAAATTTGAAACTAAAAAAGTAGATATACTTACCTCTTTGACCTCCTCGGTGTCTTAGCGGCATCTTGATGAAAATTTCACAAGCTCTAAGTGAAAAATGGTTCTATTTGGCGAATGTGGGTTGGGGAGGAGAAAAAATATAGAGCTGTCATGGGTTTCACAGTAGAAAGGTAAAAATGAATTTTTTTTTTATAACAATTTCAACATTTGGTACTTACCAAACTGGCTTGGTATGATCAAGCCTTAGGCTTGGTCATTCGAGCCATTTGGTGTTCACCAAATGTTCAATTTGGGAAAAAAATGTGGCATCTTAATTGTGTCACATCTTTGTGCACTTACCCATGAGGAATTCCTTAAAATTAACATCCACAATTGAGTTAGGAGGTGGTTACACAGTTGTATAGTTCATATCATGATTAGTTGATTCGCCTTGAACACTTGGGAAAGATAAATACTTAAATTAATGCTTAAAAAAATTAGTTGAGTTTTCTTAGCAAAAATTTTGGGCATGACATATTAATCTCCTCTTCTAATCGAAAGGGAGAAAATTTTTATTGGGATGATATTGGAAATAGCACGAGGTATAGCTAGTGCTCTAGGCATTTAATTATTGTAGTCTACTATATCCTCCTTCACTGTAGTTAAATACTCCCAATAGATTTTACATATTTTTAATGCTTCAAGGTACTCTGCCTAAAGAACAATGTCAAATCAAATAATATTTGTCATTTGGAATAGCTCTCTCATGTGTTGGTGATGCCTCCAAAAGGAAGGAATTATATTTTAAAGAATTTGTGCTATAATTTCAAGGCTCTGCAAGAATCCAGGTCATACATATTTTTGATATTTAATGATCACCTATAATTAATGATCGATGTTAGGTTAACCTTAGAATTTTTCTATAAAGAGAGATGGTGACTTCAACTGAAATTATTATTACATCCATAATATGGTTTTGAGTGCAATATTTTGAATTCTAATGTCTTTTGTAAGGTAAACAAGGATATTATTGTGGTATCATTGGGGATACTTTAAATTCTCATTGATTGAGTTATGTAGTTACATAGGAAAAGAGAGACCAATTCCCTTCGGGATGGGTGGAATTGGAAAGAAGTTGATCTGGTTCACCTAGCTCTTGAGCCTAGTTTTAAACAAGGATGAGGATCTCTAATGGAGATAAGTACTTTCACTAGGTGTGTGGGAGCAAAAGTTTTTCAATTTTTTCCCCATGGAAACCCATCAATTTCTCATACTCCATTTCGATAGAGGCCCTCAAAGAGGAACTATGGACTTTCAATGTCACATTGAACCTTCCTAGTGGCTTCGTCCTGGTTGATGGCTGCAATAGCATATTTACTACCGCTTTAGCATATTCTCAGCACCTCCAACCAGTTTCAAGGTGTCAATCTCATTTACAAACACCTTCATATTTAACAATCTAGGATGGATACGTTTTCTATGATCATAGCTCATAAGCATGTTTGGAAACCCCCGTGATCTAAGGATATGATCTCCTTCACATCCACAGACTCGACTACCGAAATCCACCACCACTACCAACCTCCAAATTGGTATCAGTTGTGTCAAATGTAAAAGTGGTGTTGTGGTTTGTACAAGATCTTGCATGCTCTACTCATCTTTAAGAAGGAATATAACATTGTAATCCATTTGTAATAAATAATATCAATGAATGGTTGTGTTATTCCTCATTATTCATTTGCAATAAAGAATTATTTTGTGTGTTAATTGTCTATTCAAGTTACAAGTAATAGTATAATATTTTATGGAGTAATTAGAATTAATGTTAGTAGATTTCCACAAGCCATGATATTATCACTTTAGTTATTTCTGGATTTAATTAATTTTATTCGACAAAGTTGCACAAGCAAACCAATTGCATTTTTTATAATTTTTTATAAAAATTACTGTTATATAATTGCCACAAAAAATTAAAGAATATAAATCTATGGATATAAGTATATATATTCAAATTTGAATAAAAACGAATTTAACATATTTGTTCCTTAAAAATCTCATGAAATCAAATCCAAAATCCAAAAATAACAAAAATTTAAATGACAATAATTAAAAATTTTACTCTATAAATGTAAAATATGATATATAATAATTAAAGTAACTATAATAAAGAGTTTCATTGATCTCCACTATGAGAAAAACTAAGAAACTATTTCCATCACCATTATCACCATTTTATATATAGCATGTCAATTTCAGCACTCTTACCATTCTCGTAATTTTATCAACATTTATTTCACAATATTGAACCAAAGAATTCGCCCTCATCAAGAACTTCACCAAGATCTTCATACAACTATTGGGTCATTTGACTCAAAGAAGTATTTGTTATATATTTAAGTTTAATTGTTGCAATGTGGAGAAGCCCATCAAAAAGGTGATCTGTTCAGATTATCTGTTAGATCCCTTCTGTTTTTATTTTGTATATGAAGTCGCCTATTCTTTCTTGTCAAATTCAATGGATTTGTTACGTTTCTCCTCCTATGTGTGAATCTTGTGCCAAATATATATATATGGAACTATGTTTTTAGTGATGAAATGTTCACATAGGCCCTTGAACTCTATGATGCATCAGAGGATATTTATATATTCCCCATTGAAGGTATTTTTTCCCATACAATTCTACTTTCCCAAGAAAGAAAATATTTTTATAAATCATCATAACAAGGCCTCAAAAATAATTACATTCTAACTCTGAAATGTGTCATTGATTTGCATATCCAGTTGTTTGAAAAAGAGTTTGTGGAAAAGGTCAACCAGAAGTTTCAAGCTTTTCATCTATTACTCCATTAAGAGTCTTTAATTGGTCACAAATCTGGGTTTGCAGTGTGCATATTTCTCATCACTGGGAGCTGCAAGATCCCTAATAAAATAATGTCCAATATTCCAGCAACAACCATGGTAGCAATTGATCATGTTTCGTCTTTAACGATATTTTTTTCATGCAATTTTTTGTATATAGTTTTTATCAGCTTTTTCTAGCTTCCTTACTTTTTGCTTGATTTTTGGAATGCTCTTGTGTTTGCCTTGTTTTTTAGACAATGTATTTTTCTTATGTTTTCATAATAATATATAACAAGTGGTCTACTACTGTTTATTAAATCTGAATTATTAAATTTCATCAAAGATAAATGTTAAGGGCAATTTGTGAACACAGATTACTCCTCATGAAATAAATGTTAAGTATTGATTATAATAAAGATTTCCATGTTTTATTTCATGTGACATAATGATTTAATCATATATCCTCGGAAAATTAGAAATGATATATAAAATAAAAAAATATTTCATCATTTTATTCTGGGCTGAATTTTTCATACAACCAAATTCCTACATAAAGTCTCCAAAATAGAGACAAGTGTCAACATAGTTAAAAAATAATACTAACATTAACTATAGTAGCAGAGTGGGGGGCCTTCTGTAACTAGAAATAGGGGCGACACCCCCCATTATATAGTAGGGCTTCAGAGAGGGGGTGATGTGAGCCACCTCTACTTCCTCCCATGCCCCCCGGGAGAGAGCCCCCTTATCCTTCATATCTCGACCACCCCAACAACACAAGACAAGGGTTTCACTTGTTATGGGACTTAACCAAACATCTCACGACACAAGCTCACGACGGCCATCCAACACCTATATGAACCATATGCTTCACACCATCCCATTAAGGACAAGCACACTTGTTCATATGTATAATAATATTAGCAACAATACAATTATAATACTAATTAATATATTAATTAAAATATATTAACAATAATATAATTATAATATTAATAAACATATTAACAATAATATAATATTATCATTTAATAATAATTTAATATAATATAAATATTATCATGTTATATATAATATTAGCATTATTATATTTAATATTTAATATATACACAAAAAAAGATAATATAATTAATATATAATAATATACCATTCTATTTTGGACCGAAGTTTTCACAGCTTAATGTATAATAATTCTAGTCCAATACTTATTCCTAACCTTAAATTTTAAACACTAAGCTTCTTATTTATGTTTGTCACTTTAACTTCTTTTTTTTTGTTGACTTGTTTGGCTCGTTCCTATTTTCTTAAGTTGTAAATTTTTTTTATCTCCATTGATTAATGGACCCCATTTCCTAGTGATCAATTATGAACATTAACATATGTGCTTTCAAAATCATTTTAAGTCGTCTTCATTATGTACCTGTATGGTGGTCCCTATTGTAATCCTTGCTAGTGTCAAATGTCATGTTCCTATTGCATTGCACACTTTTAGTTCATCGTGCATTCTCATTTACTTCAAAGCCTTCAAGTTGTGATGGTGTGATATCATGACTTTTGTCTTGTCAGTACTAAAGTGTTATCCAATTGTATGTCACATCATTCCTAATTGGCATCCTCCTATTGATGTCACAAGCAAGTGGTTAATTGCATGCTCTTGTTAATTATGTAATATTTTATAATTAATATTTTCATTTCATATTGATATGACATAATAATATGCCTTATAAAATTAGACATAGTGTATTAAAATATTTGATCATTCGATGAATGTTTGATGGAGGGTTGTAGTTGAATTATGGAATAAATGCATCAAGTGCTAGACTTGCAAACTCAAACCTTTGGAGTCACCCTAAAGTTGTTAGATTTGTAAAGATCAATGGTTGAAAATTTATTTAAGATCAAATGATGTCACTTCTAATTGAAAGTGATGAATTAATTGAAGTTGTAGAAATGTAGACTGTGTTGAATTTCGTTTGAAGTGTCAATATAGAATTGTAATGTAGTAATTGTGTAGTTTTGAGGTAACACGTTTCATTCACTTTAATATTTGAGAATAAAAATAAAAATAAGTGAACTTCCTATAGATGCCTGAATTTGACCACCCCCATATGGTCAAATTCACCTTTGCATTCTTATATCTCGTGTCCCTAAGCCATATTAATTAAATATTTCATTATTGAGTTAATATTTATCCTATTCCTAATTTCCCCTAAAGTGTTTGATTGATTAATTAAATACCTTACCTTATTCCTCTCTAAATTAAATAAATAGTCCAATTTATTTAATTTAGTCATTTTATCCCAATGAATTAAAATCGATTTTTAGTTCATTCCTTTTCTCTCTCTTCATGTTAACATCCTCCATAATCCCCTTCTAATCCAAATTAGATTAATTAATCTATGATTAGGATGTGCACATCACTAATAGTGATTAATGTCACATCCTCCATATTTGGCCACTTGCTCTTAATCCATCATTAATCCCCCTAATCATTTGCACAACCTTAAATCTTGGTTGATTATCCCTTAACCTTACCTAATGCCAATTATGGCATGTACCCTTGTCAACTCCCTCATTAAAGCCTTCTACATTTGGAGAAGTTATCTCCTCTCCCCTAGGAATTTAAAATTTCTTTTTATTTCCCCCATGCATCCTATGTGGAATTTTTAATTCCACTTTATTTTTCCAACACCCTTGGAGGAATAAAAACCTAATTTAAAATTCCCTTCCCAATCCCAAATTCAAATCTCCAAAACCAAGGGAGATTTTAGAAGAATTTAAAATTTTTCTATTGTCACATCCTCCCATAATGTGGGTAGATGAGACAAGACTTCCCTTTTTCCACATCACCATCCCTTGTCCACCTCACCTTCCACATGTCCTCATGAGATGGCTTGTGAGGTCTGAAAGCATTCTATCTTCTAACCCAAATGCAATCCTAGCCATCCATTTCTTTAGAGGCCTTTTCCCTAAATATGGTGAATTTGCCTTATTTTGACTAACACACACTCAGCTAACTTTTTCTCTCATACACTCAAGAATTCAATCGCCATTTTTGCAGCATTTTGAACCCTCATATTGCATCCAATCACTCATTCATGGCTTCCATTGCATCCCTCATTGCATTCACATCATTTTAAGCATCATTTTAAGCCATTCTGTCAACAAAGGAGCACACAAAATCAACATCAAAGGGCCAACCAAAGGAGAACTCAAGCAAGGTAATTTTTGTTTTTTATTGTGCATTTTGTCTGAGTTAAACTAGGCTAATCTTGAGTGTTTTGTTAGTGTCTTATTTCTTGCATTTCATTTAGTTGTCTTGCATTTTTAGGGATAGAAACACTTGCACACTCTTCCAATTGCTAAATGATATTATTTTGAATTGATAGGGTCAAGGAGATCATTGTACACCAAGAAAATTCGAGGATCCAATAGAGTTAGCCCGGGCCAATCTTTGTAGTCATCTTTTCAAGAATCAATTTTTTGGATAAGTGAAAGATAGAAACCCTATGTTTCATCGTTTCTTAATTTTTTAATCTTGGAGTTTAGGGTTGAGAGTTTAAAATTATGTAGATACCACCACTACTAAACCACCTATTAGGAAAGGAAAAGAAAAAAAAATAGACTATGTTAGACTATTTAGAACCTCAATTTTCACTAATAAATACCATGATATTTATAATCCTGTAATCTATGGTAGGCTTAACTCATAACTTATATTTCATGTGAGAATAAGGTTGTAATGCAAATGCAAACTACCAAAAGTAAAATAATATCAATTAATCATATTTTTGCATTGATTGGATTGGGATGCATGATGTTATTTGAGACTTTCCCTTGCCCATAATTTATCATGGTCTGTGCCCAGAATTATGATGATAACAAAAAAGTAATTGTTAATAAGTATAGCCAAGAAGAAATGTTACACATTAGTGTAGAATAATTTGGAAGTGTCTTGGGGTTTACAACCAAAGATTTTGAAAATATCCACATTGACCTAGAAAAACTTGCTAGTAATTTTGAAGCCACCCTTGCAATGTCTAAAAATTATTTTCTCAAAAAAAATAACAGTGAATGGTATCTTACTCAAATATAATCATAAGCCTCCTTATAAAATTGATATTTTTAAACCATAAGTTCTTGATACTATTTTCATGCTAGCATTTTGCCTCGGATTTGATAGTAATTGGGAAATGAGTGCAAACCTCCTTAAAATGGTATATAATATATATTATGTTACTCCATCTGTCAAATATAAATCTTTTGAGCACATTGTAGAATCCATGCAAAAACATTTTTTAATGATTAAAGGAGGTTCCACCAAGACATTTAGGTTCACAGCCTACTTGTATTACTTATTTCTAGTCAAATTTAGTGAAATATTTTTAGCCAACAAGCTTCAAATTTAGCCCTATATGAATGTTGAGGAAAATTTAATGGCTTCACTTTATTATTGAACCCCTAACATAAGTATCCATGATACTCAAATGAACTACAATATTTTTGTAGAGTATGTTTTAGCTTCATTGTGTCAAGCAATTACAAATAGTCCAATGCTTAGATTATTTGAGCCTTATACAAATTGCATTCAACTAGCATCTAAAATATAATTGGTTGATTGGTACTTCATGGAAGAATATATTATGCTAAGATTGTATGGATTGGAGTAGAGCCCTACAAACTTTCAATACATGTGACAGAGAGGGTTTTTACATTGGAATATGTACAACAAATAGAGAGTGTAGATCAACTATACTTTGTTAGTTTGTAAAAGAAGAGCATATTTCTTTCTTTACCTTTTTCATGTGGAGGGTTCACATTCAAGAGAAAAAAATTCATTGTGGTACATGATTTTTTTTTTTTTTAAAGTTATGGTGCTCTCTCACTTGTAGTATGACCCATGTGACATCACTAAAGTAAAATCTTGTAGAAAATAAGAACACTACAAGTAGAATTCAACATCAAAGTAAACCCTTCCTATAAATATATTTGAGAAACAAAAATTCTTGGGATGAAGTAAAAAAATTAATGGATGAAACTACTGCTAATAAAGGTATTTCTTTTGAATAATTATCAACAAAAATAATGGCATTACACCCACAAAGAGAAGTAGAGAAGTCAATCAAGAGGTATAATAATTTTTATTAAAAAAATGGTTGACCATCTACTTCAGTAAAAATACTAGATTCTCTAAGAAGAGCTAGATGAAAATTGGACACCATCAAAAATAATTGTCTTTTGCTCTATGACGAAGGATCTAGGTGAATAAAAAACTACTATAGTGTTTCAAGAGATCCCAGAAGATCATGAGTTTAGCAAATTAAGGAAAAAAGAGCATCCCTTTGAAGTTTAATAAATTAATGATCAATCTAATGATGATAGGGGACCACAAAAAAATTATGTAGTTTAAGAGCAATCATAGCCAAAAAATGGGTTGTGAAGGTGGTGGTTTGGAGTCCAAAGGACAAAGTGTTTGGGTGCCAATGGAGATAGACCCTAGAAAACCTAATGATTTGCTAGGCATTGGAGCTGATAAAAAGTCCCAAGGGCATATAAGGACATGTGAAACAATTCATTTTACTACAACTTCAAATCCTCATGGTCATATACAATCACAACCAGAACATGGTGGAAAATCTAGTGCCATTGGCACTACAACTAGTGGTGATCGCATGGGTAGTAGTACTAATAGTGGTCAACATGTGCTACAAAAAAAAATTACACACAAGAGACCAACAGTACAAAAGATACTACACACCCACCCAACAATCAAAACTTTTTGAAGCAAAGGATTATGACAGGTTCAAGTCCAACTACCTATACCTTTATTTCCACCCTGTGAATATTTATTCACACACAGCTTTTCCTTCATGGTTTTCTCTTCTTTTCACTGCTTTCCCTTGCTTCATATCACTCGCAGCTTCTCGACGGTTGCCATGTGGCATCCTATTGGAGTTTTTTTTTGGGCCTTATCATTTTTATTTTTTCGAGCTCCATTTTTTTGACGTGTGGGCTTCACTTGTTTCTTTCCGAGTCGGGCCCACACTGCGGTTTCTTTTGTTGGGAGTTTCAACACGTGGCTTCCTATCAGAGCTTTCTCTTGAGCCGTCTCACCTTTCTTTTGTCGGGCTCTGTCTGTTTGGCGTATGGTGCTCATTCCTATATCCATTATCTTGGGTTTGACGCATGTGTCGTGTGTTCTTTTCTCTGTCGCGTGTTCTCTTCTGTCGATGCATAGTCTAGGTTTCTCACTTGGGATGTGCTTGCTAGCGCAATGCTGAATGATTTTTTTGTTGGTGTCAGCTTGAGAAGATCTGGATCATTGATGGCTTCCCTTAAGCATCTTTCTCATGGGGCTTTCATGCGGTGGACTGGCTTATTTAAGCAGTCTTTTCCTCATTTTATTGGTTGTTGTTGGATAGATTAAAATTTCTTGAGCACTAAGAATTAGCTTTTGTAATATTTGTTATTGAACTTGAACTTACAGACTATGCCAATCAATTTGGTATTTCTATTTTCATGCATTTAATAGGATATTAAAGTGTGCTTTTATTTTTTGAAGTATATGAATGTCTATTTCAAGCTTTTGTAATCTTTATGCAACTTAACAAAATGTAGATCATGTTTCTACTCTTCTATGTTGGCTTATGTTGTACTGGTTATACTATGCAAATGGTTTGATGTTCTTATGTTTGCAATGTTGTAAAATATCTATTTGATAGACACTAGTTACTATGCGAGCCTTTGTTTCAGCATTGTGCTTAGTTAATCCCTTTTTGATTTGGCACATTGCCTTAGCTTAAGATTGTTTATTTTATGTTCATCTTCTTCCCCTTGTCATCCCCCCATAAAAATGAAGAGCCAGCTTTGATAAAACCCCACAGGTCACTTAGCTACGTGCACAAGTCCCCCAATAGCTAAGTTTCCCATAAGGCTACTTCCCCTGCAAATTTTTGCATCAACAGTTCTTTTTATGGCACGCTCGATGGGACACGAACTAACACATTCGCTAGTCAATAGGAATGTATGAGCCATAGGCCCATGACTAGGTCTGAAACTGCAAGAATTCCCAACCTGCTTGTACCACCGTTGGTTTCAGTCCAAGCGAGAGGTCAGTAGGCTAATACTTCACCTCCCTCTTCTCCTTTGTCTCTTGTGCCAATGGCTGCTAGAAATTATGTAGCTTGGGATGCTGGTAGTCCTTTGGTAGCACCTATGCCTCTTGCAGTGTGGGCTCCAATCCTGACTTCCGCTTTAAAGGCTATCCCTAATTTCTTTGGGGACGATTCAAAAACTTCAACCAAGCACTTACAAGATGTACCTGATGTATGTCTAGTGTATGGTGTTACCAATGAGAATGTGGCTTTAAGATTACTCGCCACCTCTTTCAGAGGCAAAGCATTGACTGGTATCATACTCTTCCAGCTAATACAGTTGCCACTTGGGATGACCTCGAAGATCCTTTCTACGAGCGCTTCTCAAATAGTGGCTACAAATCTTCACTATATCACCAGCTGGCAAGTATAAAGCGAGCTCCCCATGAAGCTTTGGCCGATATCAATGCTCGGTTTCATTCGACTTGGCAGAGAGTTCCTATTGGTAGTTGACCACCTCCAAATTTGGCGTTCATGTTCTATTTAAAGTCTATAAATGTTGATATTTCTATGATGCTACAAGCTCTCGGTGGAAATAATCTACTCGATGCTTACAGCCTTGCCATCACTACGGAGAATAATCTTATTGCTGGTGGAAAATTGGCATCAAGACCTATCATGCCGTTATTCCCGGAATTCAACTCTGCAAAATCAGATGTAGCTTCAACCAACGTTCCTACAACTCCTCCCCAATCTATGTATGTGTACCCGAGAATGATGCTGAGCGTGGCTCCAATGCCTAACCCTTTAGTGGTTGAAGTGAACGACATGAAGGAGTAGATGCAAACCATGACAAATGAATTGACCAGTATGAATCAGCAATAGTATAGCTACCAAAAGCTGGCTTACCAAAACTACCAAGGTGTGAAGGCTCCTTTCCAGTCGAACCAGTGGCAAGATAGATTATGCAGCAATACCCAAGCTCAATAGAATAATCAGGTCGTCCCTATCACTATGTCGATGCAGACCATCTATCCTAGTTCAAGAAAGGAGCTAGTAGCAGGACAAAACAATCTTGTCGAGGATACTAATTCATGGTGCTTCCGTTGCAATGATGCACAGATGCCCTGAAATTGCCCTCGAGGGAATTTACAACAAAAGATAGCAGAGCAACGTAGCCAAGGCAACATGCCTGATTCTGGAGACCATACATATGCCTCTTAGCAAAGGGATAATGCAATTCTCACTGCTCAAATGCAAGGAATATCTATAGAGAAGGAGCTAGAAATAGCTCCGGACCAAGCGCTCTTTTCTTGGATGGAAGGAGAAGAGTCGGAATTCTCGAATGATATTTCGATAACCCAAGTGTCGTAGGTGCAGTCAGATTACAATGCATGTTCCAAGTGGAGGCTTACTAGAGAATTCACGTCTTTGCAAACTAAAGAGTCACCCAATTCAATGCCCAATCTATCAACAAATACGTCATCAGTTCCGCAACATCCTAAAGCGGTTGTTCTTGGTCCTAAGAATTCACCTCTTTTGAATGCAAGAGCTTCCACAGCCACCCCAATAGTTGCCAAGCAGCCGAATATACCAACTACAAAGCATAAGGAGTAAGCTACCATAACTCATCAGTCACAAATGTCATTCAACGTGGTGGAGAAGCTAAAAAAATCCTCTGCTAATGTTTCTTTGTGGGATATCCTGGCCATCCCAGAGAAAAATCTGCTATTACAGAAGGCACTATTGAGAGAAGAAGAAGTGATGATGTCGAAGTAGCCCACAAAAGATAATACATCCAAGCTGGACCTGGATAGAGTTCTAGCAAATAAACCAGAAGAAAATAAGTTCCAAAAAGAGAGTAAGCATAAACCCAAGCCTTTCTTTCTAACACTTATCATTGGTAACAAACTATCGCATAATTGTATGATCGACTCTGGTGCTAGCACCACCATCATGCCTAAGCAAGTAATTGAAGCTTTGGGACTCGAATACAAGCCTCTTAAAAAGGCAGTCACGCAACTCGATGGGAACAAGTTTGAAATCGTCAGAGTAATCAAAGGATTTCCTATGACATTGTTTTCTTGTCCCAACATTACTGTGAATAAAGATATTGTGCTCATTGACGTCCCTCCTTTGTTCGAGATATGTTTGTCCTGAGAATTCACTGCAAATGTTGCAGACTACCTAGCATTGGACTGATCACACCTGATCCTAAGAACCAAACATGGAGCTAATATGAAGTTATTGTCAGAATCTTTGCATTCCAAACATGTGGTTGATGAAGCCATGATCAATTTTGAGGCAGCACATACCTCAATCACCCGGGAAGAGATATTCAATGTTGAATTTCTCGAAGATGAAGAAGCAAGTAGCTCCCAGACAGAGAAAGAAGAAGCTCTTTTAAATTAATTTATAGACACATACCCTTTTGGAAACTATGATGCAACTAGGCTAGGAACATATGTCATACATGAAGAGGACTAGATTATTCCTAGAGTGACTAAAGATTCTGGAGGTGAAGCATCCTCAGATTTACGGACCTTGCACTTTGAGGGAGCAAGATGTAGAGTAGGAGCCAGAGCAGGAATATGTTTGATATATCCATCCAAGGATAAGACCTTGAGGTCTTACTACTTCCAGTTTGCATGCTCGAACAATGAAGAAGAATATGAAGGCCTTGTTCACGGCTTGAGCTTGGCAAAACGAATGGGTGCAAAGCAGATAAGGGTGTTCGGAGATTCAGAATTGGTGGTCAACCAAATCCAAGGGCTATCTGCTGCAAAGAATGTCTGAATGTGATCATACCGACATAGGGTTTGGGATTTGATTGAAGGCTTTGAGCCATTCGACATCCAAGTTGTACCTATAGAACAAAACTCTAAAGTTGACTGAATGGCAACTGTCGGAGCTCAGTTTGAGCCAGCTTCCGAGTTAATTAACAAGCATTCAGTGCGAGTGATAGTGTGGCCTGCGGTCCTAGATAATGATCAAGACTGGCAAGTTTTTGATAGTGATGCCCATATTGTGTCATTTCTCCAGTTTTCTAGAGAATTTTCTGACCAATTATAGCCGAAGATTGTTGAGCCCTATGGAGATCAAGTAATCCAGCTTAAATATAACAAGCTCCCCAGGGGTCTAGTTACTCTCGAGAGTCTTTTTTATTCTAATGACGCAAGGAAAGACAAAAGAAATCTTGTAGCTGATAAAGGTGATTTTACCGATTTGCATATCGAAAAAAATAAAAATCTCAAGGTTGGAAAAGGAGTCTCGTAGAAGAATAAAGAAAGGTTGAAAAACTTTTGGGAAGAGTATTTGAGTGTGGTAGCATGATCATATGATGATCTTAAGGGATATGATCCCAAGATTATCCTACACACCACTGAGCTACTAGAAGGAGAAAAACCCGTGCGTCAAAGGCAGAGGCTAGTAAATCCAAAGATCAAGTCACTTATGTCACAAGAATTAGATAAGTTGATTGCATCTCAAAGAGTGTTCTTGATCAAGCACAACACTTGGGTGTCTAATTTGGTGCCATTCTGGAAGAAGAATGGAGGTATATGGTTGTGTGTGGACTTCTGAGACCTGAATAGAGCGTCCCTGAAAGACCATTACCCCCTACCTTCCATGGAGGTAATTCTGCAAATAATTGTTGGTTCCGAAATGTTTTCAATGCTGGATGGTTTCTCCGGCTATAATCAGATTCGTGTGAAAGAGGAGGACCAGCACAAAACGGCGTTTACTACCAAGTGGGGGACATATGCCTATGCTAAAATGCACTTCAGACTTTCAAATGTCGGAGCCACTTTCCAACGAGCTATGGACATTTCCTTCAAGGATTTGATACATAAGATTATTCTTATTTATCTGGATGACCTGACAGTGTTTTTCAAATCTACCGAGGATCATTTGGATCATCTCAAGCTTGTCTTCCAGAAATTTCAAGAGTTCGGGATTTCTTTAAACCCGAAGAAATGTGTGTTTGGGGTCCCACAAGGGAAGCTATTGGGTTATGTCACTTTGAAGGAAGGTATTTCCATTGATTCGAAAAGGATTAAAGAAATCAAGGAACTCCCTCTACCTGTGAACAAAAAAGGAGTTCAATCTTTTTTGGGCAAAGTTAATTTCATTAGTCAGTTCATAGCAGACTTTGCAAGGATTGTTCAGCCTATCACCCTGATGCTAGAAAAGACCATATTTTCAAATGGATAGTGAAAGCTAGAAAATATTTCGAACAAATAAAAGAGGTCATATCTTTCTCTCCTGTATTGATCAATCCGGATTTGTCAAAAGACTTCATTATGTACATCTTTGGTGGTGGCAATAGTATCGCTATTGTCCTAATGCAGAAGGACAATGAAGATAAAAGAGAATCACCTATTGCCTTCTATTCGTGCACCCTGAAATAATATGAGGTGAAATAGAACTTTGTGGAGAAGTAATTTTTTTATATTGTAAAGGGGTTGAAGAATTTTCAACACCTTATATCATGCAACAAGGTGATTGTTTGTGTGTCACACCCTAGTGTGTGAGAATACATTATGGAAGGTGAAATCACTGAGAAGTGGGCTAACTAGATAACCAAGATTCTTGAGTATGACATCGAGATCAAGCCAGTCAAGACTATGAAGGGGAAGGGTCTGTGCGAATATTTGGTGGAGAACAATGAAGTAATTGTTGTGTCTGAAGTTTCAGAACCCGTGCTACTAAACAAATAGAGCTCCAGAGATGATTGGTTGGACGGCAGAATTAATTTTATGCAAACTGGAAGGTATCTACCTGACCTCCCCTCTTTTAAAAGGAATTTTTATTGATTGCAGAATAATGGTTATGTACTCTTAGAGGGAGTTCTTTTAAAAAGAAATTTCAATTGTATCTTGTTAAGATGTGTAACTGAAGAGCAATCAAAAAGTATATTGGAGCAGTATCATAGTGGCCCAACCAAAGGGCATTTTTCAGAAAAAACTACTACAATCAAGATCATATCTGTTGGTTATTTTTGGCCAACGTTATTCAATGACTCATATTCATTGGTGAAGTCTTGCAGTGAGTGTCAGTGTTTTCTTGGAAGAAGGAAAGATGCTTCTATACCAATTGTGGTGGAAGAGCCATTTGCTCAATGGGGTCTCAACTTCATTGGCATGATCAATCCATTTTCATCAGTCGAGCATAGGTGGATCCTAACGGCAACTGACTACTTCACTAGATGGGCTGAGGCCGTACCATTAAAGAATGCAACAAAGGCAAAAATTGTAAACTTCTTGGAGGAACTAGTAGCCAGGTTCGGCCTGCCAAAAACAATTATATCTGATAATGCTAAAGCCTTTTTTGGCTCCAAAATGAGCCAATTTGCACTAAATTATGGAGTCTTCCTAAAGACATCTTCTAACTACTACCCACAAGGGAATGGCCTCGCTGAATCTACAAACAAGAACCTCATCAGGCTAATCAAGAGAATAGGTTCAAAACATCAAAGGGAGTGGCATAAACATCTCCAGACAACACTATGGGTAGACCATATCACGACCAAGCAAATATTAAAAACATCTCCTTACAAGATAGTATACGGTAAGGAGGCGCTATTTCCAATTTCTATGCAAATCCCTACAATCCAACTGCTCAAGTCTCTTGAAATTGAGAAAAGTGGAGCAATGGAGGTGTGGTTTTTTGAGTTACTTGAGGTTCAGGAGAAAAGAGAGCACGCTCTCAAGGCGATGACCAACCACCAACAGGTGGTAAAGAGATGGTTTGACAAGAAGACGTGTGACCAGGGGCTACAATGTGGAGACTTAGTGCTCAAGTTTAATGAGCGTGGAGGAAAGCGCAGTCAACATGGCAAGTTTGATAGCCTCTGGGAAGGACCATTCAAGATCACCCAATGCAAGCAATACAACTCATTGGAGCTAGAAAAAATGGAGGGTGAGGCCTTGGGTATTCTAGTTAATGGAATACACCTTAAAAAATTCAACTAGTTCAACTTTTATAGTGTGTAAATATGTATATATTTTCCCTGCTTTGTTAGTTTTGGGTTTTTCTCAGTGCTTTCTTAGATTGACAACCACATTGGTGCAAAAATAAAAATAAAATGAAGGAGCCAGAATATAGAAGATATATATATTGTATTAATCGTAGAGATATTTACATTTGTAGTCATGCTGACTTAATGGGGCCATCGGCCAAGTTACAAAATACATATATATGATCACTGACATAGTGTTGCAGAGAAAGCTTTTAAATAAAAAAGCAAAAATGGAGAGATCTTCTTCACATTTCTTCAGGCATTGGAGGGTCTAGCAATGGCAGTAGGTAGCGCATGGTGAGGAAACACCATCCTCTCAAAGTTCTCACACCATTTCACCTCGCGGAAGCATTCAACATTATGCATCCTCCTTAGAAAGTGGCAGGTGGCATGGACTTTGTAGCTATGTTCTTCATGAGTCTCAAGCTCAAAGCCACGTAGAAAGGGCCTAGTTGGCATGGGTCCTCCTTCCTCAAGAATTCAGCATAGGTTGCAAATAGATGGAATTCCACAGTCAAACTCAACAGCTCTCACTACGTTCTCCAACCCTCTAAGGTAGCATTGGGGAAAAACCCTCTTTGTTAGCTTCAGAATCTTCCGCTTTGGAATGCCGATGTTCAGCAGAGAAGCTATGAAGTGAGAGTTGATGCTAGTATTCATTTTGTATTGGTCCTCGTACTCCACACAATCTTTTCCTAGCACCCATTTTATGGCTTTTACATACAAAATATTTTTTACACCAATCATGTGTTTCAAATGTTTGCACCTAAATTTTCCTAGAAAGGCGGCTTGGGTCTTCTTGCAAACGAGCCTAATTGGTTTTTCCATACCTACCATTATTCTAGCCAAATAATAAATTACTAAAGATGTACTAGGGCCTAATTGCTAAGAATGTTGAATGTAAATGTGCATTAGTAGGGGTGCCAAGGGTCCTATTTATAGATGATTAGAGGCCTCCTTGATTAATCAAGGTATGATTACGTCAAAATAAAATGGTAGGAAGAGCCTTAACAAGCAGTATTGCAGCGTGCGAAATAATGGAAATAATCAAATGCATTTACAACTTGCTCAATTTGAGTGTTTTGAAAAACGGGACGTAAGGGAGCCAGTTGTCAACATAAAGAATGTTGTTGTCCTGATTAAATCAAAGAAAATATTTTAAGATGAGGCCATTGGTTGATGCACCCAATTACGATCAAGTAATCATTAAATACAAAGGCTCACGAAAGATATGGCGATGCTAATTTAGTGCTTTTTCCAAGAAAAATCAAGAGCCACCGTATGTGAAGTCATATCTCTTAAATGTGTAGAGTCTTTTGGTAGGTTGGTGATTTCTTCGCATGCATGAAAAGGGTTAGCGATGCATGGTGTAACTAATTTGAAAGGATGGCATGTACTCTTGCTAAATCGATTTTCTCGAAAAATCAAAAAGATAGATAGGAGCACATGAAGGGCATTTATTGTTCAAACTCGACAAAGTGTGTGACCATTTGAATCATTTGCAAAGAAGAGAAGCATTTTCAAAGGCTAAGGTTATAGAGTTTGCAGAGTTCTTCGAAGACAAGTAAAATGGTTGAAATTGTGGAGAGCTCAACTCAAGCCATTGGTACCAAAAGCATAGAAGAACTAAGAATGTTGGTGCCTTGCGTAAATTTTTATGCCCAGGAGTCTTATGCAATCCCAGGTATTCTAGCAAAGCCTTCATGGCCCTACACTAAGCCAACAGACCAGAAAGTGTTAGGCATGGTTTCTCCTAGAAACCAGGCCTTGATATTAGAAGATTGGGATAATGTTCGAGATCTAGAGTTATCTCAAAACCCTAAAAGCTTGAGGGAAGCTGCATACAAGAAAATGAAGAAAATTACTGATCCTTTTCATGGCTGATTATGGAATTGTGGGCTCCCTTAGTACATGGTTCCTTTGGTACACCCTTGTCCGGATATTGTGGCGACTTGCACAAAATGTTTCGATGCCCAGACAAGAATCATAAGCGGCCAAATTTTTAGGGTGGTAATCTGTCACCAAGACCTCCAAGATATGTTGTGCATTCCTTTTAACTCCCTTGAGGGTGTTGAGGATTTTGATATTTCCAGACTACAAAGTTACTAGAGGATGTTTTGGTTGGTGCAACAATTTTATAACCCCAAGACGGGTAATCCGTCAAGTAATTTTGTCCCTCCCAGTTTCCCTCTTAGTTTGATTGCTTTTAAAGCAGGTTCAACCTCTTTCTTCTCCATGTTGGCATTGGTGTGTGGATTGGATATGGATAAGGAAGTCTCAGACTTCCAAATGAGTCTCAGCTTTATGCTGAAGAAGAATTCCTAGCCTCCCCTAATGGACTTTGCAAAGGTCATTGTTGAAGGGATGTGTCAGCAGCCGAGGGATTTTGAACCTAGTTCCAAGTTCAGGTATCCCTCTTTCTTAACCTACATGATTTTGCACAAGAATATGGACTATTTCCAACAATATATGCCCTTGGCAGTATTTGATGAAAGTGGCGCTAGAAGGCCAGTTTCGACCTGGATTGTTGTCCTCTCAAAAACTTTTGATTATTACGCATTTTCAGACGCATTCCTAGCTCTGACCTTGAGAGATTTGGATCTTAGTGGAGGCAATATGTCTGGTCATTTGACACAAAGCCAAATATCATGGATGAAGGGGCTTGTACCACCTTGTGATTGGTTCTTCAGAATGGATTTCACAATGTTCCGTATGCAAGGTTTCATCCGGGAGCCTTTTCGGCTCCCACATTTTGTTTCAAATAGGGTACTGGCCTTGGAGGTGTTTAGGCAACTGTGCAATATTGAAAATGATTACTGGGGAGGGAAACATCTGACTTCCCATTTGGTGTTGCCAGCCATGTTTGACTTTGTATCATTGGTGAAGAAGAAGAGCTCGAGGGTAAATAGCTCTGAGGTCTTATACTCTAAGTTGGGTTACCTTGGGCTAATGGTCATCTGTGACACATGGTGATACAATCCAGAGAGCAATCTTTCAGAGATTGTCATTAAGATTCCCCACCAGCCTTGGCCATTTTGGGACCCTCGAAGAAATGCGGATGAGGGGAATATGAGATTATACTTCGGCCTGAGGTATATCCCTTCCAACTCGGGTTGACTGCCTTTGCTAAAATTTTATCACATTGTGGCGAAGCGCAACCCCAACCACAAAATAAATGAATTTATTTGTAGCTAGTTGAATAGGCTCCGATGGAAGCCTAATAGAATTAATGATTTCTGGATTTATAGATAGGAGATAAAAATGACTAATGGGATTTTTGAAGAGGTAGATTCGGATAGCTAGTTTGATTATATTTGGTGTTGTGAGCATTCAGATAGTGAGGACTCTCCTAAGCCTTCGACTTCTAAGAGGTTATGTGAGGCGGAAAGTGCAGCTCCAGAACACGGAGAATAGGTAGCCCAAAAGGCTCCCATAGTTGAAGAAGATCATGCATGAGGAGGGGCAGTCTGTGTGCAGTAGTCACAGTGGGAGGACTCTTCAAATACATAGATGTCAGAACCCACTAGCTTCTCTAGTCGTGGAGTGAAGATCCGAGAAGTTTCAGATGCCACCAAAAATTTATTTAGGATCTAGACAGTTCCTCGGAGAAGAAAAGGCCATGAATGAAGGAATCTGGAAAAGATGAGGAGTCACAGCGTGAAGAGGTGGTGGTATCTACTGTAAGTCTTTGGGAAACTCAAGTATTTTTTCCCCCTTCTTCTCTCTGCTATGTCTTTGGTCTCCTCCATGTTTGCCCCTGCTATGTCATTCGCCCTAGCTATTCCTATCGCTGGGTACCTAGGGCAGGTCAATATTATTTCCCCTGGGGGTCCCCTTTCATCTCCTGCTATTTCTCCCGCCCTTGAAAAACAACTAGTCGTAACATGTCCTAACCCTTTGAGTCAGCAATTTATGTCAATGAGGCCTCAACGTCAATCAGGTGCTTCCTTGACATTTCTTCCTACCATGTTTTCATCATCTTCGGGTAGCCAGTTTATCCCACCTTTCTCCCCGACAATTATTACGAGGCCTAGCAAATCCGTCGATACATTGAGCTCGTTGTCTTTCCCACTAGCAGTTCCACGAGAGTTCTCTTTTGCTAGTGGGCTAGGTATTTCATCCCAAGAATATTTCTCGCAGGTGGATGCAAACAAAAGTGCTCTGGCAAGCCGAATACAAAAGAGGAGGGAAAAGGATGCAGGAAGACAAGCGGAGCCTCTTTTGTAAACCGTGCTCAACGAAAGCCAAAATTTGTTGATATTTGCAAATGTTACACCCAATGTGATCAAGCCTATTGGGGAAATGCAACCAAGTGATTATTTTGTCAACGCCATAGGGCTTGACTTGTAGTAGGCCCATCTGCAGGATAAAGTTGATCTGATGGAGGAAACCCAGATGGTGGTGACTATCGACTTCCTCAAGCTCAGTTACCAGATGAAGAAAAAGGATGAACAAATGAAGGAGCTAAAGGGAAAGGTTGATATCTGGTCGAACAAGCATAAGGCCCAAGAGGTTGAAATCAGTCGCATGCAAAATGAAAAGAATTTCTTTGAAAATAAAGTCATTGAGCTTCAGGCTTTGGGTGCGGAGGTTGTTCCAGCCCTACGAAGAGAAATTGAGCAATGTCGAGTGACTGAAGTGGCCCTCCGTGATGAATTGAAGTAGGCGAATGATGGCCTGAAATAGCTCTGGAAGAGCACTAATGAAGAGGTAAATGAAATGAATGCCACATTGGAGCAAGAAACTAAGAAATAGAAGCAGGTCGAATTGGCATTGGGAGAGAAGGAGAGAGAGGTTTCTGCTTTGAGGAATTAGTTATCAGCTCTGGAGGGAAGCATTGTAGAATTGAAGGTGGATATGAGTGGAAAAGCTATAGAATTGGATCTTTTGAGAACACAGCCTCCTGCACCCCAAATGAACTCACTGGAGATTTCCAAGGAGCTACATGCATCAGACTGGGATAAGATCAAAGCATTATTCCTTACATTGCAGCCCACTTTAAAATTTATGGTGCAGGCAACCAATTTATGTGGGGTGGTTAGCGAAACGATGCAGTGGGTGCAGGAAATGACCTCCGATAAGGTTCCAGAGGCCAGGCGGTTATTGGGAAAATTATATACGGCTTCCGACGAAGCGTTGAGCAATGTAGGGATCGAGGACCGAACAACGATGGCCATGGGCGTAAATATTCTCATCTTTATGCATGAGGTCATCCAGCATGTCGGAGAGTCTAGAGCCAAGCTAACCTAGATTACCAGTGATATGCAAGCAAAATTTTCCCGCTTAACTTAGCGAGGGCTTCCAACACCCTTCATGATGGATCAAACAGTGCTAGGCATTGAGCACATCATTGAAAAGATTGAGGAGAAGAAGCATGATTTGTCAGTTTTCCAATCCTTTGATCAATCTCCGACTGCCAAAAATATTGAAAACATAGTACATCAGCTGGCACAACTCTTTTTCCAGCTTGAATTGGAGGAAAAGGTATCTGGTGGATTGCTTTTTAAGGCAATAATAGATCTTAACATGGCACACAAAAATCTGCGTTCTCTCTCTATGCCATCAAATGAAGTTTGGATAGACATTCTAACTGCCCTCTCTCAGTTGTGATTGATTGTGATGGATTTGGACCATAGTTTCTGGGGTTCTTCATTCTGCAGGTGAAATGTCCTTGTGAGTCGCCAAACTATGAATATTTATTCATGCACCACTTTTTCTTCATGGTTTTCTCTTCTTTTCACGGCTTTGCCTTGCTCTATATCACTCGCAGCTTCTCAGCGGTCACCACGTGGCATCCTATCGGAGTTTTCTTTTGGGCCTTATCATTTTTCTTTTGTCGAGCTTTGTTTGTTTGATGTGTGGCCTTCGCTTGTTTCTTTCTGAGTCGGGCCCACACTGCAGTTTCTTTTGTTGGGAGTTTGAACACGCGGCTTCCTATCAGAGCTTTCTCTTGAGTCGTCTCACCTTTCTTTTGTTAGGCTCTGTGTGTTTGGCGCATGGTGCTCATTCCTATATCTGTTATCTTGGGTTCAACGCCAGTGTTGTGTGTTCTTTTCTCACTCGCATGTTCTCTTCTGCTGCTATGTAGTCCAGGTTTCTCAAGGGATGTGCTTGCTAGCGCAATGCTAAATGATCTTTCTATTGGTGCCAGCTTGAGAAGATCTATATTGTTGATGGCTTCCCTTAAGCATCTTTCTCATGGGGCTTTCAGGTAGTGGACTGGCTTATTTTAGTATTCTTTTCCTCATTTTATTGGTTGTTGTTAGATAGATTAAAATTTTCTGAGCACTAGGAATTAGCCTTTGTAATATTTGTTATTGAACTTGAACTTGTAGACTGTGCCAATCAATTTGGCCTTTCTGTTTTCATGCATTTAATAGGATATTAAACTGTGCTTTTATTTTATGAAGTATATGAACATCTGTTTCAAGCTTTTGTAAACTTTAAGCAACTTAATAAAATGCAGATCATGTTGCTACTCTTCTGTGTTGGCTTATGTTGTATTGGTTATACTATGCAAATGGTTTGATGTTCTTATGTTTGCAGTGTTGGAAAATATCTATTTGATAGACACTAGTTACTATGTGAGCCTTTGTTTTAGCATTGTGCTTAATTAATCCCTTTCTCATTTGGCGCATTGCCTTAGCTTAGGATTTTTTATTTTATGTTCATCTTCTTACCCTTTTCATCCCCCCATAAAAATGAAGAGTGGGCTTCGATAAAACCCTCGAGTTCACTTAGCTACGCGCACAAGTCCCCCGATAGCTAAGTTTCCCATAAGGTTGTTGCCCCTACAAATTTTTGCATCAACACACCCCAAAAGAGTTATTTTCACTTTTAGAAGTCATCCCTTAAGTTGTTAGTGTGATTGTAATAAGAATGATTAATCCTCAACCTCAAACTCAAATAATTAGAGATTTTTTTATTACTACAGTTACTCCTTCGCCATTCAAGCATCCAATTATGTGTGGCCCCAAGTTTTGATTACAATGTTGAGTTTAAAAATAAATCATAAATCTATAAAGAACACGAGAAGAAAATGATAAAGAGTAGATCTGTTGTAACTTCATAGCCTGCAACAACCAGGGTATTACCCGCATTTGACTCAAATACATAAACCATGGAGTACATAATTATTGTTCCCAAAGTTCAAAATAAACCAGAGAATCATATGCATTGCTCTAAATTTGAGGTGGGTAGTATCCATATAGATTTTTCTCAATTGAAATTTTTTGAAAAAATTAATGTACCAAAAAAGAATAATGAAGTGGTGTACACATCATTGTTAAAACAAGAGACTGACAAAAATAGGTTGTAAAATCAAATAGAAAAGTTTTAGGCAGACCTAACAAATGAAAAAGAAAAGAGGAAAGCAACAAATAACAAGAGTAATGAATTAGAAAATAAAATTAAAAAATGTCTCTACATCTATAAGAAAAGAGGATGAATAGAAAGAGGAGGAACTAAAATTGAATAAATTGAAGCAAAATTTAAATGAGAGCATCAAGAAAATATGATAATAAAAAATCCACTTCAGAAAAATTAAAGCAAAACTTGGTGACATTCAATGCCTAAACAAATAAATTACAAGTCAATCTGAATGAAAAGAAAAAAAGAGCAAAACTGTGGGAACAAAAAATGGAGAAAAAAAGAAGAAATGATGAAAGATTGATGATAAAGCTAAACAAAGTAGAAAATGAAATAAAGTCTTCTCAAAATAGGTTAATTGTATTTGTAGAAAAAAAATGAGGGATATGAAACAAAGATTTTGGAAGAAATAATGCAAAGGATTTATCATTTTTGTGAATTTTTTAAATTGATTGATTTTCTAATAGTACATAATAAGAAGCTTAGAAAATACATAGTTGATAACAAAAATGTGAATTCAAGAAAAGTTTGTAAATCAAAGTTTGTAAACAATCTACAAAGTAAGTGACAATAAATGGATATCCAAAAGAAATCACGAATGGATTGATGTCTCAATAAAAGCATCATCTAAAAAAAAATACAAAATTTGCATAGAAAGATAGAGAACAAGTGACAGACTTTGGTTTGTCATTGGCTTTTGACACAACAGACCGATTCATTGAAAGAGATGTTTTCAAAAATAAGATGGAGGATAAAAGGAAGTTTGATTTGGACCAATTTCCTCTAAACCCAAAAGACTTAGATTTTTTGGATGTTATAAAACCATTGATAACCTTGAATATAAATTTGATTGAAATATTCAAGTCAAGTTCCAATTTCTATTATGAATTGTTAGCAAATTTTCAAGTCATTTACTATCAATTAGAACAAAGTGCACCTCTATCAAATGGATAGTGGAGCATGCTACAAAAACCGATAGAATGATTTGATAATATGAGTTTCCAAGTTAGCTTTGTGCAAAGTTGTTTTTAAGCAATATTTTGCATGACTTCTATGTATTCCTTCATTTGAAAATCAATACAAAACTTAAATTCATTTGTATTCAAATAATTTGTATTATTTACTTGCTTAATTCTAGTAAACTTTGGTTTCTACTTCTAGATACACATTAAACGATTGTTAATTTTGTATATGTTACTATTGTTATTAAGCATTGAGTTGAATTGTTGAGTGCATGTAAAACTTATCAATATGACACAATAAAAATATGAAATTATTTATAATATGTTGATTGACAAATCAAAATTGGAAAATGTGTTCAATAACTAATTAACTAGTTTCAAAACAATGTTCAAAATTTTGATTCTACATCGGAATAGTGGAAAATAGTAGTACATTAATTTATTCAATTCATGGAGTATAATATAAAGTATTATCAATGATAATTTGGAATATGATTCATAAAATACAATCTAAGTATCTAGTAACTGTTAAATCCTTTCCATTTGCCAATTCACCTACTCACTCTAAACATGAGATTAAGAGCCATCTTGACTCTGATTTTGGTCTTCATTTTCTTTGCTCTGCATATATCCGCTTTATTGCATCTCAACATTACCATTACATGTTTTATTCATTGTTTCATTATTATTTTTGTCACTAAGGTTTGAAATGTTGCACAACCCTTTCTTTCACATATGAACTTTCAAATTGTAAGTGCATTTTCAAAAAGAAAACTTTGAATATCATAACTACTTGTATGCATCCTCAAGAAATTTTCTAAATTCTTGTCTAGTTTGTTTCTTATCTTTCATTTCAAAAACCTCAATTCACTAAAAATTATCTCATCCTCCACCAACCCCAATATCATGGTTTGAAATAAATTGGAAAGTTTGAAATATTTTGATATTGAATCATGCAATATTTCACTTCAACTTAAGGTTTCTCGAAGCTTTGTTATTAATCCCACTTGCATCGGATTCTCCATGACATCAAATTGTTCAATTGTAATGTTACAAAATGGCTAGATTGCTCTACAAGCTTAGATTCACTTAGAATTCCTTATATTTGTTGTCTATTAAACTCTAAACATTTGAAAAAATGATTGGTCAAAATCTTTATCCTCTTATGATAATTGTTTGGTTGATAGTGGATCCAAAGTTGAGGATACACAATAGGCATGGCTTCAAGTAGTTCATCTCGATGGAATTGTTCTATAATCTCTAAGGAAAGAGATTTTGCAATACCTTTTAAAGTAATACTTACAAAATTAGCAATGTCATTAAAAGCTTCCTTTGTAACAATTACTTCTCTAATAAAGCATCTAACCATGGTATAATAGTGCATTGGTATCTTAAATCCATGTGCAAAGACACATAACTCATTGCTTGCATTAAACTATAAAAAAACTTAAAATTGTTCACATCTATAATGAATTGTTAGCTATGAAATTTTGGATTTATAAATGAAGAATTTGATAGAAAGTATCAAGAGTTAGGCATGTCATTCTCCATAGCTTACTATATTTTTTAATATACACAGTTATTTCTTGAGACATTTTTCACAGGATTGTTCATTTCTTCCTGTTGCAAGGTGTTTCCCTTGGTCTCCTCTGCATGGGCCAATGTGGCACTTGGGATTCATGACATGGTTTAACCACCTCCTATGGATTTTGGATCTTGTATAAATCTAGCGGTTGTATCAGGCATTAACAAGATGATATTTTGGTGCAACAACAATCGTCTTTGCAACAATTGGTGTCAAAGTCAAGGTCATAGGTTCAAACCCCTCGCTTGCATTGGGGGTGATTGTTGCAAGGTGTCACCCTTGGTCTCCTCATCATAGGCCAGTACGACACTTGGGATTCATGACATGGTTTAACTACCTCCTGTGGATCTTGAATCTTGTATAAATCCAATAGTTGTATTGGGCATTAATAGGTCGATCTTTTGGTGCAACAAAACCCATCTTTGCAACACTTCCAGCATGGGGGGGAGACTAGATAATGTTAAGAGTGTCTTTATATCACAACCTATGTAAGAGGTCAAGAGTTTTGTCTATTGTATGGCAATATTTATACATTACTCCAGTGAAGGATTGACATTTTGAAAAACCCATTGCACTAGTCCATGCAAGGAGATCCATTTGGTATCAACATCCTTAAGAAGCTAGTTTCCTATGGTTATTCCCTCAACAAAATTTTGAAATTTCGCAACCGTTTGAGACTTTAATAGAATTATGACTAAAGCTTGTGGACTAGATTTTCAAATTTTGATACTGAAGGAAACTTGCTTACAATTTTAAATGTTAAATTTATTATGTGGGCCATGCAGTGAATGGAAATCATGTATGGTGAAAAAGCAATTTGTAACTTTATTCAAACGACTATTCCTATGACCTTGAATTACTGAAACTCCAACTTCTAGACACCTTTTTGGTAATTGTGAAGTCATTTGTACCTCCAGTTTCATTCAAACATTTCTTAACTATTTCATTTTATAAATAGATTTTGTGTACAGTATACACATACATACATACCTAGGAAATATTATCTACCACAAAAACTTCATCTAAAGATAATACAATAAAAATTGACTTATCTTTTCTTAAATCTTATTTTTCCACCTCAACAAGACAACTTGTTCATTCTCATCTATAGTTTATTGACCAATGTGTGCTAAGAAATATAGAAACACCAAAAAATAATAATAAACTATTATATTCTAGGTAGTCTATCACAGGACACTCTTTGTTCAAAATATGAAAAACAACACTCAACTAAATAATTTTTCCATTTGTGCTCTTGTCATTATCTTTCCAAATTGAGCTTGAATTGACCCTACAAATTCAACAAGCTTTGTTTTATTTTGCATACGCACATCATATTCCAAGGCATGTTCAACATGAAAACATTTTTCCTTTAATGTTCATCTTATCACTAATTTTTCGTCTCTATCTATGATTTTTTTCATAGACTTTACCAATATGCTTTTCTTTTGTGTCAAGTTTTAGCTGCAAAATTTTATCCCTTTTATATTTCCAACCACAAATCTTATAATTGCATTGTTGAAGGATCATTTTTGTTTTCATTCTCCATTGGTTCAATGAGTGGGTACTTTGACACCCAATCAATCTAAAAAATTCTTGTCATATTCCACTTGCACCCTATTTTTGAATTGACTTTTTCTTTCTCCTTTCGTGTAGCAACATCACCTACAGTGCCAACATTGTCATCCAAGTCAATTTAACTCATTCTAACTACCCTAGGTATCCCTTGGAACATCTTATTTGGCATTGTCATCCAACTCAATTAACTCATTTTGATCTTTGTCTAAAGTATTGTATTCTTCGTTAATATTTGGTGCAAGTGTTATGTTGTAATTTCATATTGATTTGATGCACTATAAACATTACCAAAGTATGACATTATAGTTCTATTTTTTGATAGCCTCCCTTCACCACCTTTAGGACTCTTACTCTTGTTTATGCTCAACACCTCTCACAAAATAAAAGCTACCAAAAGATGTCTTGTTTAAAAAAGAATCATAGAATATAGATCCTTGGATCCCAAATGTATCCCTACTCAATATCATTTGTAAGAATGAAGCAAGAATAGAAAAGAAGTAAATAATCTTATAACACTATAAATAAATGATCACTTACCTTAGGTTTTCACTCACTATTCATTAATGTAACAATGTCTAAAGTTGTAACTTGCCTATGATCCAAATCAAGAGCTCACAAATTCATAACTGAACAATATTTGTAAAAATAAATCAATTTTGATTGTATTTAATATCAATCCATACTTAATGAATTTTGTGAGATCTTTAATAGTATAATAAATACTTGGTGAATCTTGTGTGATTATAAATGATATATGTAAATGTTGGGCGAATCAAACCTCAACAAAACACATTTAATTTTCAAAGCGATTATAGACCTAGGATTGGCATGGAGTTATCATATGCAATAAATTTTTAATGTAATTGACAAAATGAGTCCTCATGCAATGAGCATTTAATCTTGTTGGTGAAATGGGTCCTCATACACAATGTTGGTTTAACGGTATTGGCGAATGTGGGTGAACTAATACATGCATCTGAAATTCCAAACAAAAATATTAATAGACCATTGGAAACACATAAAATAAAATATTAATGGTATTGGCAAATGTGGGTGAATTAATACATATGCCTCATAAAATAAATCAATGTTGAATTGAAATGCATTGATCTGATAATTCATAAAATCCAAACAACTTGGCCACCCCGTTGGTTGCAATGTATTCATCAATTTTGAATTGGTTGATATGAACTATTCACCAATTGACGAAGATTCACTGCTAAAAAATCACTAAACTGATGTAAAGTATGTGGCAATGACATTAGTAGCATCTCAAGTAATTTGGATGCATCAAGTATTGTTAGATTTAATGCATGATTAAGGTTATCCAACACCAATATTTTGTGATAATATTATCAAGCATGTTTTTCACAAGAGCAAACACATTGATTCCAAGTATCATTTCATTAGAGAACTAATAAATAATAAAAAAAATAACTTAAAATTTGATAGATCAAAAGATCAATTGAAAAATATATTCACAAAAGAAAATTTTGAAAGCCTCATATAAAATTTGAACATTATCTATGCTTAAGCAACAAGCTTTGAACTGATGGACTAATAGTCTAATGGTTAAAATTAAAGGAGAGTGTTGGAATAAATGAATAGCTTCTCACCAATTATATCCAGATATTTGAATGTGATTCAAGAAATAGTTGACTTTATTGATAGTCCTTTATAATATCACAATTTTCCATTAAAATTAATTTGAACACCACCTCGTGGTGAGACCAAAATTTGTAGGGACCATTAACTAAACTTCACCCAAAAAATTATACTGAAATCTTACGAATAATGATTACTATTGAGAAAGAAATAATAATAATAATAAATGGTGGGTGTTGTCCCAAGCAACAATAAAGATGTGGCCAAACATTTATTTGATAATAGACATCCAAAAACTGTCATACATTTATGTTTTTCAAATTGAAAGCTTTCTCATTGAAAATTAATAAGACAAGGATGAGTCAATGGTCCAGTCAACTCCAGCAGTCTTCGTCAACTCTTACCACCATACCGCGCCATCTCCATCTATTGCTCGTGGTAACACGGTGACCACCGCACTACCGTGGCCTCTTAACTCACTCACTACAGTAACATGGTTAACCGCCAGCTCACTTCTCTCACTATCAGTCCATACAGTTACCGCTCTACCGCGGTCTATTCTCTGGCCTTTTGCAGTAGTGCGGTGCCCGTCTTTGGCAGTTAGTTGTCCATCAGTGGACGGTTACCATGGCCACCACTGTCTATTTCTTAACCATGGCGGTAGCGCGGTAAGCTTGTTCCTTATAGACCGCTCGGTTACCATGGCCACCGCTGTCTATTTCTTAACCGCGGTGGTAGCGCGGTAGTCAACCTTGGTTTGAATTTTTTCCTTTTTTCTTGCGTTTGTTTGTGCGCTCCTCATTGGCATAAAAGGACGTTTTTGATAGGACTTTTTGTAATGCATAAGGACTATATTTAAATCGATTGATCATGCTTAGGACATATAACTACTGGCAATTTTATGACATTAATGTTTGTACTAAATTTTGTCTGGGCCGAAAAACCTTTATATACGGGGATATATTTTGTAATCGATAGGGGAGAAGAATAGTGAATATAATATATTTTATTTTTTTGCTCTCAAGTAGCAAAGTTAGTTAATGGTTGTTCTATGTTAATTTATTTTGTGTGTTTGAATTTTTATCTCTACTATTTCCTTCACGTGGTATCAGAGCCTAAGGTTAGTTGTAGAGAGTCTGTAAATCATGGCAGCAAGCACAAGCTTGAGTAATCCTCAAATTCCACAGTTGAATGGAAAGAATTATGACTACTGGTCTATAACAATTATAGCATTATTCTGTTCATAAGATTTATGGGAGTATGTAGAGAATGGGTTTCCAGAACCGGCAAATGCAGCAACATATAATGCCTTGACACAAGCAGAGAAAGATTTGTTGAAGGATAACAAGAAGAAGGATTCAAAGGCTCACTTCTTTATTCTACAAGGTGTACATGAAAGTATTTTTCCCAAAATTTCAGCCACTACCAAGTCTAAGAAAGCATGGGACATATTACAAATAGCATATCAAGGAATGGACAAAGTCAAAACAACAAAGTTGCAAATACTAAGAAGAGAGTTTGAGACTCTGTTTATGAAAGAAAATGAGTTTGTAGATTCATATTTTACTTAGATAATGGGACTAGTAAACCAGATGAGAACACATGGTCAGACACTAGAAGATGTCAAAGTTATAGAAAAGATTTTGAGAAGTTTACCCACAAGATTTGAGACAATTGTAGTCACAATAGAAGAGACAAAGGATCTCACATAGTATTCAGTTGATGAGCTATATGCTTCACTAATTTCTCATGACCACATACTCAACAGAACAACAAATATGTCATTGGAGCATGCATTCAAGTCACAAGATTCAATCAACCAAGGAAGAAGTAGAGGTAGATCAAATTTCAGAGCAAGAGGAAGAGGTTTCAACAGAGGTGGAAGAAATAATCAGTCAAGTTTAAGTGGAAAAGGCAACAGCTAAAACCCATCTCAAAACTTTCCTCAAGGACAAAGGTATGATAAATCTCAGGTTCAATGCAATTACATGAATGAGTGTAGAAAGAAACAGTATGAAATGAGTAGAAAAAATGCAAAATTTTCTATAAAAAGTTAAGACAATAGACCTGATAAGAGCACAATGTTTTTAGCCTGTAATGTAGCTCAAGCTACTGAGAAAGAAGCTTGTTTTTTAGATTCAGGCTGTAGTAATCATATGACAGGGAATTTAGATCTATTCACAACTCTAGATGAGAATATTAAGTCAGATGTCACCTTGGGTAATGACAACAAAGTGTCAGTTAAAGGAAAAGGGAATGTTAATATTCTAACCAAGCAGGGGGAGCAAAAATATATTTTTAATGTTTATATTGTGCTTGGTCTTAAACAAAATTTGTTAAGTGTAGGACAATTAATTCAAAAGGGTTATAGAGTGTCTTTCAAGAATGGGTTATGCACTATTTTAGACAAATACCCAAGTGGCCAGATGATTGCAAAAATTCACATGACAAACAATATAATGTTTCCTTTGAGAATTCAGCCAGCCTTAAGTACAAACTTTGCACAAGCACAAGAGGTATCAACTATTATACAAACTATCTTTCAGGCAGAGGTAAAGGATGAGAACTAGCTTTGGCATTTAAGATTTGGTCATTTAAATTTTGGAGGTTTGAATTTGCTTCATAGGAAGAACATGGTAAAAGGAATTTCATTAATTCAAAAACCAGAGAGAGTTTTTGAAGGTTGCATACTTGGAAAGCAACATAGAGAGTCTTTCACGGCAGGGAAATCCACTAGAGAAAAAGCCCCATTAGAAATAGTTCATTCAGATTTATGTGGTCCAATGCAGACACCTTCAATAGGTGGTAGTTTCTATTTTCTGACTTTGATAGATGATTATTCAAGGAAGACATGGGTGTATTTTTTGAAATAGAAAAGTGAAATGTTTAATTACTTTTATCAATTTAAATCATTAGCTGAAAAATAGAGTGGTTGTTTCATCAAAATGCTGAGAACTGATAGAGGAGGTGAATACATTTGAAGAGAGTTCTTAAATTTCTGCAAAGAACGTGGAATACAAAAATAGTTCACAACAAGATACACACCCCAATAGAACGGTGTAGTTGAGAGAAAAAATAGAACTATAATGGAGATGGCTAGAAGTATGTTAAAATCCAAGCACTTAACAAATGAACATAATCCCTAAGGAAACATGGACAGGCAAAAAGCATAGTGTGTCTCACATGAGAGTTTTTGGTTGTGTTTCATATGCACATGTTCCTGAACAATTGAGAAGAAAACTTGATAACAAAGGAGAAAAATGCATTTTTGTTGGATATAGTGAAGAATCCAAAGCATACAAACTATTTAATCCCTCAACCAAGAAATTTATAATCAGCAGGGATGTCCAATTTATTGAAGATGAAGCATGGGATGGAAGCAAAGAAAATACATTCAATGTTACTATTAATATCCCTCAAGATGAGAATGAGAATACAGTTCCAACTAATGTACCTCCTCTTCCTAATCAACCTCAAGCAAGTAGTCAACAACTGACACTAGCAAGTAATACAAGAGCAGCAACAAGAGGACTACAGACGCCAATCACAGCAAGAATTTCTAGCACAGGACCTTCAAGTCCACATTCTGTAGATTCAAGTGACTTATCAAATCCAACTTTGGCTAGCATGAGGAGGCAGAAAATTAGAAGCATGACTGATATCTATAATCAAAATGAAGGTGAGAATAATTCTCAACAATTTACACTATTTTCCTTTTATTCACAAGCTGAAGATCCAATTCATTATGAAGATGCAATCAAGGAAGAAAAGTGGTTAACAACAATGGATGATGAGATAGATTCAATAGGAAACAATCAGACATGGGAGTTGCAAAGTCTTCCAAAAGACAAAGATGTCATAGGCATCAAATGGATTTATAAAACCAAGTTGAATGCAAATGGAGAAGTGCAGAAGCACAAAGCAAGATTGGTGGTAAAAGGTTATGCACAACAACCTGGAATAGATTACAATGAAAATTTTGCACCAGTTGCACGACTTGACACAGTCAAAATGCTATTGGCTTTAGCAGCTCAGAATAGTTGGCTAGTTCACCAGATGGATGTGAAGTCAGCATTTCTCAATGGTTATCTGGAAGAGGAAGTCTACATTGAATAGCCACCAGGATATGAAATATTAGGACAAGAGGACAAAGTCTATAAACTGAAGAAGGCACTATATGGTTTGAAACAAGCCCCAAGAGCTTGGTATAGTAGAATTGATAGTTATTTCACAAATAATGGATTTACCAGATGTGACAATGAACCAACATTGTATACCAAAGTGAATGATGAAGGTAAAATTCTAATCATATGCCTGTATGTTGATGATTTGATTTTAACAGGAAATCTATCAATTGAAATATTCAAAACAAAAATGATGAAGTATTTTTTAGGCATTGAGGTAACACAGAATAAAGATGGTATTTTCATTTCACAGTCTAAATATGCAAAGGATTTTTTAAAGAGATTCAATATGTTAATTTGTAAGTCAGCACCTACTCCAATGGTGACTGGACTGAAATTGAGCAGAGAAGACAAAGGCTCAGATGTTAATCCAACTTTGTACAAACAACTAGTAGGGAGCTTAATGTATTTGATAGCCACAAGGCCTGACATCATGTATGCAATTAGTTTGATTTCCAGATTCATGGAATCACCAAAAGAATCATAGTGGATAGCAGGAAAGAGAATCTTAAGGTATATCAGTGGAACCAAAAATTTTGGAATCCAATATTCCAGAAAAGATGAATTTAAATTAATAGGTTACACAGACAGTGATTGTGCTGGAAGTGTTGATGACAGGAAAAGCACCTTTGGCTATGTTTTTTATTTTGGAAGTGGTGTTGTTGCATGGGCTTCAAAGAAATAGCCTATTGTCACCTTATCATCAGTTGAGGCTGAGTATGTTGCAGCAACCAGTGCATCGTGTCAAGCAATGTGGATGAGGCGAGTTTTGAAAGAGATTCAAAATGAATAGGTTGATTCTACAAATATTTTTTGTGACAACAATTCGGCCATTGCATTGTCGAAGAACCCTGTATTTCACAAAAGGAGCAAACACATTGATACACAGTTTCATTTTATCAAGGAACTAATTAATGGAGGGGAGATTTCCTTGATTTTTTGCAGGTCAGATGAATAGCAGATGGATATATTTACCAAGGCACTGAGCACAAAGAGCTTCAACTTTCAAAGAGACCGGCTAGGAATAGCAAATGGTGCGAGTTGTGCTCAAGGGGGAATGTTAAAAATTCGCCCAACACCCGAGTCAATGGTCCAGTCAACTCCGGCAGTCTTTGTCAACTCTTACCACCATATCGTACCATCTCCATCTACTGCTCGCGGTAACACGGTGACCACCGCACTACCGTAGCCTTTTAACTCACTCACCACGGTAAGGCGGTTAACCACCAACTCGCTTCTCTCACCATTAGCCTGTACAATTACTGCTCTATCATGGTCTGTTCTCTTGCCTTCTGCGGTAGCACAGTGCCCGTCTCTGGCAGTTAGTTGTTCGTTGGTGGATGGTTACCACGGCCACTACGGTCTATTTCTTAGCTGCGGCGGTAGCGCGGTAATCTCATTCCTTACAGACCGTTCGATTACCACGGCCACCGCGGTTTGTTTCTTAACCGCAGCGGTAGTGCGGTAGTCAACCTTGGTTTGACTTTTTGCCTTTTTTCTTACGTTTGTTTGTGCGCTCCTCGTTGGCATAAAATTACGTTTTTTATAGGAATTTTTGTAATGCATAAGGACTATATTTAAATCGATTGATTATGCTTAGGACATATAACTGCTGGCAATTTTATGACATTAATGTTTGTATTAAATTTTGTCTGCGCCGAAAAACCTTTATATACAGGGATATATTTTGTAATCGACAGGGGAGAAGAATAGTGAATATAATATATTTTATTTTTTTGCTCTCAAGTAGCAAAGGTGGTGAATGGTTGTTTTGTGTTAATTTATTTTGTGTGTTTGAATTCTTATCTCTACTATTTCCTTCAGAATCCTTATAAATAAATGGGAAATTTTATAAGCAATCATAGTACCAAATTAAATGTCAAACATGGTAACAATTATGGGACCATTTGAATCTTCACATCAAATTGCCAATCAATAATCCATCAAAATTTTAAAATATCCCATGAAACACTTATTCTGGATGTAAATTAGACATTAACATACTCCCTTGTGCCAAGTCAGCTTTGAACTTGGGCTTGTTGAGCATGTCCAAAGTAATTGGAGACTAGTCCCATTATAGCGAACTTGAAATAACAAATTGCATTAGCCACAAAAATCAGCCATATGAAGGGAAAACAGACTAGGCAATATAAAAATTCTGGTTTACACCTTCAAACTCTTCCAACAGTTGTGAAGGGATTTCTAAAAAGCAATAACACAAGATAACTTCCTTAACATTGTTAAGCCCTTGAATAAATTTTCTAACAAAAGTAACTTATGTTAATGTCAGTGTTGTATTTCACTTCTTAAAATAACACAACTAGAACTTTCAATGCCATTTAAGGAATGACATTGTTCTTTAATTGATTTTAAAGGTGTAATAAAGTCTATATATCTTCTACAAGCCATCTACAATGGTATAAACAAAGGAAAAATATAGACAAGTATAGACAAACCCCAACCCAACCTGAGCTGCCCAGATCCAAACTCTTGCTAGGGCTCTAAGCATATGAATGCACAAAGAAATAAAAATAAATGTTGGGACACACACTTGCAGAAAGTAGAAACAAGAAAAATAAATGGAAAATAGAGGACAGTGAAAACTAATAAACCAGGTAAGTCAGAAAAAAAAAGTGTAAGAAATAGAGACAAGGTAGACAGAACAAAAGCAAGTATAATAAAATTGAGATTAGATAGAAAAACAAAAAGGACAATGCCCGGTACCCATGGGATGATGCTTAAAAAGATTTGATACACCTCAATTTTTAACATTTATTTATTTGCAATGTACTTGAAACACCATATATCATTGACACAAGTATATATGTCCCGAATGCAAATGCAATAAGTTTTTCACAAGAACTAAAGCAAGAATGAGATTGAAACTAATGAATGAAGGCATTTTTCAGGTTTACGTAATTTTCCAAAAAAAACTAGAGGTTCCA
Organism: Sequoiadendron giganteum; assembly: GCA_007115665.2. Taxonomy (NCBI): domain Eukaryota; kingdom Viridiplantae; phylum Streptophyta; class Pinopsida; order Cupressales; family Cupressaceae; genus Sequoiadendron; species Sequoiadendron giganteum. Next base: position 482,682,055 of record CM021108.1, read on the forward strand.
GAAATTTGAAGTTAAAGTAGAATAATTGGTTCAAAGTCTACCAAATGTAAGAAACTTCAAAATATTTTATCGAACAGAAGTGTATATCAGCAATGAAATCTGGCAATTATAGTTATTACTTATTGGGCACTGCAAACCATGATAACAAAACAAGGCTAATGGCAAGACTAGTGTGAACTTTTTGATTGACATTTTGGATCACTGTCTGTGATCCATCATTCAGAAAAAGAAGTGAGCTTAGAGTTCCACAAATACAGATCACCCTCTTTGATGGAATTGAGAAAAGAAATTCAGGATTAGCAGGAGTGTAATGGATCTTTAGAGATAATAGGCAACCTAGGTATGTTTTTAGTCCACTGGGAATGAGACTGAATACAACTATACAAATAATAAGGCAGAAGCAATGACTCTTAGAAAGAATGGGACTGGCTATGGAAAATGAATGGCAGAAATTTTAGGTGGAATGGAAATCAATTCTATTGTGGCTATTGCAGAAGACTCCAATGTTGTATAGCTGGCTATGTCTAAGGATGTAGTTTTCGATGAGGTCATAATTGGTGGGAAATCATGTGCTGCAGTGTTGGGGCTCTCTGCTCCTGCTGCTGTAGATCCTATAGCACCTGTCACTCTAAGAAAAAACATGTTGGATGCTGAGTAGAGATCATATGTAGCACAAGGTTTGTATGGGTCGAAGCATCATGGTACTATTATTGGTATCTGGTCTTGCCAAAGGATATTTGTGCCAAGATTATTTCCGGCAATACAGAAATGGCTTCTACCATTCCATTGTATATGGAGAAAGTGTCTGGTAAATCAAAGTTGTAGGCAGCAAGCGAACATTATACCTTGCTAGGGTGATCGCCCTGCCATTCCTTTAGGGAAGGGAGTCTTATCAGAAGGAACAAGATGCAGCAAGCATGGTTTAATCTATAAATTCAAGTCCTTGTGGCTAAGTTTGGTGAATTTACATGCTTGGATTTCTGCAATTTGGTCTGATCATCTTAAAGGTTCAATAGAAACTTATCCTAGTGCCCAAGGGTATTTTGTTTTACTATGCAAATTATTGGAAGATCGGGATTTCATTTTAGGCAAGGGTCCTTGGTTCTGAGATAGCCATGTTCTCCTCATTAAATCCTAGTTTCCAGATTTAATCCTACAGCTGAGATATTTTCACTCATGCCCATTCGGATCCATTTACCGTATCTTCCAAAGTTTTGATTGGATTCATGTTTCCAAAATATAGGAATACTTTGGGTAGATTCCTATCTATTGACCGAGCTACAGGTGTGGACAGCTGCATGCATCCAAGTTGAGATTTGTTGATTATGATTAAATTTCTTGAGATTTCTTTTATCTATTCAAGTCTGATCTACAAGAGCAGAACATTTATTGATTTTGATGTCACTCCTTATGGATCAGATCTGTATTAAATATATAAGGGAGAGACACATCCCATGAGCGGACATGTCTCTAGAAAATGGAGGCAAGTCCGTTCATGAGATATCTCATGAATTGTGCCTTTTCATCTTAACTAAACACCCGATCTCTAATCGGGGTTTGTTACTTAATAAACATAAATGCTTATCAAATTTGATCTGTATTTATCTTGCACAAGTAAATAATATCCAATCTGGAAATGATCCCCGATAATGATGCTCGATCAGGATCCTATATGAAACATGGAAAGCCAATAATCTACAAGTAATAACCTCTAAATGCAGATTGATAATATACTTAAAAATAGTAGATTTCGATCAGTTATATCTAACCGAAGCTACCATTTTCAACACTCCCTCTTAGCTAGGGAAGATAAAACTAACCAAGTATATAGTGATATCACCTTACTCATGACATTAGAAGATATGGTATGCTTCTAAGAGTGTCAAGTCACATGACATTCTTCATAACACATCTTCATTATGGTATGTGCACTAACATCAAGTCTCATGATGTCTACCATAATAAATCATGGCATATCCAAGGATACATTTATCCACCATGATTATCTCATAAGGATCATAATGATCTTCAACTGATATCAAGTCTCATGATATCTATCAAAATTTCTAAGAGATACTATCATGACATATCCACGGATATCAAGTCACATGACATCCATCATGATAGTGAAACTAATCATTGTAAAGTTGTCACCTTTCAATGTCAAATACAAGTGTTCATTATTAGAAAGATCGTCACCTTTCAATAATGTACACAAGGGGGGGGAAGAGGGGGGCCATAAAGTCATGGAGTCACACACATGACAAAAGAGTTTACACATTAAACATCTTTCAAATATATTAGTACAAAATAAACAATTTGATTCTCAATCTCAACAATAACTTACATTTCAACCATACCGAATTTCTTCCTGAAGTGTTCAACTTTAACTCAGGAGAGAGGTTTGGTGAGAATGTTTGTTCTTTGATCGCTTGTACTAATATGCTTCAACTGGATCACATTCCTTTCTACCATGGCTCTCACATAGTGGTAAGGAATCTCTATATGCTTTGATCTATCTTGGAATACTGGATTCACTGAAAGCTTAATACAACTCTGATTGTCACAGTGGATAATAGTAAGATTCAGGGGCTCACCAAATAATCCCACAAGCAATTTTCGGAGCCATACTACTTCTCTTGCTCCCATAGAGGCTATAATATATTCGGTTTTTTTTGTACTCAGTGCCACAAAAGATTGCTTCCTGCTATACCAGGATATCATCGCAGATCTCAACTTGAAACAACATCCAGAGGTACTCTTTCGATCATCATCCTTAGGTTCAGTAGGCTCCCTCTAAATCTTCAAGCACTTGCATCAACCTCCTTACCTCACCATCCAAGATTTCTTGCAACACTTGCTTTAGAGAAATGGTTTCCAACACACACCTCTATAGAGATTCAGGGCTGTCCTCTTCAACCTCATCCCAGATCACTCTATTATGAATAGGTTTGCGAAGCTACCAATGTTAAATCTAGGTTGACTGACTTGAGCAATTTTGATCTCAACTGATGAAGAGGTACTTCAAGGATTTATCATTTGGCCTTGCAACACTGCAACCCTTACTTATTCTTAGCAAGTCATAGAACTCCCTCTGAAGGTTAATTCTTCCTCTTCGAAGAGATGTCTTCAGCCATCTACTCAGTCTCATGGCTGCAAGTAGTGTCTCCATTCTCTTCTTCTCTTGAAAGCAATATCTTGGTTCGTCCTAATGCAATTTAAGGAGAGATTACTAATAGTTTATATAACTCAACTATTTCGAAGAAAAAATTCTAATGCTGCAGCTATCTCAATGTTATAGCATGAACACATAAGAATTTATGAACAATAAAAAAACATGAATAAAGAAAACAACCTATAAGTGAAGTATGTAGCAAATATCAAAATATTAGAATGAAGGGATAAAGAACTTATCTTTATTGAATTTTGATATATTTTGCTTTTGACTTTTCTATTCTCAGAAGTGCTAATCTCAGCACAATAAAAGACAATCTGCTCAACTCAGATTTCTCAAACACATTATGCAGCCAACATGCTCAATATAGGGCCAGGCCTCTCAAGGAACCATCGTAGTCCATGCACATAGAGAATGGTATCGATGTGACCAACCAATCACAATAGAAATTGTAGTTCTCCTTTCATTTCTGAGTCATACTGAAAAAATCTTCACACCTGGAAATACTAATCGTTGTTGTTGGAGATGATAGCAAGGCAAATCTACAATGATAGTTTGATGCCAGTCTTCATTTGTTGAACCAATTGCTAATGACGAGCCACGAATGCTTCAGATTTTGCCTTCTAACATCTATGAATCAATTCTTCCCTCGGGCGATTTGTTTAGCATACAAAATCTACGAACTATATGGCGATGAAGAATGTCCTGCTATAGTAGTGGTGATGGCTTAAAAGCCAAATCTACTCTTTAGACTTTGAATTTGCACTAGATGATACCTGACTTCACCAAATCGCATCCTCTGACATTCTAACTTAGATGTCTTGAAATAAACTCCATGTGGTTGCCAAGAGGTGGTGCGATATCTCCCAGATGTGACGCCTCCATGAATCGGCGCTCCTAATAATTGACTTTGTCTTCCAAATTTGATTTTAATCAACAGCCATGATTTATCTTGTTCTACCAATTTCGTCTTATTAAAAATCGACTTCCTTTATTTCTTCAAATTTGGCCAAGGGCCATTTAATTTGGTAAACAATCGATCCCACCAAAACAAAATTTTGTGTCGATCCAAGAAATTGTTTCTCGAACAGAGGAAATTTTTTGCAGGAGAAATCACATAGACGGGAGACAATGACACCAAGGAGATGGCGATCAAGAACGCAGAGAGAATGCGCGATGTGGGAGATTGGGTTGGAGGTCACATAGGTATCTAAACATGAGCCGGTGATCACGACTTGCAGAAGGTTCACAAAGGTGAATATTGTTCGAGAATGTACGCAATTGAATTCCTAATGCAGAGTTGAAAAGAACAATTGATGATCACTAAGGAGATGAAGTCTGTTTCAGACACGATGACACCAGATTGCCGAAAAGAAATATTGTATCAACAAAATTTGGTAAGCACAACTAAATGTAGTATATTATGTGTGATATACAGCTAGCGCCAGTGACTCAGACCTAAGTGATGCACAACTTACTAATGAAATCCGCCATGACCATGACCACCAGTTAGTATAATAAATCCGATCACTTAAAATGAAATCCACAAATCTGATCGGATCTGCACACAAAAACCGGCTCTGATACCATGTTGATTATGATTAAATTTCTTCAGATTTCTTCTATCTATTCAAGTTTGATCTACAAGAGCAGAACATTTATTGATTTCGATGTCACTCCTTGTGGATCGGATTTGTATTAAATATATAAGGGAGAGACACATCCCATGAGCGGACATGTCTCTAGAAAATGGAGGCATGTCCGTTCATGAGATGTCTCATGAATTGTGCCTTTTCATCTTAACTAAACACCTGATCTCTAATCGGGGTTTGTTACTTAATAAACATAAATGCTTATCAAGTTTGATCTGTATTTATCTTGCATAAATAAGTAATATCCAATCTGGAAATGATCACTGATAATGATGCTCGATCGGGATCCTATATGAAACATGGAAAGCCAATAATCTGCAAGTAATAACCTCTAAATCCAGATCGATAATATACTTAAAAATAGTAGATTTCGATCAGTTATATCTGATCGAAGCTACCATTTTCAACAAGATTGATATTTCAAAAGGATTGCCTGATGACATTTGGTTGCAGATGGAAGATTGAGTATGGAAATAAGTTTTGGATTAGGAAAATATGTTGCTTCAATGTCAAAAATGTTTTCAGGTGGGTCACATGGCTATTTCTTTCAAGGCTATAAATCCATCAGCTGGCAAACATGCAGCATGGTGGAAAAGTGCCTATATAGGTCATATCAGTCAAGCTGTTTGTTCCAGACTCTACATATGGTTCAGAGAGCCTTTCTCCTAAGGCTCCTTAGCTACAATTCTTAGCTGCAGTTACATCATAGGAGGAAACTGTTGTTTCTCCATCTATGACAACTAAATAGTTTACATACTCCAAGGGAGGTTGTTGAGCCAAATGAGAAAAATATGAAGATTTCTTTAGAGCAAGTGTTGGTAGAGTGAGCTGCATAAGGATAAATTAATGATCTAGTTATTTAGGCTGGAAAATGAGCAACGTCTTCATCTTGTGCATAGTTGCATGTTGATCCCCCTTGTCAATTGACTTCCTTTTCTAGCAAAAAAACCTTGCTTAACAACTAATTTAAATGCTTAGAAGACTCAAACTAAAGTTTATGTGGCTCATATTCTCATTCCTTGGCCATTTAAAGTGGTAAGACTTCATGGGAAACAAATGTCTTATGCGGAAGAAGAAAACAGTCCACTAGAAGCATTACAATATCAAGACGGACTAGAAACTTACACCCCAGCCGACCAGCCCACCTCAATCAATGGGTATAGTTTTCTGCCATTGCACAATAGTGTATTAGTGGAAGGAACAAGAGAAGTGCAAGTGTTTCAGCAAATGTTTGGAAACCCACCAAGGGTATACCAGAGGAATATTCGCCAAAACGAACCCTTGACTTTGTCTATTCCTCCAAAAAAATTTCAAACTCCTCCAAATCCAAGCGCTACTAATGTGCCACGTCCTCTAAGAGATTCTCCAGAATATCGTTAGCAGAATTTCCAATCTAATCGGAAAAAACAAGTTGTCGTTCCACAAACAGAACAATGGTGACCAAAAAACCCTCAGGTGGAGCAGACACCGGCTCAGAAAAAAGATCATCCCAGGGAGGAGTTAAAAATATTAAGTTCATATGTATTGGAAGAGTTCAAGAAGATAAAGGTCAGTCTATCTCTAATAGAATTGATGAGAGCCCAAAATTTGGGAAACACTGTTGGGCAGTCTAACTGAAGCCATCATTCTGAGGAACATTCCTCAAAATGTGCCAAATAGAGGAGCATTCAACGCTCTAACCAACACAAATGTCATCGAATGGGAGGTATCAGGCAATATATTTGATAAGCCACAAATCCAGACCCTTTCGACAAACCTCAGACAGAAGGACATAACACCAGAAGAAATTCTTAGGGACTCCAATATATTTCAAGAAGAAGTTCTGACTAGCGGATTGCCGCAGACTCCGAAGAAGCCAGAACATGTATCTGGAATGCAGAAGGAAAAGAGTCAAGGTGTCAGCAACCCCGAAAAACACCCAGTGGTATTCTACTAGGGGAAGGATGAGCTAGCTCTGTTTTTGCTATCCGTTCAAATATTTGGCAAGATGTTACATAATTGCCTAGTGGACTTTGGTGCCTCAAGAAATGTAATACCGCTAGTTGTCTGTCAAAGGTTAGGACTTGTACCCGCAAGAACTAACAAGAAAGTCACCCAGTTGGACAAGACAGAAGTCCCGATGATGGGAGAATTAAATAATATCAACATGCAATTAGCATCAGACCTGAGAATATAGAGTTGTATCAACATCTCAGTTATTGATATTCCAGATGGGTACAGTATGCTTCTGAGCACAGATTTTACAAGAAAATTAAATGGATATATTTCCATAGACTTCTCTCATATGTGGGTACCATGGAAGGGAGTCTCTAACCAGATCAAGATTGATAGTATGCCAAGTCTAAGACTAATGATCACCGAGTATGGTGAGAACAACAAGATATTGTTTCTCGATACTGACTTAGGTTCTTACAGGCCTAAATTAAATGAAGTACTGATGTTGCATGGGTCAACCCATGAGGCCAATGAGATGATCAACTCTACCGGGACACCTGTGGAAGAATACCAAGATTTTCAAGACAATGACGAGGGGATGTTTGAAAGTTTCTGAAACTTTGTCCTGAGGAGTGTTCAGTTGAAAGCAGAATTACATGAACACCTCCATATTCATGATTTATTGCTACCAAATTGGTGTCGGATCAACAACACTGCACATTCTGAGTTTGTATGTAAAATGTGCCACAAAGAAGTGGAAGAAGTATGGAGAAGTATTCCATAAGCACCAAGTCCTTCATACAATGAAGGGACTGGTTACACAAAAGGCTCTACATCGGTCCTGATACAAGAGATCAAGCAAGAAGGGAATGTGGAAGCATATCCTCTGCCTCTCCCGCAGCAGGAACAAGTTTGGACCTTGAGGTTCGACTAATCTCGATCCAAGAAAGGAGCCAGAGCTGGTTTCGAGTTGACCAATCTAAGAGGAGAAGCATACCTCATCACTCACAGACTAGAGTTCCCTTGTACAAATAATGTAGTAGAATATGAATCACTGATTCATGGATTACTATTGGCACAAGGAAAGGGGCAAAATTCCTACACACTCTTGGAGATTCTGAAATAGTTGTGAGGCAAGTAAAGAAACAATATGTCTGCCATGATAAAAGACTGACCCACTATCATAATAGAGTGTGGGATCTCATTGACATCTTTAACACTTTCAATATTCAATTTGTGAATCGGTCCAATAATCAGGTAGCAAATTCCTTCGTGCAAGCAGCTAGCTCACTAGATCCACTAGCCATGGAAGCCATAAGCTAGTTCACAGTGGAACTTTCATCGATACCATCCATCCTAGATAATGTTACAAATTTTTAGGTCTTTGAAGATGATGACCACATCCGTGAATTTCTACCTAGTTCGGTTGTCTTTGCTACACAAGTCAATGATGAAGAAGAAGTACAAGAAGCTAAACTCGATGACGATGGAATTCTAAACTTAAAGACTAACATCATCCCAAGGGGAATGATATAGTTGGAACGGATATTTGACCAAGATCAAATCCACGAAGTAAGGATCCCAAGGATTGAAGGTGACCAGTATGAGAGGGTAAATTTGGGAACTGAAGAGGAAGTCAGAAATGTGTGCATAGGTAAAGGTTGCACGCCTAGAGAAAGGGCTGGAATAATCTAGAATATGAGGGAATTTACAGATATCATATCTTGGAGCTATGAAGACCTAAGAACCTATGACACCTCTATCATCATGCACACTATTCCTCTCAAGCCCAAAAGTAGACCATTCTGACAACATCAAAGGCCAGTTAATCCTCTTTTGGAACCTCTCATCCATCAGGAGGTCAGGAAGTTACTATCAGCTAGAATTATATTCCCAGTATGCCACTCAACGTGGGTCGCCAAGTTGGTTCCTGTTCAAAATAAAAATGGGGAAATAAGACTGTGTGTGGATTTCCAGAATTTGAATCGAGCCTCGAAAAAGGATAACTATCCTCTACCATCGTTGGATGAAGTCTTACAAGTTGTCAATGGGTCACGAATGATGTCTTTCTTGGATGGATATTTCAGATACAACCAAGTGCTGGTGGAGTATGAAGATAGATTGAAAATGGCCTTCGCCAGGAAATGGGGAACTTTCACTTACAAAAGGATGCCCTACGGGTTGATTAACACGGGAGCCACGTTCCAAAGGGCCATGGACATCGCCTTTAGAGATTTGATTGGAAAGTGCATAATTATCTATATGGATGACCTAACGATATTTTCAAAAAGGAGAGAAGACCATATAGAAGACTTAAGAAAAGTGTTCAAAAGATGTCAAAGGTATGGGATTTCTTTAAATCCTAAGAAGTGCATATTCGAGGTAACCAAAGGAAAATTGTTGGGTCACTTGATCACAAAAAGAGGAATTTTGATTGACCCTAAACGTATAGAGGCAATCTCCAGAATTAACTTGCCTACCAACCAGAAGGAATTGAGATCTTTCTTTGGGAAGATCAACTTCATCCGAAAATTTATCACTGGCCTTGCCGAGATAGTGAAACCCCTGAATGAGATGTTAAAGAAGGATGCTAAGATGGAATGGACGAAACCAGTGAAGGAAGCCTTTGAATAAATCAAGCAAGCCATAGTTTATGCTCCTATCCTAGTTAGTCTGGACTCCACAAAGCCTTTTTATTTATATTCCTTTGCATCGGAGCACTCTTGTGCCGCGATACTCACTCAGAGGATAGAAGAAAGGGATGAACATCCCATAGCATATATGAGTGCACCCCTCCAGGATGCTGAATTAAGATACCCTACTATTGAGAAACATGCCTATGCATTGGTAAAGACCATTAAGAAATTCAAGCATTATATCCTAAGAAGTAAGGTTTTTGCCATTGTACTGGAAGCAGCTGTTAAAATGCTCCTAATGAACTTGGAGAAAGAATAGGAAAGTGGGTCACCACTATCCAAGAATATGACATTGAAGTGCAACCAATGAAGCTAGTCTAAGGATAGGCTTTGAATCAGACAATGGCCATAGAGGGACCAGGCTTAGTACAACAGACATACATAGTGACTAACACTTCTCTAGAGGAGTGGTACTATGATATTACCGCCTATCTAATAAACCACAAATGTCCTGCATAGATGAATTCCACACAGAAGCAAGCTTTCTGAATAAAGTGCCAATGTTTCATGCTTCAAAGGGTAGTTCTTTATAGAAGGAACCACAAAGGAATTTACTTAAGATGTGTTGGGAATGATGAAGCTAGGAGGATTATGGAGCATTTCCATTCCAAGTTCGGGATGGGCCATGGCCGAATTCAGGCAACTGCCTATCAAATACTTAGAGAAGGGTACTATTGGCCCTCCGTTTTTAAGGATGCCTATCAACACGTCAAAACTTGTCACACATGCCAGATCACTGCGACTCGCGAAAAGAATCTTGCCATGCCATTGCAACCCATTATAGAAGTGAAGCCATTTGCAATGTGGGGTCTTGATTTTATTGGCATGATAAATCCACCATCTTTGGCACAACACAGATACATTCTGACGACGATTGATTATTGCACCCGATGGTCCAAAAAACAAGCATTGAAGAATTGTACGATGGATGTAGTAATCAAGTTCCTAGAAGAACATATTATCACGAGATTTAGTTGCCCCAAGGCTTTGGTGTGCGACAATGGTTCTGTGTTCACTTCTTTGAAGTTCTGTAATTGGGCATTTGACTACAAAATTACTCTAAAATTTTCCTCGAACTATTACCCTCATGGTAATGGATTGGCAGAGTCAACAAACAAGAACTTGCTCACTGTGATTAAGAAATTGTTGGATCAAAATCTGAGAGATTGGCACTCTCAACTTAGGTTTTCCTTATGGGTAGACAGGACATGAGCTAAGAAGTCATTGGGGACCTCTCCATACCACCTAGTCTATGGGCAAGATCCCATATTTCCTATTCAGCTAAGGATTCCGATGCTGAGGTTTATGCAGGAATACTTGGACCCAGATGACAGAGTTCAGATCCGTTTGTTGTAGCTTTTGTTACTAGAAGAACAAAGAGATCATGCCCTGGAAAAGTTTACAAAGCACCAAGGGGTCGTTAAGATATGGTTCGAAAAGCGTGCAATGATAAAGTCATTCAGAATCTCTGACTTAGTCTTGTATTGGGACAAAGTGCATGAGTGAAGGGGTGATCATGATAATTTTGATAATTTGTGGAAAGGACCTTACCAAGTTGCTGAAATATTGGGAGAAAACGCATTCAGGTTGAAGACCTTGATAGGAGAGGATATCTCGTTGCCAGTCAATGGGCAATTCTTGAAACATTATTTCCAACCTTGAGTTCCTAAATGGGACTACCTGTATATAGTTAGATTAGTTTCTTTTGAGTTTTGGGTTTGTTTTTTTTCCTACTTTGGCTTTGGTTAGTTTAGTTTTCTTTGCTTTGTTTTTGTAGGTTAGTTTTCTTTCATTTGGTGTGCTTTGGTTAGTTTGAATAAGAGGGATTCCCATTTTGCAAAAAGGGTGGTGTTGCTTACACACACACTCTGGATTGATCTCACCCAGTTATGTTATGAATATTCCTTGGACAAATATTTGCGGAAAACCTTCAAGTACTAGGATTAGTTTTCTCAAAAGTATCCTAAAGTTAAGGTTAGTACTTAACCAAAGTGGGAATCATCTATTATATCTTGATTTTAAATTTGACAGTTACTACATCTCACACATTTAATAAGTTCTCTAAGTCACAATTGTTTCTAAGGAGAAATCATGGTTTAAAAAAAAGAAAATAATCAAAGTCTTACTTCAGCACCACTATAATGCTCAAGCCCATGTGAGCTTCATTGCTTACAAGCCAAAGTGTGTAAATTTGAGAAAGGAAGAGAATATGAAAATAAGAGAAAAGAAAATAAAAAAGGATCAAAGCACTTGGCTATGGGTATGCGGACATCTCTACAGGTGTACAATCAATAAACACAAGAGTAAATCACCAGAAGTAGAGCAATTTCTATGAGATTGTAAAAGATAACCTCGTCGAGGCTATGGACACTCACTAGCAATGAGGCTCTATCCAAGGATGCTTTTGGAGTTAAGACCAGTTATAATAAAAAATCCATGATGGAACCAAAGAGACTTAGTGGTCTTACGAGAAGGAAATGAACGCCAATGCACACACTTGTAACTAACGGATGAAAGATCTTGATATAGTTTAGGATTTTTCTTTTCTCTTAAGTACTTTTCTTAACCAAGGGGTAAGTTAGTTGGAATTAATCTAAGACTTCCGGTTTAAAATGGATACTATCCTTGGAATGTTTAGGAATATTCCTAACGTGGAGTTGCCAAATGTTGTGACCTATTTCACACATCACCCCATTGCAAATGGGGACCCCCAAGTTTTGGTTTTTCCCTCTGTGTTGCCAGTTTGGAGTTCAGAATTTGAGTAATTTTTGAGAGTCAATCGAGCCAAGTTGAGAGTTTGAACCCATTTGTGTGCCTAAACATCATGGAAGGGCTCAAAAGGTCTGGAAGACGAGGATCGCCTGTGCTTTCGATCATTTCTGACACTTCCTATTTTTTAGGGATTCTAATTTTTGCTTTTTGATTTTTTTGATTTTTGGCATTTTTAGGCCATTCTGGAGTTCCTATTTTTTAGGGATGCTTTTTGCTTTTTTCTATTTTTGGAAAGTTTCTATTTTAAGGTCCCATTGAACATGAAGTCAACACACCTCTAGATTGAGGGAAATCAACATGAAAATGAAGGTAAATGGTAAAAAATTGGCAAAAGTGGATAAGTCTGGTGAAGTGCGCCCATGAGAAGGAATGGCAAGCCAAAGGTAGGCACTGGCAAGCCAAGGCTGAACTCCGCCATGGTAGAAGAAGCCTCCAAGTCCGCCCTAGAAGAGAATGGCAAGGAGGGGTGTGAAGTTCGGCCATGGCTTGATGAAGTGTCAAGTCCGCTCATGGCTTGATGAAGGTTCAAGTCCACCCTTGGAAGGAGAGATGTCCAAGTCCGCCATGGCACAAGGAAGTGCGAAGTCTGCCCTTGGCAAGGAAGGCATAAAGTCCTCCCTAGAGAGAAAGGTGAATGAAAAGAAGACTCCCCAAGTCTTCCCATGTCAAAGAGATGTCCAAGTCCACCCTTGGACAAGTCAAAGCTAAAGTGTGCCCATGTTAGGGAGAAGTTAGGGAGAAGCTAAAGTCCACCCAACCTTGGGAGAGGAAATTTTTCTAAGGCATGGATAAAAAATATGCCTAGAAAGAGAAGAGATCTAACTAGCACGAAATTCACTCCTCAGCATGATAGAATGAAATTCTAAGGCATAGAAGGAAGAATGTTTGGCAAGGAAAATATGAAGTCCGCCCAACCTAGAAACAGAGAGAAAATGGAAATTTTGACTAAGTATGGATGATTGCAGAGGCCAGAGGTCCGTCTGGGAAGTTGAAAATTGGAAAAGAAGTCATTAAGCACATTTTGGCTAGGTAGATGATTGGAAAATTAAACATCTTCGACGGACAAACAAATTTGGCCAAGTATCAATTTAAAATGGGTTGGAATTTTAATATTTAATATTTTTAATTATTTTTCAACACTTAGGGAATTTTAATTAAAATATTCAAGGTCTGGAGAAAACGAGAAATTACTTGGAGGAGTAATTAATTTTCCTTAGGAAAAAATTGAATTTTTCCGCGATTCGAGGATTAAACGAGTTGGAAAAGTAATTTTAATGATTAATTTAATATTTTTCAACAATTTCTCAACACTTAGGCAAATTTTAAAAGAGATCTGAAGATTTCAGATAGAGGTGGTGCCAAGAGGAAATTAGAAACTTGCCTCAATGATTGCAAAAAGATTTAGAAACTTGCTAATCGAGGAAGAGAAAACGTTTCTAAAATTGAGAGAAACTCGAGAAAAAAGAAGGCAGTTACTAAGGAAAATTGCACTTCTCAGCCATATAATGAGTTTCAGCAACTCATTTTTCACAAATTCGACTGAGAAGAAGTTATCTCTCTCAAATCTGCAAGAAGTAATTTTTGAAAGAAGAAATAGTGAGAGTAACGTTATTTTGTGAGTAGAAGAAGTAATTTTATGCTGAGGGACATGATTTTTAGGAAGAAATAAATTACTTTTTTGCTAAAAGTCGCACTTCTCAGTAGATTGGCGCACTTCTTTTGTCAAATTTTTAGAATTTATAATTCATTCACAGCCAGAGGACATTCTCAGAGGTTTGGAAATCAATGAGAAACACTTTTCTACTCTTTTCTAATCTTCTACATTCATTCTGACATGAGATTTATCCAGTACTTAGCGAATTTCTTCACTTTTAGCTTGCTTTTTCATAGAAATTTATATTTTAAAGGCTGAAAGTATGATTTTGTCAAATAAACATCCTAGAATAATCAAATTTTTAAAGGTCTCGTATTAATGTTAATTATTTTGTACTTGCAGGTTGATGACCACCCAGGGAGAGCCGTCAAGACAAGCATAGATGAAGTTCACCAGCAAGGGGTTGTAGCCGGAATCCAAAATTAATTCAAAATGGAAGAATCTTACGAACACCAACCTCAGACACATTGACCTCAAGGAATTCAAAAGAAGGATGTATGGGCATGATGAATTCTTGCCGACACCTATTGCCAGAAGGATGATGAGAAATTGGATCGTTCAAGCTGTCGGATTCCCACTTGCAGTTGAGTGTGCTGAGTTGATATTAGAGTGTGCCCTTCACTATAATGCACAAGACAAGCAAATTGTTGCACCTGACGGAAGGATACTAGCTCACCTTGGAGAGCTAGCCATACAGGAGGCCTTTGGCATCCCCATATACCACAAGACTTCTTACAAAACTAAGGAGGATGCGAAAAAGTTATACGATGAAAAGTTGGACCTCTATGCCACCAATATTAATAAGTCATGACTGGAGAAACCAAGAGTGTCAGCCAAGAAGATGGCTAAGAAGTTGTTGCGCACAGAATTCAAAGAGGATTATGGAGATATCATTGTCCTCCTGAACATAATAGTTGGCAACCCTCAGGGTGCGCCTTTCGAGACCTGGATGTACTATTTTATTGAGGACATCACTGAGGGGGTCAAAATGTTCAACTGGTCTCGCATGATAAGCAACAATCTCCATGAGCAACTGGTCAACCTTGAGAAGAACAAGACATTCTATATGAGCTCCTATGTCATCTACATGTTCGCTAGGATGTACAGGTATGCAGGCTTGATCTGCAACGACGTAGTTGGCAACAAGGAGAACGAGCTGAAATCCTATGATTACTATTCGTAGCTTTAGCTTAGTGAGAAAGCCCACTTCAGATGAGCACATGACGCATTCCTTATGTACATAACCAAAATACTTCAAGGAGGAACACACAAATGGCTAACTCATGAAGCTAAGATTTTGATCAGCAAATACGGGTCTTGGTTCATCCAGTATCTGAGATACACATATATCAAAATCCAGGGATTCACTGGGAGTCCATACCAATTTCCTATCTTTCCTACTAACAAGATGGTCCCACTTGAGGTGCTACGATAGTTGGAGGAATATCAGAGCTTCCAAAGGACAAAAAAGAAGGTGGCAATCACCTTTCTCTTCTTTATAGGGAACATGCTGGAGCCATGTCAGTCAGCGTAGGTAGCTGAGAGTTCCAAACTGGAAATATAGCGGTACCCATTCGCCACTTATCCGTCTAGGGACATCTTCGACCCACATCATCATATTAAGACTATGGATAGGAGAAGGTATAGACATAGGGTTGAATTGGAGGACTTCTGGGAAGACACTGCAGACGAATATGAGGTTAGGCGAAGACTATGGTCCAGACTGCCGGTTAGTCTGATTAGGGAAACTAAATTGTGCTGAGTGCCTGATCAGCTCAAGGATGATGGGAAACAAGTACACCTATGCTTTGATGAAAGCTTGCCCTTGCCTGCTATAAGGTGGTCAGAACCTGAACATGCTGACTTGAACACTTTGATGAGACCAGTCACCAAGTATACTCAATGGTGGGTCGATCAACAAATCCAAGAGTTGAGGCATATGAAGGTGACACTTACCTATGATAGGTTAAGTGAGATGGAATCTTACTCTTCCAATGTGGAAGCATCCCAGGGCATGGAGTTGATAGAGGCCACTACTTCAAGGAAGATGAAAGAAATAGCTGTGGACAGGGAGCCTGTTCAGAAATAGGAAAGGATAGGGCCTTCACACTTTGCCTCATCCACAAATATCAACGAGATATTGGCCACCCTTGATGATTCATTGGCCAACATTAGGAACCCTTCCCTGATTCCCAAGGAGAATGTGGAGCCTTAGCTGGATGATGATGAACCTCCATCTCCCACCGGCATGGAAATACTAGGGTCAGATGATGAGATTGGCACCCAAAATGATGACTTTCAGGAAGGAATGATCTTAGCCCTTCGAGGAATTTTGGATGCTCTAGGTGGAGAAAGTGTACCAGAGGAGGATGGCATAGAGCAGCTCATAATCCCTGACTGGTTGAAAGAAAGAATGAAAATATAGGTGCCAGTTGAAGAATAGGAAGAGGATGATGCTGCAGACTTCTTGGCCAGACTTGAGCAAGTTTCAGTTAAGAAGTCGATGAAGAAGTTCTCAGCCATATAGAGGGATGAAGTCGGCAACCGAACCGTACAGATTGCAGTGCCGATAGTGGACAAGCCATGGGAAGATATAACCCCATATGAGTATGTTTTCACTACCATCGACTTGGGTCCAACCACAAAGGGCCAAGAAGTTGAAGATCTGGACAATTCAGTGTCCACCATCAAGTCGAGGTTAGCATAGGAGGTGGTGAAGATGAAGGACTACCAGTAGGAGATTGAATGCCTGAAGGAGTACATACAACATCTAATCAACCCTCTTGATCAAGATAACACGACAGCTCCCCTTCTCCTGAACTCTTCATAGGAGGCAGCAAAGGACATAGAAGAAGACAGGGTCACGGCTAGAGAGGCTAAGGAATGGATAGTAATCAAAGGCGCAAAAGTAGACATATTCCTAGAGAACTTGACCTTGGTCTATGGTCAAGCCACGTCGTTGCTCTCCAGACTGGCTGCCTTGGCAAAAATATGGGATGGTATTCCAGATGTGCAAGAGAGGATAATTTTGTGCCTTAGGATTTTGAAAGGGGTCCCAAAGCAGGAACTAATTGATGGAGACATCATTGCAGCGGGCGCAGCCTATGATTTCCATACATGGTACTGGACTTTGATGATAAGGGGAGAGGTTTTGGAAAGAGTGAAGGTTGATGGACTTAGAGTGGAAGAGCAGATTAGAGAAATCTAGGGAAAAATCTTCAACATGATTGCCGACATACTAGACAAGGAGGTCATACGGGAGAATGATTTGCAACTGGAAGCTTTAAAGAATAAGGTGCAAGAAAGCTTCTTTGCTATTATTGGGCCTATCTTGAAGTAGAACTGGGTTAGAATGGAAAATTTCTTGGCCATCCAAGAGGCCTTTGAGAGGGTTGAGCCAGAATGGGAGGACATCTTTGTCAGGTGTGTCGAAAGCATGGATGGATTGGAGTTTAGAATCGGAATACTCCTGCAGATTATTATGGAAGAAGTTGCCTCTATCGTGACCAGATTCATCGAACACACAACAACTCAGGAGGATAGGGATGGAATTCCTTGAAAATAGCTTTAGGCGACAACTCACTCTTGTCAACTCTTAGTTCACTGATGTTATTTTGGGAAACCCTAATTAGGGTTTATTTGTTTCAATCTTGGCTGTTGGCTCATTTTAATTTGGGCCACTCTTTTATTTCTGAAAACTCTATATAAACTTTGGTGCTCTCAATTTTAATTTGTGAAGTGAGTATTATGAGATTGTTGTGATATATCATTTTCGTTAATAAAATCTCTAGTGAATGATTTTCTTAGAATCACTTTTGTTTTCAAGTGGTGTGCAAGGTTACATATTCTCCTTCAACATCTAGAGTAGAGTTAACTTATTATTTTCATTTGAATGTTTGATAGTGAATGATAGATCCGATAGCAGTGGTTGATGAAACTAAGCTCATACTTTTGTTGGATAGATTATTTTTATTCAATGTGCAAAGTTAGCTTGAGTTATTAATTCAGACATGAAAATCATTATCACCTCTGTTGAATATTGCACCCACTTTGCATAGTTTTCCTAAGGAGGTGAAACAAAGTGTGGTTATTCTAGTTTCATCCAATCATTGCGATCTCTTGAGTTCTTAGGCATAGCTTAGGCCTCTAAACCCTTATATTTTTGCATTTCTTTTGGAAATCTGAAATACCCGATGGAAAGAGCCTTCAATGATAAAATTGTCCAAGTCCTTAACTTCCAAATAAATTCTAATGTAAGTCCCCTTGTGATTACCAAAAAATCACAACGCCCACTGATCTTATCCACATGTCATGACCTGACTAAAGAAACCTTGGAGTTGTTGCACAATCTTCTTAGCATTTGCAGAAACTTTTCAAGAGAGGATAAAGTGTCCTTGGGCATTTTATTCTGTGTTTGGTGGGTATTAAAAATGCACACCAACATGTGGAATACCTGGAAAAGGCATCAAAGCTTGCCCTGGAAAGAACAATGTACCTATTCCATCTGAGACAGTCATAGGATACATTATGGAGCAAGAAGCAGCAGATGAACAGGAAGCCTGTAAATTAAATCACCCCTTATTAAAAAAAATCAAAGGGAACACTGTCCCCATCTATTTCCAATATTGTGGTAGAAGACCACCCATTTTTGGCCACTCCAGATCCTCAAACTCAAAGTGTACAACCCATTGCAAACAAAAGAACAAAGAGGCCTTTGGAACTTGCATTTCAAAATGAGAGTAGAGCCATTGCCGACCAAAATTTAGCAAGATGTATATATGCAAATGGAATAGCTTTTAATGTTGTTCATTTTCCATATTGGAAAGAGATGTTGAGAATAGTTAATGAAGCTCCAAAAGGGTACAAAGGCCTAGGTTATGAGAAGGTGTGTGGCACCTTATTGGAAAAAGAGGTCATGTTGGTTGAAGATTCATTGAAGCCCATAAGGGATTCATGGATTGAGACAGGTGTGTCCATTGTTTCAGATGGTCAGAAAGATTCAAAAAATCAGCCCTTGATCAATGTCATAATGGTGTCCCCTAAAGGGGCAATGTTTTTGAAAGCCATGTATTGTGAGGGGCAAGTAGAAGATGGACAATTTATTGCTAATATTCTCATTCCCCCATAATGTTGTTCAAGTTGTAACAAACAACACCAAGAATTGTAGAGCTGCAAATTTGTTGGTTGAGGAACAATATTCACATATCTTTTGGACTCCTTGTACGGTCCACTCACTCAATCTTATGCTATAAAATATTGGGAATAAATTAATTGGATCAAAGAATTGTATGCAAAGGTAGAGGACATCCAAATGTTCATCACCAACCACCACATGTCTCAAGGGATCTTTAGATCATTTTCAAAATTGGAGCTATTGAAGGTAAGTGAAGTAATATTTACATTTTCATAATTTGATTGTGCATTCTAATTCTTCTTTAAAGTTTATTTTCAAATTTTTATTTTTTATTTTTTATTTTCAATAGGTTGCAGAGACCCGCTTTGCCTCTAACACAATCATCTTGAGGTGACTTGTGAAATTTAGAGAGGTACTTTCTAGCATGGTTATTAGCAAAAATTGGTCTATATTGAGGCAAAGCAGCACTGAAAGGGCAACAAAAATAAGAAGATGATATTAGATGACTCATGGTGGGATCGTGTAGAGTATCTCCGTAGTTTCACCAACCCCATTTTGAGTATGATTCGGTATATTGACATGGACAAGCCATGCATTGGAGAGATATATGATGGCATTGACTTAATACTTGAGAAGATGAAGTGCACCACTGATGAAAAAGAGCAAGACCCTGAGGGGACTTTCTTCAAAGAAGTGCAAACAATTATTGAAGAAAGATGGAACAAAATGACAACTCCATTAGATCTTCTTGCATTTGCATTGTCTCCAAAATACTATAGCAGTCAGATTCTTTATGTGCCAAGAGGCTTCCTCCATATAGATATTTTGAAGTGGCTAAAGGGTACAAGGCAGCATTCATGAGACTCTTCCTTGATCCTAAACTGCAAGGTATAGTCACTAATAAGTTCATTGATTTTGTGCACTCAAATGGTCCAAGTGTAGATGCTCTTCATGATAGGTTCTTAAAGGATGCTCATAGTTGGTGGTACTTCCATGGCCAATCCTTCCAACATTTGTAGCCCCTCACAATCAAAACTTTATCACAAGTAAGTTAAATAAATTTTCATATTTTAGTTTTTAAAGTTTCATTTATAATTTTTTTTCTTTTATAATGTATAACTTTAATTGTTTACTTTGTCTTCATAGGTTTCTAGTTCATATGCATCTGAGATGAATTGGAGCACATATTCTCTCATCCACTCAATAAAGCGCAATAAATTGCTCTCAAAAAGAGCAAAGAGCCTAGTATATGTATATTCTGACTTGCATCTCCTTTCATACAAACAATGTGACTACAAGGAAGGGGAGACGAAGTTGTGGGATATAGAACCAGAACATACTGACTTGGATTCTTCCACTTCCCACCATATTGCATAGAAGGAGTCTGATAGCCAGAAGCAGCATGAGCACAATAGTAGTGCTAATGAAAGTGCCACTAGCACTGCTTGCGATTCATCTAGTCTTCTTAGATCATCTAATTTCAATGTTGACAATGATATTGATGATTAAAAGTATTGTAATATTGAACTAGAAGTTTGAACAATGAATATTTATCATGCATGTTTTAAATGACATTCAAGTTTATAGTGGTTTTGTTGTTTATATGATGTTATGTGATATTCTAATCCTAATTCATGCTTCTAGGCTGCATATATATATATATATATATATATATGTTTTTTGTACTTATGAACCCAAATCAAGCCGAACCCCCACTCCCCCCCCTTCCCCACAAAAAAATTAGCTGAACCCATAAACTGAACCCTCGAACCCAAACCTGAACCAGTACCAAAACTGACAATTTAGGTAATGTATAATAATTAAAATAACCAATATAGCCACCACGGTGACTAGATTAGCAATATAACCACCATAGCTAATTAAAATCTCTAACTATAGCAAGACATATAGTAATAAGTACATGATAATTTAGAATGAAATTATACAATTGTCTTCAAAATTGGGACAGGCTCATCTCTGACCTTGCATTGTTTGTTTTATTTGTTATAAGAAAAGCAGAGTTTTCGTACGTGTTTTCAGAAAAGGTTTACTTATTAAATCTATTTCCTCTCGCATCTCATAAATTTATATTTTGAAAATTTATAGCTAAAATTTTGCTCCTGAATTATATCAATTTCAGTCAAAATTTGTCTATGCTTAAAACACAATGTTAAACCTTGTACACTACAAATGCAGTGTCATAAATTGAAACCCAAATATTTTTGTAGTACAACAAAGAAGGATTACTAGATTGTCTTTGCAAGCACACAATGCTTGTGGACAACCTACTCGTGGTAGCAGCCACATAAACTTCATACACATTTATGCACTAATAGTGCAAGAAAGTGTGGGAAGTGATTTGGCATTATTGAACTGAAAATTTACCATCAATATATTTTCCATCCAACTCTTGATTGGATACCCTAGGATATAGGCTATGTTAGGGAAACATAGAAAAATAGTTATAATTAAATTGAAATGGGGAAAGTGGGGGTTTGATGGAACTATATTCTCACTTTCATTAGGAAATGAAATCCACAAAAAGAATTGACTTACAACCCTTAGGTGAATCACCTCAATGAGGGAATCTATTGATTTCCTTATGATTGAGGATGAGGGTATCAGCCTAAACTACACTTTTGGGAGAAAAAATAAAAATAGTAAATCTACTCAATCATGTCAACCCAAACTTGAAACATCAATTTAAAGCTCAATACAAACAAAAATAGTAATTTTTTTACAGATCTAAGAAGGGTAGAACACTATGTACTAGTCACCAAAAGGCAATTTCGGGAGGCAAACTAGGTCTCATTCACCCATGGGTGAATGATTCTTTGTGCAGGGATTTCAACCAACTTTTCAGAGTCTCTAATGTTAGTTTGTAGCTTCCATTTTATCTGAGTTTTAGTGTCAGAAAGTCAAAAATAAATTATGTAGGTGAGATTTTGTGGCTTGATGACAAATTTTGCAACTTTTGCAACTTTGATAGCTTTTCCAATATTTCTCCTCAAGAGATCTTCAATCCTTCTTCAACCTAAGATCTGCAACACAAACACAAGAGGTAATTTTTGTTTTTTGGTGAATGGGATATGTCCTTGGTCAAACCACATTTGGTTAATTAAATCTTGAATTGAAAAATGAAACATGAAAGGAATGATGAATAAACCATGCTATGGTCCAACTCACTAAAACCTTGAATAAACCATTGGAAATATTAAATGTGGATCTTGATCTTGCATGAATTTCTTCAATGGATGTGGATCTTGATGCTTGAAATATGATTTTAATGCTTTCTTGAATCTTTGAAATCTACATCACAATGTTACCTCAAAAAACATGGATGATTGCAAAAGAATTTGACATGATTTTTGAGATCTTGATATTTATAATAAAACACTAATAAATATGCTCTTGAATGCCCTTGATCATAAAATTTTCTCTTGTAAATTCCACCTCTTGCTAGATGTTTTGAATTGATAAAATAGCCTTGCATTTATAGGTATGTATCCTAAATTTCTACAAAATTAAACATTATGTAAGTCGACAGTAAAATTTGAATTTAGAGACATTAAAATACGACCAAGAATATATAGTTTAAATTTAGGTTCAAAGGCCTGGGGAGGACCCATTCACCCATATTCCTAGAACACACATTTCTCAAGGTAAAGTGTTATGTGTTGGTGATTAAATGAAAATAGGGTTCCACCTTTTAGGAGATAGAACCCAGGACCTATTTTACACTTTAATCATTGGGAAACGCAGATCCCTCAACCAAGTGAATCAATTTAGGGAAGGAATAGTGGTTTCCCTTCATGATTAGATTGAGGTTCACCATAAAATGAAGTTCCAAAGGATAAATGCAACTCTTATGCACAAAACCCTAAAAGATTGTGTAGTGTTGAAAAATGTCATTTGTTACACTTTCACACTTGTTTAGATTCTTGTGAACTAAATTATCCTAACTGAGCCTTATTTAGGGTGTTGTAAAATATTTTCTTGCACTTTCATACTAATCTAGGGTTTTCAATAATAAATTGGGCTTATTTATACCTTATCTAGACCTATTTTGCATCCAAAAGCCTTGATTAATGCATGTTTCCAAGGATAACTCTGACACATATGACCAATCATAACTTAATGGTTTTGGATTGTATGGCCCAAATTTAATGATCTGGGACTCATATGCCACCTTGGGAATATGGATCCCACCTAAGTTTTGGGGCCCTGATCCTGATTTCACATTAATATAAGCATTTCTTGAAAAATGTGTCCCAAGCTTAGCCTAATGGGACTCATACGCCACTTATGGAATATGAGTCCTGCTTAGATTAGACATAATTTAAATTCAAATTCTTGGAAGGGTTTTATTCTCCTAGATCTAATGTTGTCTTGTAGTGTTTTAATTTCTAGAAATTTTGCATAAAAAAGAATAATACAAGGTTATTTCATTCCTTTTTCTCTTAGGAAGTTGAATAATCATCCTTACAGAAAATTTGAGTTCACAAGAGCATTAAAGAGTCTACAAGATCATTCAATAACATTCAAGAGATAATGATTAAGTGTTTTGGAGCATTATTCAAGTGTCAAGCTTCATGTCAAAGTCATCATGCATCATATTTGGTTTTGAGCTAGCAATTGTGATGTAGGGTTTCATGATTCAAGCAAGAATTTAATTTAAGATCTAGAACATTCAAACATGAGTCAAGATCCGCATCCATTGGATCCATTTCATACATGTTTGAATTTTTTATTTCAAGGGTTTGGTGAGTTGTAACATATCATTTTTTCATTCATCATTCCTCCTTTCCTTTTGATTTCATTAAAAAGTTTGACTACCAAAATAGGGTTTGACCAAGGAAAACCACTTTCCATTAACAAAAAAACATTTTCCCCTCTCTTTAGTGTGTGATTTGCCGATCTAGGCAGAAGACATATTGAATAGAAAGATTGGAAAGAATTTTTCAAGTTGAAAAGTTGTCCAAGTTGTCACCTTGTTTGGAAGATCATTAAAAGACATCCAAAAAGAAAAATTTAGTAATTAAAATCTAGAAATTAGGTTGAGAGGAAAAATTAGAGGTTGAAGATTAGATTCAAATCTTGATCCTTTGAAAAAGGTACGTAGGACTGATACACCACTTCTAGAATATGAATCCTCATATGGTGGGTTTTCTAAATTTTAAATGTTCCAAACTTATCTCTGGCAGATTTTTGTTACTGCCTAGAAACCCTAATCTGGGACTAAATCACCTAGCCTAGTGTATGAGTCCTAGTGTGCATTAAATTCATCATTTTTATCATTTCAATTCTTCAATAGAGTTGCTACAGGCTTCCAGGTGCACCTCTATACTTTTCCAAATTTATAATCTATTTTGCATTCATTTCTAGGTCACTTATTCAATTCTTGCATATCATTAGGTTTTGCATGTATTCCAAGGCCTAGCTTGGTAGTGAACCCCTCTTTAGTCTCTAATTAGACCCTTGGACATCCCTATTGCAGATCTCTTCCTTGTTGGAAAAACAAGTATAAACAACTCAAAGGGGGGGGAATCAATTGTTACCAAAATTAGACTTATACAACATTAATCGATCCTTATATCAGAGATATGATAATTAACAGTCCAAGCATAAGAAAAACACATCAGAGACACATGAATACCAAGATTTTATATGTTGAAACCCTATTAGGGGAAAAACCACGATGGATGTTAGTCCACAAGATTATACCCTGTTAGAAGTACAATGAAGAATATAAAAAGAATGCATTTGCATTCAAGCACACTGCCTAGAGCACACTACTCAAAGGGAAGGCTCACTTCCTTACATATAGTAATCGGATTAAATCCATCTGATGAATTTGAACTGAGAAAATAGCTTCTGCAAAAGCCTAATTATAGTTCCAATTAGGCACACAAAACTTCTTCAAACTCTTCCACACTTTGCTCTGAATGATCTGACCTTTATTCGCACTTGTACATCACTTGTACACTTGAGCACTACTCATAAATGAGGAAAGAAATATTTGTATATATATTCGCTACACGTATTTGCATCCACTATTCAGTTGGCCACAAATAAAGAATAAATTACAACTGTTGGCCTTGATACATGAATAAATTTCAACAACTCGGTCTCAACATAGTGAGGACCCAAACAAACTTCCCAAAACCCGCCAAATAATAAAATATTAATCCTCATGGATCCGCAACACGCTAACACCATGATGTCAGCCAAGAACATGAACACTCAGGCACATATCAGAAAAATCTCCAATCATGAACACTCCAGTCACTACAGATGTACAACAAGGATAGAGTATGATCTAGACTCATCTATGAACGTCATAGGTACATGCACAACACATGAGATTTCCATAATTTCATCCGCTTTCACCAAGAACACCATCTACAGAAACTAAATAACTGGAGGCACACAGATCTTCATAACTTTCACAAAGCTTCATGCACACCTCTTAAACTTTCAGACATCATACTAGAAAGGTTCAACAACAAACCCTTGGAAGTGCACCTTCAGATCTTCAATACACAGAGCTTTCCAACATTCTGACCTTCTCAACATCACTGGCTTCTTGTACTATATTTTTTACAATTTTCTCAATCTCCTCGACACATACAACCTTGAGCAGATTAAAATGCTAATAGTGTTGACATCAATGACAACAATATATCAACAACACAACCACAACATCCAACAATCTCCCCCTTTGGCATTGATGGAAACACATGATGTGAAAAATAATACCATCAACCCAACTAACTCTTCTTCAACAATATCCTCCTGAGATTGTGCACTTTTTTTGTTTCCTTCATTGCTCTTCTTTCCCATTTTTTTCACATTTCTTCTCTCCCCCTTTGACATCAATGGCAAAGGTACATATGCTCTGATTTCAATTTTTAAAACATCTAACTACTCCCCCTGAGTAGCAGTCACCACAACATCAATCTGGAATATGATATAGCAATGAATTCACGAACTGATGCAAATACCTGCATCTTAGTTCTGATTAGGAGGTGAAATTATGCCTAACTTGCCTCTGAGGTACTGAAAATTATCCTTAGGCAACGTCTTTGTAAAGACATCTACAATCTTCTCTTTGGTAGGTATGTACTACAGTATGACTTCTTTGTCACTTACTTTGTCTCTCAAGAAGTGATACTTGATGGATATATGCTTTGTCTTTGAATGCAATATTGGATTCTTGGAAATGTTAATGGCGCTTGAATTGTCACAAAATATAGCAATGGGTTATTCATACTCAGTTTTGACATCTCTCAACATTTGCTTCATCCATAATACTTGGGTACATCTATTTGCAGTAGCACTGTACTCTACCTCAACAGTGGATAATGTAACTGAGTTTTGATTTTTGCTTAACCAAGATACCAACTTCTTACCTAGGAAGAATGCACCACCATTGGTACTCTTCCTGTCATCTACATCTCCTGCCCAATCAACATCAATAAAAGAACTTAAAGTAAGATCATCATTCTTAGGATACCAAATACCAAGATCAACTATTCCTTTCAGATATTTGAATATTCTTTTCACAACAGTCACATGGGACTCTTTAGGATCAGCTTGAAATATAGAAACCATGCACACAACATTCATTATGTCTGGCCTGGTCTGAATCAAGTAGAGTAGTCTACCCATCATTGGCATGTATCTTGTCTGATTTTCTTTGGGAGTATCATCTTTCTGTGTGAGTTTGCATCTGGTCACCATAGGTGTACCAATTGGTTTTGAATCTTCCATGCCAATTTTTTTTAGTAATTCTTTCACATAATTAGATTGAGATACAAAGATTCCATCATCTAACTGAGTAATTTGCAATCCTAATTGGTTGGTTTGAGGGTAGGTAAAGGATAAGTTTAGGCTCAAGAGAGTACTTGAAGGAATATATAAATTTCATAACCTTAGAAGAATTATCCTTATTTCCATGATATCTTAGTGAAGGAGAGTCTAATGTCACTTCAACATCTTCATCTAACGAAACCATATCACTATTGTCAATGTTGTAATTTTCTTGCAACATGATATCCTCCCTAGTAGGAGAGTTTTTAGGAGGGGATAAAATAAGTAGTTCATCACATTCCATGTTTATATTTTGTAAAGTAGCTTCATCACAAATAGGGGAGGCATCAAGAGAAGAACAACTATGAGTTTCAAGATTACCAATTATTGAATCCTTTTGTTCAAATAGACCTTTCCAAATGTCAGGGACATTAGGAAGGAGAGAAATAATGCTACAACTTGCAATCATTGGATCCCTTAATATTAGCATAGCCTCTTCACAAATTTGATTTCTATTATTGTCCACGATTACATCTTTCACTAAAACATTCTCATAAGTGGGGGAGGTGTTGGGAGAGGAATTTATACTAAGTAAAGTAGTGGAAATGATCTCATTATCTTGTGTCATAATATCTTCCCATGGGGGAGGATGAGAAGGATAAGCATGAATTTCATGATTCTTAATGATTGCATCCTCTTTTACTAGGATACCTTGATCACTAATAGGAGAGGTATCAGGAGAAAAGAAATTATGGTTTGCATGATTGTCTATGCTTGCATCTTCTTCTACCACATCATTCTCACAAATAAGAGAGATAAGAGGGGGTGTGGAATTAAGGAAGGCATCAACATTTTCATTCTCTTGCACTAAGATGCTTTCATAACTAGGAAATATTTTGGAGGAATCACTACGTTTTTTGATTAATTTTTCCTTGGCATACTTGGAAAGGAAAGATACTAACATTGTAAAAAGTAATCTATTCAACTTATGCAATGTTTAGAGATGCAAAAAATTATCTAATAGATTGGATGATTTTCAATTTTAAAATAATTTTGTCCATGAACACAAGATAAATGATATGCTTCAATTCCAATCCAAATGCACTTGAAATGAAACTAATTGTAAAAGGATTGTAAATCATAGTAATTCTTCAAATTGAAACAGGGATCTAACAACAACAAATGGAAGCACATAAATGAACTTTTTAATGTTTTAAAATGTAGATTCAGACTTGATTTGGGACTAAATCGCCCAAATGGAAGAATGAGTCCCAATTAAGGTTTTTGCAAGGTTCAGATGGTGAAAAATAGTCAACACATACTACCTAGAAATATGGAAAACCACCTGTATAGGGACTAAATCTATGAGAAGGGTGAATGAGTCCCAAATTAGGGTTTTAAAACCAAATTCAACAAATTTTAAGTTGATTTTAATGTTTTTAAGTTGTATGCTCAGATGACTATTTGCATGTATAGTTTTCTAGTGAAATTTAATGATGCAAAATGCAAAAATGCAACCTATATGAAATTTTCAATAATGCAAGATTTAGAAGTCCTAAATTTGTAATTCAACTAATAAAAATCTAATGCAAAGTTAATGCAAACTAGATCTAGGACTTACAATGTTCTCCAAATCAGAAATTCAAAGGTCCAAATGTTAGGTTCACCAAAATGAACCAATGGAAATAGGGTCCACCTTTTGGGAGATGGAACTTTGGTACCTATTTCACATTTTAGTTCATTAGGAAACCAAGATCCCTCAACCAAGTGACTCAATTGAGGGAAGGACTTTTACATTATCTTTTGACATTTCTCATACTTCATTGTGTGATTTTATTTATTCTTGTAATGCATCCTTTTCTTTGTTGTGTCATTAGGTTTGATTTCCTCCAAGAGTGTGATATTTATTTGATTTGTCCTCTCTTGGAGACATTAGGAACAATGTTTCCTAAGAAGAGACCTTACATGAACTAAATGCTTAAGTCCCTTTGAACAAATATTTACTTTCATATTGTTCATAACCTCCAAGTTTGATTTTATGGCACCTCGTTAAAGTTATCAGGAGGTGTCTAGCTTTGGTATAGTTAGTATGTATGGGAGCCAAACTTAGGGATGACTTTACCATATCCACTCACTTGTGTGTGTGAGAACATACCATCCACGTGCACATGTGTCCCACTAGGGGCTCACCTAGTGGATAACTTGAGGTTCCACTCGCCCTTGTGAGCATGTTTGGTTTTCATAGTGGACATTGTGTTCCACTTGTAAATATTTTTTGGACAAACAAATTAGACCTGGTCCACATCATGTTGGATAGACTGTTGAGGCTTGATCCACCCACTTTTTCCAATTCCTTCTTTATTTCTTTGGTAGTTTATGCTTGTACCTTGTTTTTAAGCTTCACACCTCATTCACATGTGTGTTCTTTTGTGCCTATATTTGTTTTCCATAGGATCTTGAACTCAGGGCTTGATCATCCCTCTAGATTGCTATCATCCTATCTCACTAGAATTGGTACACTTGGACCCCTTTTGATGTGAATTTTTCCACTTTAGTGTGAGTTTGAAGCAAGTTCCCCCTCTAACTAAAATGGGGGCTAAATGTAGTGACAAAAAAAGTATCGATTTCCCTCTCTTAATTTGGGAATAATTAACAAAATGAGCAAAGTGATGCCTTAATTTGGTGTTGTAATAGGTTTCACATATTCACATTAAGTTTTAGGCTCTTTTCATTAAAATTTGGCTTCTTTACACCGTAATTGGTCCTATTTTGCATCCACAAGCCTAATTGAATGCATTTTTCTTAGGATAATCTCGACATTTAAGAAATAACAAATCATAAGTCAATGTTTGAGGTTGTGTGCTCTATATCTATTGATCTGGGACTCATATGCCACCTTGGGCATATGGGTGCCACCTAGGTCTCTAGGCCCAATTTTAAACATTGCATTGAACTTAATGCTTCTTGGAGTTTATGTCCTATGTTTAAGACATTGAGACTCATATGCCCAAGCTGGTGTATGAGTCCCACTCTAATCAAGACTTTTTTTTAATTCAAAATCTTGGTAGGATTTTATTATCCTAGATCTGTTGTCGACTTGTAGTGTTGCAATTTTAGGAAGTTCAGCATAAAAAATTATAAATACAAGGTCATTTCACTTATTTTCACCTATAATTTTCATTCAAGAATCCCTATAGAAAAGGTTATGATCAAGAGTGATTACAAGAGAATTCAAGAGAAAGTAATCAAGTATTTGGAGTAGCATTCAAGATTCAAGCATCATGTCAAATTCTCCATGCATCATGTGTGTTTGTGAGTTAACATTTGTGATGTAGGTTGTCATGATTCAAGCAAGCATTCAAAGACATTATCTCATATCAAGATCGACATCCATTGGAGCCATTTAATACAAGTTTGCAGCCTTTATCTCAAGGGTTTTGTAAGTTGCAACATTTTATTTGTTCATTCATCATTCCTTCATGCTACTTCATATCATTTCAAGGTTTATTCACCAAAATAGGATTTCAACAAGGCAAACCCCTATTCCCTAACACAAAATTTTTCTCTATTAATGTATGATTGCATATTTAGGTGAATTTGAGCTTGAAGATCCTTGTATGGAAAATTTACAAAAGTTGTCAAATTTGTCATTAGTTGTCAAGGCTCATGAAAATTCAAATTTGGAGAAAGATATAAAACTTAGTTACATGAAATAAGTGAGAAAGTGCTTATTTAGTCCATCTTTAAAGGCTCACAAAGTTTCAGTTTATAAATTTTCTCTTAAGACACTTTTCACATTTTTGGGACACTTTGAATTTATTTGTGTGTATGAGTCCTATTATACCCCTTTTTTCGAGTTTTCTCTAGATCCTGCACAGTCACCAAAATATTTTAGAGCATGCCTAGATTCCTGTAGCATGACTAAATCATCGATTTTTTGCATATGAGTCCTAATTCACTTTAAAACATCAATTCTTATGGTTTTTAGAGATTTTTTTGACCTCTTCTTTCTTCCAAGTACTTTTTTGATTCATGTTGTTTGCCAATTTGATTAAATGCTTTCAAGATTCTAGTGTTTTGTGCATAAGACTTGCATTTCTGCTTTGAAGGTTCATTTAATGGTGAATCCCCATCTAATCACAAAGGGAAACCACTAGTCCTTCCCTAAATTGAGCAACTTGGTTGAGGAATCTTGGTTTCCCAATGATTAAAGTGTGAAATAGGTCCCAAGTTCCATCTCGCAAAAGGTGGAACCCTATTTTCATGTAATTAGTTGGCATTAATTATTTTCAATTGTCCCCTTCAGAAAATATAATTTATTATGCATGTAGATGTAAAATATGGCTTATTAAGGAGTAATTAAGTCTAATTTAATTGAGGGGCCTGAAAATAGTGTGAAAATGTAAAGGAGTACATTTTTCTACACTACATTTAGCCCCCACTTTAGTGAGAGGATGACCTTGCTTCATACTCACACTAAAGTATTCAATCAAGAGAGGTCTAATTGTATAATTTTAAAAAAGATAAGATGAAAAATGTCAAGGAGGATGATCAAGCCCCCAAAAAATAATATCTCATGGTAAACCAACAAAGGCACAAAGAGACATACATTTGTTAAATATGCAAGAACAATGACAAGATACAATCATACAATGTTAAAAATAAAAAATAAAAAGGGGGTGGATCAAGCCTCAACTATTTGTCCAATCTGATGTGGTTCAAGCCCTAGTTTTTTTTTCCAAAAATGTTTACAATTGGAACTCGATATCCACTATGCAAATCAAATGTACTCACAAGAGATAGTGTAGTCTAATATACACTAGGTGAGCTCCAAGAAGTGGCTAGCTAACCATACCAAAGCTATACCACCTAAGAACTTTGATAATTTACCACCAAAATGGTCACAAGGCTAGCAAGCTAAGTTATGCTAAGAAATCATGAAAAAGGCTCCATTGGCAAGCTAGTTGTGTTATGGTTGGTGGCCTTGAAAAACATAAAGGCTCTACTAGAAAGCAAGTTGTGTTATACTAGGTGGCCTTGATACATGCAATTTAGGATATTCAAAAGGATTTTTATTAGTTCATGAAAGGTCTCTCCTTAGGGAACATCATGCCTAATGTATCCAAGAGAGGACTGGTTGAGGATAATAGATTCACAACTCAGGGAATGTGAAGCATAGCATTACCACTAAGAGGAATGCCATATGCTTAGAAAGGTAACAATCTTGAAGGACATCAAACCCAATGATACCAACAAGAAGAAGACACATCACATGAAATAAGAAGACTACACTATGAAACATAAGTTATATTCAAAATGATAATGCCAATATATAACCCCACTTTAAATAAATTGTTAAACACCATTCTATGAGAAATTACTTTAAAGTATCAAATGATAAGTGCTAAACAATAAAGAAGATATGAGAGCATATTTGGAAAGCCCTATGCCAAGCATATATTTTCAAATGAAGTTGTGTCATGAAAAGGGGTTGACCCCAAATGAAATCCCAAACACATAAGGGATCCACGGATTTGGGGTTAGTGTATGTCATTACAACAATGACATTATAGAGGTCAAAAATTGCACATAGAGAGTGAAAACAAAGAAAACATTTTGGGTCAAAATGGAAGAGACTTAAATGTCTCAACATTTTGTGTCATCCGAAAAAGGAAAACACAAGACAAAAGAAAAAGATAAAGGTTGATGACATATAGAAGAATTTAGGTACAAATAGAGGAATGAACATAAGGACATTCCAAACAGAATGATATAGGGGATCACATTACGCACATGCAATAACACAAAAATAAAATGAAAATAAGACTAAGAAAAAAGACTATTAAAACACATGCGATTCAACCTATAGTAGGTCATCTGCATCCCAATCTTGTTCATTACATTTGGAAGGTAGATGACTATCCAACTATATAACAATAAATGTTCTACTAACAGTATCACCATGTTCAATACGGGGTGAGTCACTCTTTTTAGGAGGATCATCATAGTTGTTATCATTTAATCCCATAGAAGAGGAAAATAATTAACTCATCTCATTATGTAATTCCTCATCAATTTTAGCATTCTCATCATCCTCATCCAAGTTAATCACAATAGAATGTCTAATGATAATATCCATGGAAGATGCTTGTTCTTGTCGTGGTCGAGATTTAGGATTTTCTTGTTGCAGAAAAAGTAGAGAATCATCATGTGTTGCTTGAGTTGTTGTTTGATTTTGATTTGTTGATTCATGTTCTTCTTGTATCATACAAGCAATAGCATGAAATATATGCCTAAAATATCTAGCATTTCATTTTATTTTTGTTTCCTTTTCAAGTTGCGATTATGTACGAGCAGGTTTATCAATCATAGGTTTATTTTCTTCTTGTAAGGGAGGAACATAAGGAACCATGGGAGGATGTTCAACCGCTTTCTCTTTGACTTTATAATTTTTATTTTATTTTAGGAGGGACAACAAGACTTATTTGGTTATCTCATGGTATCTTATAAGAAATGGGTGAAGGATTTTGTATAGGTTGGTCTTGGTTATTTCAAAGAGGTTTTGGTTCAATCATGGTTTCATCAAGGATGGGAGGATCAATCACATGTTGAAGCATATTGCTAAGGGACAATTATTCTATGCGATTTTCTTTAAAATTTTGATAATATTTGAAAAATAATTCCTCATGTGAGACCTAATAGGTTCCATTGGTTCAATCCAAACTAAATCCAATGAGAATTTCCCATAGGAAGACATAGGATCAAAGCCTCTATGATGCACAATAAAGATTTCTTTTCTAAATAGAAACTTTAAGCATTTATGCACTACTAACGAGACGTCATTCATGGAGTGAAGCCATGGATAGAATAACCTCACATGAAATTGGTCCTCTATTGTGATGATGGAGAATGAGGCATTTAATTGTTTTGGTCTAACTTTTAGAGGAAGAGTTATCAAACCTATCGTAGGGCAAGAAAAACCATAATGTGTTTTGATCCATGATTTTGGTTGTTCATTAGTATCTTGATAAATTTCATGCACAAAAAATAATTCTTCAATGATCATGTTCTCTACATATGGGATCAATTAGTATCCCATTAGTAGGCTTGTCATTGATTCTTTCAAAAAAGAAAAGGGGACCATCAAGTGAATTTTTAAGTATGTCATTTTGTGAGAAAGCAATATTACCCTGGACATAATTTTTTGGGATCATAGAATGGGTCCTCTAAGGATTTATGTTAGCTTGACTTTGTGATTAATTTTTTCACTATTATCCTCCAAGGGAGGTAAAAAAAGTGAACACATTGAGTTCAACACCCAAAAATGCCATGTGTTAAATGTGTGGAAGCTCAGGAACATCTTGAGCCTAAAGAATTATGGAATGTGTATGATTGGTTGTTTAGCAACTTGTGTGTTATTATTGCATTTATTATTATTGTGAAACCCCAATAATGGTTCTAAAAGCTTACTTGCCATTATTATTTCTATGTTGTATTCCCCTAAAGGGAGGGCCAAAGATAAACATAATAGGTATGACGCTAGGTAACACTATGGGTAATTGCATGGATCTGTGACACAATTTTGGTGCCAAATTTCAAAAAAAACCCATAACAAGTCATATTGCACTTGCCAAATTTGGTGCTTGCCAAAAGGCTTCAATTTTGCAATGATTTTTTTTTTAACTCTTTCTTCTTCTTTCTCTCTACTAGTGAGACTATATACATGAAATAATTATTTAAGCATATGGAAATTTACTTTCTCATACTTTAAGTTATATTTCATATATATAGTCAGGATTTTTGAGAGTGGTTTCATATCTCTAGGAGTTATAATGTAATTCTAGTTTTTGGAAGATCTTAAAAATTTCAGACAATCAAATTTTAGTCATCAACATGTCAAATTTTAGTAGTTAGGAGGTCAAATTTTAGTAGTCAGCAAGTTGTATCATCTCTCTCTCACTCTCTCCTTCTCTCTACTATCTATTTCTCCATTCCCTCTCTCTCTCTCCCTTCCTCCCTCTCTCCCCTCTCTCTCTCACACACACCCCTCTATCTCCTCCCTACAACTACCTCCCTCCCTCCCCTCTCTACTTCTCTCTATCTCTTCTCTCTCTCTCTCTACTTCTCCTTCCCTCTCTACTTATCTTTATATCCCCTCTCTCTCTCTTTACCTACCTCTCCCTCCATCACTTTGTATCTCACCTATGTCTCCCTCCCTACCTCTTTCCCTCTCTAATCTCTATCTCAGATCTCCCTCCCTCTACCTACATCTCTCTCTCACTCTCTATCCCTCTCTTCCGCCTCTTCCTCTCTCACTCTCTCCTCTCTATATCATAATCCTCTATCCCTCCCTCTCTCTCCTCTCTATCTCACCACTCTCTCCATATCTCTCTCTCACAAACCTCTGTCTCCCTCCCTAACAATCCCTCCCTCCCTCCTTCCCTCTCCACTTCTCTCTATCTATCATCTCCCTCCCTCTCTCGACCTCACCCTCCCTCACATTATTTTATCTCCTCCCAATATCTCTCACTATTGTGACTTCCTCCCTCCCCCCTCTTTCTCTCTCAATTGATCCTTTTGTCTATCTCACCATTCTATCTCTCTCTCACACACAAACACACACCTCTATCTCCCTCCCTCTCCCTCCCTCCCTCCCCTCTCTACTCTCTATCTCTCCTCTCTTTTTCCCTCTCTATACCTACCTCTCCCTCCATTACTCTCTCCATACCTCTCTATCTCACAAATGTCTCCTTCCCTATGTCTTTCCTTATCTATTCTCTATCTC
Organism: Sequoiadendron giganteum; assembly: GCA_007115665.2. NCBI lineage: Eukaryota > Viridiplantae > Streptophyta > Pinopsida > Cupressales > Cupressaceae > Sequoiadendron > Sequoiadendron giganteum. The sequence continues at coordinate 482,717,670 of CM021108.1, forward strand.
TCCTCTCCTTCCTCTACCTACCTCTCTCTTTGTTTCTCCATCCCTCTCTTTCTCTCACTCTGCCCTTATTTCTATCTAACCACTATCTCTATCTCTACCTCTCACTCCCTCGTCTCTAAATCACCATTCTCTCTATCCCACTTTCCCTCCTTCCCTCTCACTTCATCCTCTCTAAATCACCATTCTCTCTCTATCCCACTTTCCCTCCTTCCCTCTCTCTATCTCACCTATCCCTTTCTACCTCTCCCTCCATCCAACCTCCCTCTCTCTCTTTATCTCTCTTTCTCATTCTCTCCTTACCTCTCTACTCTCTATCTCACCACTCTCTCTCCATCACACTCTCCCTCCTTCCCTCTCCCTCCTATCCCTCCCTGTCTCCTTCCCTCTCTACCTACCTCTCCCTTCACTACCTACCACTCTCTCCCTCCCCCCACTTTCTCTCTTAATCTCTCCTTCCCTCTCTCCTCTTTATCTCTCCCCCTCCTCTAATCTTTTTCTCTCTCCCCTTCCTCTCTGCCCTCATTTTCTCTCCTCTCATTCTCTCTCCCTCACACACACACACTCACCTCTATCTCTTCCTTTCTTCTCCCTCCATCCCTCCACTCTCTACTTATCTCTATTTATCATCTATCTTTATATATCCTTCCCTCTTTTTATATTTATCTCCCCTCTCCCTATCTTTACCCAACTTTCCCTCCATCACTCTATATCTCAACTATTTATCCTCCCTACCTCTTTCCCTCTCTACTCTCTATCTCTCCTCTTCATTCATCTACCTCTCTCTCTCTACCCCCCTTTCTCTCTCTCTCTCTCTCTCACTCACCTCTATCTCCTCCCTCCTCGTCCCTCCCTCCCCTCTCTACTTCTCTTTATATCTCCTCTCTCTACATCTCCTTCCCTCTCTACTTATATGTATCTCCCCTCTCCCTTTATCACTTTGTATCTCACCTATGTTTCCATACCTACCTAGTGTTGAGGGATTAAGGGTTGAGGGTTAAGAATTGAGGGTTCAGGGTTTAATGTGTAGGGTAGAGGGTAGATGGTTTAAGGGTTGAGATTTGAGGGTTTAAGGTTCAAGGTAGAGGGTTGAGGGTCCAATGTATAGGGTAGAGGGTATAGGGGTTGAGGATTGAGGGTTGAGGGTTGAGGGTAGAGGGTAGAGTTGAGGGTAGAGGGTAGAGGGTAGAGGGTAGAGGATTTAAGGGTTGAGGGTAGAGGGTATAGGGTTAAGGGTAGAGGGTAGAGGGTTTAAGGGTTAAGGGTTTAGGGTTGAGTGTTTAAGGGTTTAAGGGTTGAGGGTATAGGGTTGAGGGATTAGGGTAGAGAGGTAGGGATGGATGGATGGAGATATGGAGGGAGAAGTGAGATAGAGAGATGTAGAGAAAAGGAGGGAGGGACAAAGATATATGAGGGTTGAGGATAAAATATATAGGATAGAGGGGAGAGAGATAGAGGGAGTGAGAGAGAGAGAGACCTAAGAGAGGGAGATGGGGTAGGAGGGAGAGACTTGAGAGAGACAGAGAGAGGTATTGGGTGAGAGATAGAGGGAAGGAGGGTTAAGGGTAGAGGGTAGAGGATTTAAGGGTTTAGGGTTTAAGGGTTAATGGTTTAGGGTTTATGTTTAAGGGTAGAGGGGAGAGAGATAGAGGGAGTGATTAAGAGAGAGAGAGAGACCTGAGAGAGGGAGAGGGGGTAGGAGGGAGAGGTTTGAGTAAGAGATATGGAGGAATTGGGAGAGAGATAGAGGGAGGGAGGGCTAAGGGTTAAGGGTTTAGGCTTTAGGGTTAAGGGTAGATGGTAGAGGGGAGAGAGAGGGAGTGAGTGAGAGAGAGACCTAAGAGAGGGAGAGGGGGTATGAGGGAGAGACTTGAGAGACTTGAGAGAGAGAGAGGGAGGGAGTGGGAGAGAGATATAGGGAGGCATAGTTAATGGTAGAGGGTAGAGGGTTTAAGGGTTTAGGATTTAAAGGTTAAGGGTTTTGGGTTTTGGATTAAGGGTAGAGGGGAGAGAGATAGAGGGAGTGACTGAGAGAGAACTAAGAGAGGGAGAGGGGGTAGGAGGGAGATGGTTGAGAAAGGGAGGCAGGTTTAATGCTATCGACTAGAGGGTTTAAGGGTTTAAGGTTTAAAGGTTAATCGATGGCCTCTAGTCTTATTTTCTTCTCTTCATCACTCATTGTGAATGGTTTTGAAAAGGTAAATTTCAAGTAGCAATGAGCGATATTATGGATCTCCCGAGCTTCACATATCACGAATAGGTTTTAAATGATAAGTTTTACATTAGTGATGCGCGATATGAGTACTCAATGTCATCGTGCTGATCTCTCATCACTAATTGCTTGAAAAATGTATGAGGAGGATTAGCAATGAGTCATAGCTTTTTTTCTTTTATATTTTCTTGCATCACTTATCGATGATTCATTCCAAGGATTAAGTTCCAAATGAGCGATGAGAGATGCAATTTTCTATTCAAGTTCTTTCACTAATCTAAATAGATCTTATGTGCAATTTATTTTGTATCATTGATTCTCATGCAGGTGTACATTCCTAACTTGGCCTCTTTGTTGTATCTCTCATCACTAATAGGATCCAAAGTGTGAAGTTACATTAGTGATGTGCGATGGAAATATGAACGTGGTCGAGGATGGGCCATTGATCTAAGGACTAATATTTCATTGCATGGATACTCTCATCAATGATGGGGTTGATAAAGGATGAGATGCATCAACGATGGGTAATGGCTACTATTGGAAAAGGGCAATGTGGTAGAAACTTGAAGACATTGTATAAAGGAAAAAAGGAAAGTAGGGGGATGAATGGAGAACTATTGATATGGTTTTAAAGCAGGATGATCCAATGGACTAAAATTCATCACGATAATACTCTCATCGTTGATTGCACCCTTGAATTTGGGGAAAGTCCGTGATCAAAGATGAAGTGTGTAAGGAAATGTTATCTTCAAAACACCGATTTTATGTACTTTGTTGATATTAAGAGGAGCACAAATTGAGTTGGTGATTCATGGTAATTATACGATCACGTATGATTAATCAAAATTAGGGGAGAAGGTGGAAAAATTTGAGGTGGCATCACTACTCTCTAGGAACATGTTGCTAAAGGTTGAAAAACAATGCTCATGATTTCCATGGATGAAGTTTTAATTCCTCTAAGATCGAAGACCTAGATTCAAAACTGAGCTACTAAGCTATCAACTTTCTCACACAAGGAGTTCTTGAATTATTAATTTTTGCATGCTCCAAATTGTCTATTTAATGCAGTTGCTTGCTGTTCATTTTCACCAACTTTCCAAGTCTGCAATGAATGTAAGGTGTGGGTTAGTGAAGAAGTGTGATAGTGCTAATTCACCCTGAGTTAAAATTTTAGCTAGTTTTCATCTTTTCTTCTAAGAGATGGGAAAGATTTGTATGCCAATTCAGCCTATTAGGAGATCTATCTAACTTAATATGTTTCTGTGCTATGAAGATATGTCTATTGTTGAGCAAGAAATCCAGGTAGCCTTTGAGGTTTCAAAGGTTAAGAGGAGGGATCGAGGTCACAAGAAGAAAGATATTGTCCAAAGTTTAAAATTTAAGAAATAGGACCATTCCTATAGAATTGGTCAAGTTTAAGGGCAATGAACATGCTAGGATTGTGGAGAAGGGCATGAGAAAGGACAAGAGTCATAGGCCCTATCTAGGGAAGCATAATTCTCCCATTGTGCTCTCTAATGGTCCTTCAAACGCGAAAGTTGACACTGACTCGGGGTACGACCAATATATTCTCTCTTTGGTGCCATACGAGAGCTCTGATGATGATGTAGTGATGGTTCCTCCAATTTCATTGTGAACAAGGAGTGGTCGAGTATCTTTTGATGCTAACGACTCAAAATAGAGTCTATTTTATTTTTGATGAAACCATTGTCTTTGCATGGGAGTCATTCTTATCAATATGTTTGTGGTTTTGGTATTTTACTCTTCCATGCTGATGTGGAAGTCCTTTGGCTAATATGATACAAAATATTTTCATTCAATGTGGACGTGGTGGAAAAAAATAGCTGTACCCTATGCATGTGCTTTGTCTTTTGTCTTTCCATGTTCTCAAATGATTACATAAAACCACCTGGGTAGTTTTTTGAGAATCAATTGAAATTAGGCTTTGAAATGAAATTGTAACTTAGTTGGATGCTTGTTGCTCCCCTATTTATAAAGGGGATTTCATGGTTGAAAAAAGAGAGTTCAGAGAAAATTTTGAGTTTAAGAAGGGTCTAGATGAAAGATATGCTTAGAGAGCAGAAGAATGTAAATAAATAAATTAGTGAATATATCAGAAGTCAGTCGAGGGCATAAATCATATTGTATGATTATCTTGAAATGGTTTTACAAAGAAATATCAATAATGAAAGAAAATATTAGTTCTAAAATATGTGCTCTCTTGTGTGTTTTTCCTATGAATCATGAATGAAATTATTAATTATAGTTTCATTCATCTTCTATCATTTTCACTGAATGAATGGGTTTATTTGTGCTTCAATTCAATGAGTTGATTTAATGCTAAAATAAGGTCATTAGTTTGTGGGAAAAGGATGTGGGATTTGGTAAGGAAGAAATGTTTTAAAACACAGTGAGTTGGATGCCTCAAAGTAGCATGCTAATAGTCCCCTAATTATTGTTGTTGAAATATAGTTGTATTACTAATTGATTGCAAATATGACTCCATTATTCCCTCAGATTGGGCAATCAATTTTCTATTAGTTTATCTTGTGATTGACTAAGATAGTGACAAACCTAGCTAGAGATTTAGAATGGGAATGAATTCATAATATACTTTAAGTCACACCTTATCAACCTTTAGTATTGGTGTATTCCTTGTAATAAATAACAATTTCATGAGTGGTCTACCAAGCCTTTGATGATATTATTTTCTTTGTGCTTCCTAAGGAATACATTTGTGATTGGAAATTCTCTTGATCAAGTAGGGATGTTATGAGCATGAGTAGGATTACCCTCCTAGGTCTCACAAAGCTCGAAGAGAAGAAGTGGGGTTCTAAGTAATTCACTTAGGTGTTGGCCAATCCTCAACCTTGCTAATAATTGAGTTTTGGAATATTCATAGGTAAGGGATGAGATTAAGTTTGGTTCTTAAAAAATAGCCAACACCTAGTACAATGCAAAACTTCACTAAATGACCTAAAATTGCATGTAAATCAGAATATAAAGCTGAGAGATCAGAGGTGTGCACTTGGAAATTTGTAGAAGCTCGAATAAAGACTTGAAATGCTGAAAATACTAAAATTAATTCTTGTTGGGACTCATACATGCCATTCTGGGTGATTTAGTTCTAGATTAGGGTTTTTTGGGTAGGAACAAAACTCTGGTAGAGATATGTCTAGAACTCCTAAAAATTATAAAATTCACTGTACTAGGACTCATATGCTAGAATTGGTGTATTAGTATAATTTGGATTAGAAAATCAGGACTTGAATCTACTCTATAATCCCTACTTTTCCTTCTTGACTTGGATTTTGGATCTGAATGTGAAGTTTTTGCTCTATAGATGTTCTCCAATGATCTTGTAAGTAAGGTGGAAACTTGAATGACTTTTCAATTTTAAATTTTTTCCAATCTTTCTCCTTAGAAGATCTTCAAATTAGATCTACAAATCACACACTAGAGAGAGCGAAAAATGTTGTTTTATTAGTGGAAAGGGGTTTGTCTTTGTCAAACCCTGTTTTGGTAATCAAACCTTTTAATGAAACCAAATGAGATAAAGGAATGATAAATGAACAAAATGAAATTTTACAACTCACCAAACCCTAGTAATGAAGTGTTGCAAACATACAAAAAACTCCAATGGTTGTAGATCTTGATTCTTCCTTGAATGTGATAGATCTTAAATTGAATGCTAGCTTGAATCATGAAACCCTACATCACAATTATTAGCTCAAAAACAAACATGATGCATGATGACTTTGACATGATGCTTGATTCTTGACTAATTCTCCAAAACACTTGATAATCAGCTCTTTAATTCTCTTGAATTCTCTTGTGAATTCTTGAATTCTAAAATTTTCTTTAATGCATGAATACTCAAATTGCTAAGTCACTTTATTTCTTGTTAGGAGAAAAATAAATAAAATCACCTTGTATTTATACTTCTTTATGCAAAATTTCCCAAAATTACAATACTACAAGCTGACATCAAATCTAGGAGGATAAAATCCCACCAAGAATTTGAATTAAATTTGATTTTGGGCCACACAGGACTCATATGCTAAAAGTGGTGTATGAGTCCTATTAGGCCTATCTATGGGACACATTTTTCCAAAATACTGAGAATGATGCAAAATCCAGATTGGGACCCTAGATCCTAGGTGGGACTCATATGCCCAAGGTGGAATATGAGTCCCATATCACTAAATTTGGGTGATACAGCCTAAAAAGACATGAATTATGATTGAATGTTGATTTATGTTAGGATTATCCTTAGAAAGATCCATTAATTAAGGCTTGTGGTTGCAAAATGTAGTGTGGGAAAATTCTTACCCTTGTATTTTCACACTTGTTTGGGCTCGCCATGCTTTATTTATCCTTCTTTTATATCTTAATTGGTCATATTTTTCATCCACAAGCCTAATAAACTACATATTTTTCTATTTAATCCCGAAAATCATCAAAGGGAAAATGAGCATTTAATATTTCTATCTGTGTGTCCCTAATTTTTGGGTTAGGACTAAAATGCCACCTAGGGCATCTTAGTCCCCCAAAGGTCTTGGGACCCTAATTTTGAACACACTTGACAAGGTCCCTTTTTGGAGTTTGTGCCCAAAGACTTGAGCCTTGGGACTAAGATTCCAACTAGGGTGTCTTAGTCCTCCTTGTCATATTTGCAAGATTTAGTTTTAAATTTTGGTGAGATTTAGCCTTATTTAATTTATATTTTCCTATGTCAGCTTGGTGTGATGTAATTTTATGATATTAAGCATAAAAAAGTATAAATACAATGTTCATTCATTGATTTCAAGCCAAGTCTTTTGTTAGATCATTCCTAATAGCATAATTGAGTTCACAAGAGCATTCAAGAGTAGTTCTTCAAGCATTTTGGAGCCATCATCAAGATTCAAGCATCATAGCAAAGGAGATTCTTGCATAATGTGTGTTTTTGTGCTAACATGTGTGATGTAGGGTTTTCATTCAAGCAAGAAATTGAAGCAAGATATGTCAAAGAATTCAAGTGATTTAAGATCTACATTCCAATTAGCCATTTCACACAAGGTTGTAGACTTTACAACAAAGTTTTGGTGAGTTGTAACATTGTACTCATCATTTCCACTCATTATTTTATTTCATTCAAAGGTTTAATTATCAACAGGGATTTTGACCAAGGCAAAGCCCCATTTACTAAAATTCAACAAGTTTTTCCCTCTCTTGTATTCTTGTGATTATAGATTTAGGTTGGAGACTTGATGATCATTTGGAGTGAAATATTGTAATGTTGCAATTTTGCATGAAAAAATTTTCATCTTCACGAAAAATCACCTACAAATCAAATCCAAAAGTTTTAGAACCAGAGATTGGAGAGGAAGCAAGTACAGACCTTGGAGCTCTGGATCACATTCAGATTCTTAAGAAATTCAGAATGGGACTAATATGCTACCTAGGGCATCTTAGTCCTCCCAAGGGTATTTTTCAGAGATTATTTGAGATCTTGTTTCAAGATCCGAAGATTTTGCATCTACCCCAAAAAATAGTAGCGGAACTAAGACAATAGTAAAGGAATCTTTGTCCTCCCTAGCATATTTTGATAGCTTCTTTACATTTCCAAAATTCTCACATGTCTCAACTTCCTAGGTACACACATCATATCTTTTTGTTGCATAATTTTAGTATTAGCATCTTTCATTTAGCTTGCATAACTAGGTTTTGTAGGTTGAATTTTTATTTTTATTTCCAAGAATTTTCTTGGTGGTGAACCCATTAAAAACCTAAAAGAACACCCCCCCTTCGTAAGTCCTCCTAATTGAGAATTGACTGACTTTGTGAGGTTGATGGTCAATCCAACTAGATTTGTTAAGACATATTTGAATGATTGGCAAGAAAAAGGAGTGATATTACACTTCCACACATTTCACATTAATCATTTTGGTGAACCCAACTTCTTTGAACATTCCTTTTTCTGATTTGGAGTCCATAAAAATCTTAGATCTAGATTTCATCTTGCATTAGTGAAAGTGCATCTAGGGTTTCTTGCATATTTCAGTAGTGAAATTGCATGTTGGGTTTCTTCCATTTGCATTAGTGAAGGAGCATATAGGCCGAATTTTTAATTTCTTGCATCATTTAATTTCATTGAAAAATTGAAAAGTGTATTGTTAATCTTTCGAATTGCATTTACAAACATTGTTATTGCATTGAAAATTGAAAAAAGTGCATTCACCTTTGCATCCAATTGCTTGTTACAAGTTACTTTCTCTTGCATCCATTTGTATAGATTTTTGTTTCCAAACATCAAACCCTTGAATAGGCAACCTATAAACATTGTAGAAAACCCAAAAAAAACTGTTCTTCTGATAAAAACCTCTACTAGGACTAAAACACCCTTTCTAGCATCTTAGTCCCTCTCAAGGATTTTTGCTTAGAAAGATTTGTGCATCGTTTGCTCTCAATTTCAGTTCCTAGAACTTCAAAATCTCATCAGGAGGACCAAGATTCCCATCCTGGCATCTTAGTCCCTATTGACTTTGACTTTCTAGTTTTCAGGGTTTCAAATTGCTTTTTTGTGCTTCTATTGGCTGCTTTTTAGTTTTCTATTACAGTTTACAAAATTATTGTTATTCTAATTTCTTTCTTTTTAAAGTGAATTTTATTAATCTTGCATCATGTGGATATGTTTTTCGAAAAGTTTTGGATGTCCCTAAAATCTTGGTATATGTGTCAAGTTGTGCATTTTAGAATGATCCTAATGGTATTGAACACACTTGTGCTCAATCAAACCCTAATTCATGTCGCCCTCATGATGTTGACATCATTGGAGAAGATGATGTTAGCATGAATATGTTCCTCAATTTTTTCCTTAACAACCTTGAACATAATGCATCCTTTTACCCATCCATGAAACAAAAAAATCCCCCCACAATATCACCTCTTGAGATGTTTGGTCACTTACATCTTGAAACTAAAACAAAAGTTGAACCTAAGTTTCGTACAATAGGTGAACCTAGTTCCTATAAACAAATAAATACTCAGCCATCCTATGATAACAATGAAACAAACACTCTAATAAATCTCGAAGAAACATATGGCAAAGGATTCAAAATCTTGAGTAAACAATGATGTGATACAACAAGTGAAAATGAAATTCATCAAATCCTAGAGAAAATTCCAACCAATGAAGACACAACAAGGTTAGGATATCAATATCCCCCTTGCAATATACAACCTCCTCAAGAATACCTAAAGCTTCGTAGTGATGGTATGGTGATATTTGATTTGCCTCCTACTATCAATGTCCTTCTACCTAAAGAACAAACAATGTCTCACAAAAATGAAGAGGATGATAGGATCATCTTAGGTCCTCCTCCTCAACCTTCAACTAGAGAATTTGGAAAATCTAGTAAATGCAAAAGACCTTACAAATTACAGAAGTTACAACCTCCTCATCCACCACCTAAAATTGAATGGAAACTACAATTGCTTCTAAACAAAGAATAAATAACATTACCACCCATGAATAGAATAGTTCTTTACCCTAAATATTCCAAATTCCCACATTGCACATACCATCAAACTCTCTGAAATGGTACTAATGAGTGTCGTGCATTCAAGTTAGTATTACAATGCTTTCACTTCGATGGAAATTATTGTCATCTAGTGATTGAATAGCCTTACACCCATTATCATGTAATAGTTGTAGAATCTTGACATTCTCACTATTACATGATCCTTCTCATCACCTATTTCAACTCATTCTTTCCTTGCACTTAGTGGGGGGAAGAAGAATATGGCCTTGCTGTAGTAAGGAATTTGTTGTTGACCCTTAGATAGACTGAGGTCAGGAGGTGGATGGCTTGCTTTAAGTTCACTCACATGTGCCCTACTAGTATTTTTTCCTTCTTTTTTGAGATTGAATGTGTGCATTGTGATCCCATATGATGTTTTGTTTGATGTTCCCTTGCTCTTGTGCATTCCTCTATTTGTACCTTAATTCTTCTATATGCCATAAGCTCTTCACCTTTTCATTTATCTTTTCATTTTTGTCTTGTTTTTTCATTTTGGGATGATGTAAGATGTCGAGACACCCTATGTCTCTTCAATGTTGACCCAAAAGCTTTTTCATTATCTTTTCTTTATCCTTTCACTTTTGTCTTGGGATTTCCTTTTGTGGATGAGGCAAGTTGTTGAGACACCATAAATCTCTTCCATGTTGACCCAAAAGGTTTTCCTATGTTTTCACTCTCTTTGTATCATTCTTCTAGTTCTATATGTATTTGGGGAATGATGAAAATTCTTCGCTCTCTAATATCGTTGTAGCAAAGAAAGATGCTGATCTCGAATACATAGATCCCTTATGTGTTTTTGGGGGGCAATTGTCTTTTCTATTTCATTTTTCATTTTTGTCTACTTTAAAGTAATTTCTCACATCATGGTGTTACAAATTTCTGTAAAGTGGGGGCATACATTGGCATTATTTTGGCATGACTTCATTTGCATTTATTTTTCATGTTCCTTGATGTGATTTTGTTACTTCATACGATGTGTTTTCCTCTTTGTGGTGACATTGTGAGTAATGCCCTTCAAGAGTGTGATCTATCTTAGCATATTACATTCCTCTTAGTGGTGATGTGACACACTATATTCCCTAAATTTTGAATCTATTATCCTTTGATTGGTCCTCTTTTGGAGAAATTACTAACAATATCCCCTAATATTAAGACCTTGCATGAACTAAGCCAAATCCCTTTGAACATCCCTCTCTGTTGCATTGAGTCTTGTGCCTTATTAAAGTCATGGGGGTATGGCTTTGATATGGTTTCTTGGGGTTAACATAGTGAACAAGTAGCTTCACTAGCCTGTGTGGGCATGCATTTTCTTTTTTTTCCTTATTAAATTCATGGAGGTATGGCTTTGATATGGTTTCTTGGGGCTTACCTAGTGAACAACTAGCTTCACTGGCCTGTGTGAGCATGCATTTTCTCTTTGTTATTATCATAGTCATGGGGGTATGAATTTGATATGGGCCTCTTGGGGCTCATGTAGTGAACAACTAGTTTCACTAGACCTTGTGGGAATGTGCTTTTGTTTACATAGTGGATCGCACATTCCACTTGTAAACCTTATTGGAAAACCAACCTAGACCCATGGTACAGGGCACCATAGATCTTAATATGCAAGTTGCTAAGTGTTTAGATTTGATGTTGGTTAAGAAATTTTTGTTTGTAATTAGGTCTTTAAGACTGTGTTTTGTTTTTTTCGATGTTGGTTGGCTCATTGGGGATTAGTGGGTTAAAAGTTGTTAATTTTGCAAAAAAGTTGCAAAAAGTTGCAAAGCAACTTTTGCATTTTTGTGTGTAAAGGAAGTTGAATAGTTGGTTTTTCAAAAGTCAGTTTGAAACCATTTGGATAGGCTTGGAAATGTTTAAAAAATACCATGTAATGGTGAAGAAAAGGTTTTCATGATTACATTGAAGTTTGAGCATCAATAAAACACTATTTTCAACATTTTCTTCATCAAATTTGTTGCTCTAGAGGTGTGTACAACCATGTATGGCCTAGAAGTGATTAAATTGTGATTGGAATTGATGGATACTTGAATTCTTATTCTTTCACATCTTGTCTCATATAATTTCATCAAGATTTGAGTGAGTTAGAGCACTTTTTCTGAAAACTACTTTGAAACCCTAGGTTTTAGTGTTCTGAGGGAAGACAATGGGTTTTTGAGCCATTCCACTAGTGAAAAGGCCTGAGAACTAGTGGAATAGAAGTAGTTCAATTTTTTTTTATGTTTATGATGTTTGCAAGAATAGGGGATGAAGATTGGTGAAGAATGGTTGATGTCCTAGACTGAAAACTACATGTTTTTGGAAAATATGGTGCATAGGAGTTATGGGTTGTAGAGAAACTCTTTGGAAGGTGTGTGTAATTCTTGAAAAGGTTGAGGTAGACACAATTTGACATGTTTGGAGTCTTGGTTTGAAGATTGGAATCCTAGAGATCAAAAACCTTGTAGTGACCTATTTGCACAAGCCTAATTAGGCCTTTTTCAAGTGTAGTAGTAGAAATTAGACCCTTATGTTCCAAGTCACCCCCTCCTGCAATTGAGATAAGTTGTAAAGGGGATTAATGGGTATCCAAAATGGTTTTTAGGTTGTGTTTTTGAGTTATTTCCTGCAATATATGCTAGAAAAAGCTTGTTTGTTACCCTTCAAGGCATAGAGTCCATTTGGTAAGAAAATCTATCAAATTAGAGTTTTGAGATTGAATGGTTTGTTTGGTTGTGTTAGTTTTGAGTTGGTTTATGATCTTCCACCCTAATTTGCATCAAATTGGTATTAGAGAATAGGTTTGATCTGAAGAAGAGAAGTTGTGTTAAAAGAAAAGCAAGATGCCTCCAAAAGGTAATTCTATGGCAAGAAAATGAATGAAATGGAAGATAATATTGTAAGAGAGATTATAATATTGAAGTAACTTAAACATAGGATGATATAAAGGCTTGAGGCTATGGAAATAGGTCAAAGGAGAGGTATAGTCAATGGTGAAGAGAGTGACAATGAAGAGGAAGGGGAAAAGGAAAACCTCCAAGAAGAGATTCAAGAAGAAGAGGAATTGGATCCCGATGAGAAGAGGATGGCCAAGCTACTAAGAGAAATCAAGTAAGGAAAACACAAGGTAAATATTGATCTACCAATGTATGAAGGTAATTTGAATGAGGAAGAGATTTTGGATTGGGTTGCAACACTTGATAACTACTTTGAATGTGAAGATGTACTGGAGGAGAAAAAGGTAAAGATAGCAAAAAAAAAAAATGAAGGGCCATGCCCTAATATGGTCGGATTATGAGAAGATTGAGAGGAGGAAGAAAGGTAAGTCAAAAATAGTATTTTGGAATAGAATGGTGGCCAAGTTTAAGTGTAACTTCTTACTAGCCGATTATGCAATCCAAATGTATAAGAAACTTCAAGGTTTGAAACAAAGAGAAATGGATGTCGAAGCTTACACTAATGAGTTTTATAAACTGAGCATAAGATTCGGTTGCATGGAGGATGATGTGGAGAAGGTGTCTAGATATCTTGGTGGGTCAAGATCCAACATTCAAGATGAGTTAACTTTGGAAAATCCAAGAATAGTTGAGGAATTCTATCAAATGACAATAAGGGCAAAATAAAAGTTAAAGAGAAGGCAAGAAAAACAATCAAGGGGAAGATGCAGCAATTCTAGAGGAAGGGGGACATTTTCTACTTCAATCCAATCATATGAGAGCCAACAAGATAGGAATAAATTCCAAGACCAACTTGGTGATAAGAGAGGTGGATTTAGAGCATGAAGATTGGGCTTTAGAGGCATATTTGGAGGTCAAGGGAGAGGTTCACAAGGATTCACTAGAAGGTGTTACAAATGCAACAAGTTTGGACATCAAGAATGGTAGTGAAATGAAGGTCAAGCCTCTACTTCACATGGAGGAGAAAGAAGAGCTCAAGTGGTGTAGGAACATGATAATGAGAGTATAAAATCTCCATCAGAACATGCTACTTTAGAGGTTGGTGAATCTCTTATGGTAAGAATAGCTCTCATCAAGGCATCAGTAGAAAAGGAGCCACCACAAAGAAGGAAACTCTTCAAAACAACTTGTAAGTTCTTAGGTAAGGTATGTAAAGTTTTAATTGATTCAAGAAGCCCAAACAATATGGTTTCAATTGAGATGGTTGATAAACTTAAGTTTCCTAGAATACCACATGATAGCCCTTACAAAGTCTCTTGGTTGAATGAGGGTCAATATGTTTTGGTAAATGGATAAAGTTGGGTGGAGTTCAATAAAGGAGGGTATAAGGAAAAAATTTTATGTGACATATTGCCTATGGATGTGTTCCATTTGCTGCTAGGGAGGCCATGGCAATTTGATAGGCATGCTATGTATGATGGGAGAAGGAATACCTATGAGATAGATAAAGATGGAATTTATGATACTTTGACACCATTGAAGGATGAGAATAAAGGAAAAAATAAGGGGGCTAATGTGATGATGGTAGGAAGAAAGGAGTTCATAAAAGTAGAGGAAGAAGAGCACATGTAGTTTGCAGCCACTCCTAAACTTGGAGGCACTAAGATAGTAGAATTGAAGAATGATTTGAATTTGGAGGGAAATGATATTGAGTTGGTGTCAAGATCTACTTTATTGAATGTCAAAGATGAATTGATTCTTTGGATTCAAGATTGGCTTAAGGGGTATGTTGATATTATGATAGAAGGGGTGTTTCATTCATTTATTTAAGAGGGGGATAGTGGTCATTATATTTATGTCAAATCAGAGGTTAATATACCTGATCAAGCAATACTCATATGGGCAAAACAACAAATGGAAGAGATCAAGGTAAAGGTTAAATGGTCAAGGATAAGTTGAAAAGGGATGTGGGCAAGTCAAAGTACACCATTGAAGTGAACAGGAAGGAAATGCATTACAATAAAGAAGATCTGGTTGAAGATGAAGAAGTAGATTTAACAACATTCTTAGATGAGGGAGGAATTATAGATCATCCAACAAATGAAGAACAACATTCTCAAGTGAAGAACCGGTCAAAGATATATTTGGTTTATTGGAAGGTATTTCAAAATGGAGATGTCACTTGGAGGTCAGGGAAGGTGAAGATCAAACATGATTTTGCTATTGCAACAATGTCCTCAATGGGACTTGAGTCAATTTTGCTTGGGGAGTATGGTGCAGGGCACCATAGGTCTTAATATGAAAAGTTGATAAGAGTTAGAATTTGATGTTGGTTAGGATTTTTTTTTTTGTAATAAGGTCTTTAAGACCATGTTTTGTGTTCTTATATGTTATTTGGGTCATTTGGGATTAGTGGGTGAAAATTTGTTAATTTTGCAAAAAAATTGTAAAGCAAGTTTTGCATTTTTGTGTCCAAAGGAAGTTGTTCGGTTCATTTTTCAAAAGTTAGTTTGAAACTATTGGGATAGGCTTGGAAATATTTATAAAACACCATGGAATGGTGAAGACAAGATTCTAGTGATTACATTGAAGTTTGAGCATCAATAAAACACTCTTTTCAGCGTTTTCTTCTTCAAATTTTTTGCCATAGAGGTGTGTATGACCCTGTACAGCCTGTAAGTGATTAACTTGTAATCCAAATTGATCAATATTTGAATTCTTGTTCTTTTTCATCTTGTCTCATCTGATTTCGTTAGGATTTGAGTGAGTTAGAGCATTTTTTTTGAAAACTACATTGAAACCCTAGGTTTTAGTGTTTTGAGGGAAGAAAATGGGTTTTTGAGCCATTCCACTAGTGAAAAGGCTTGAGAACTGGTGGAATGGATGTATTTAGGTTTCATTTTATGTTTATGATGTTTGCACGAATAGGGGAGGAAGATTGGTGAATAATGGTTGATGCCCTAGACTGAAAGCTACATATTTTTGGTAAATATGGTGCATAGGAGTTAGGGGTTATAGAGAATTTTTTTTGAAGGTGTGTGTAATGCTTGAAAATGTTGAGGTAGACACAATTTGACATGTTTGGAGTCTTGGTTTGAATATTGGAATCCTAGAGATCTAAAACCTTGTAGTGACCTATTTGCACAAGCCTAATTAGGCCTTTTTGAGTGTAGTAGCAAAAATTAGACCCTTATGTTCCAAAGCACCCCCACCTACAATTGAGATATGTTGTAAAGAGGATTAATGGGCATTCAAAATAGTTTTTAGGTTCTGTTTTTGAGTTGTTTCCTGCAAGATATGCCAGAAAAAGCTTTTTTTCTACCCTTCAAGGCCTAGAGTCCACTTGGTAAGAAAATCTATCAAATTAGGGTTTTGATATTGAAGAGTTTATTTGGTTTTGTTAGTTTTGAGTCGATTTATGATATTCCACCCTGATCTGCATCAACCTAGTCCACCACATTCGACGACCAATCAAAGCTTGATCCATTGCAATTTTCATTTTCCTTTTCTCTAATGGTGTATGTTTGTGATCTGATCATGGCTTCATATATCATCTACATGCATGTTCCTTTGTTCTTATGTTGGTCTTCCATAGGATCTTGATCCTAGGAGCTTGGCCACTCTCTTGATTATTGTCATCCTATCTTACTAGAATTCATACATTTGAACCCCTCTTGATTGCATGGCTGGCTAATTTAGTGTGAGTTTGAAGCAAGATCATCCTTTCACTAAAGTGTGGGCTAAATGTAGTGTAGGAAAATGCATACGCTTAAATTTTCATAGTTTTTTGGGCCCACCTTGCTTTATTTATCCTTATTTATGTCTTAATTGGTCCTATTTTGCATCCACAACCTAATAAACTACACAATTTTCTGGTTAATCCCAACAACCATCAAAGGGAAAATGAGTGTTTAATGTTTCTATCTATGTGTCCCTAATTTTTGGGTGGGGACTAAAACACCGCCTAGGGTGTCTTAGTCCCCCAAAGGTCTTGGGACCCTGATTTTGAACACACTTGAAAATGTCCCCTTTTGGAGTCCGTGCCTCAAGATTTAAGCCTCGGGACTAGGATGCCACCTAGGGTGTCTTAGTCCTCCCTGGCTTATTTTTGGATTTCATTTCAAATTTTGGTAGGATTTTTCCTTCTTTAATTTATATTTTCGTATGTCGGCTTGGTGTGATGTAATTTTGGGATATTAAGCATAGACAAGTATAAATAGAAGGTTCATTCATTCAGTTCAATCCAAGTCTTTTGTGAGAGAATTCCTAATAGCATAATTGAGTTCACAAGAGCATTCAAGAGCAATTATTTAAGCACTTTGGAGCCATAATCAAGATTCAAGAATCATATCAAAAGGAGATTTGTGCATCATGTGTGTTTTTATGCTAACATGTGTGATGTATGGTTTTTATTCAAGTAAGAAATTCAAGCAAGATCTATCAAAGCATTCAAGTGATTCAAGATCTACATTCCAATTAGCCATTTCACATAAGGTTGTTGAATTTACAACAATGGTTTGGTGAGTTGTAACATCACATTCATCATTTTCCTTCATTATTCTATTCCATTTCAAGGTTTAATTACCAATAAGGGGTTTGACCAAGGAAAACACCCATTTACTAACATTCTACAATTTTTTCCCTCTCTTGTATGATTGTGATTGCAGATTTAGGTTGAAAACTTGAAGATCATTTGGAGTGAAATATTGCAAAGTTGAAAATTTGCATGACAAAGTTTTCATCTTCACGGAAACTCACCCACAGGTCAAATCCAAAAGTTTTAGAACTATAGATCTAAGGGGAAGAAAGTGTGAACCTTGGAGCTCAAGATCACATTTAGAGTTTTCAGAAATTCAAAACAAGACTGATATGCCACCTAGGGCATCTTAGTCCTTCTTAGGGTAATTTTCAGATAATCTTTGAGATTTTGTTCCGAGATCCAAAGATTTTGTATCTACCTTGAAAAAAAGCAGTGTGACTAAGACAATAGTAAAAGGCTTCTTTGTCCTCCCTGGCATATTTTGACAACTTCTTTACATTTCCAAAATCCTTACAACATCTTTAGGCTTCCCAAGTGTAGACATCCTATATTGTTGTTGCATAATTTCATCATTATCATCTTTCATTTAGCTTGCATAACTAGGTTTTGTAGATTTAATGCTTATTTTTCTTTCCAAGCATTTTCTTGGTGGTGAACCCCTTAAAACCTATAAGAACACCCCTCCTTCCTAAGTCCTCCTAATTGAGAATTGACTCACCTTGTGAGGTTGATGGTCAAACAGACTAGGATTCTTAGGATATATTTGAATGATTGGTGGGAAATAAGAGTGATATTGCACCTCCACATTTTTCACATTAATCACAAAGTAAGGTAAAAAAATGCATAAAGAAACCCAATTAATAATGACAACCCTAGAAATGTGTGAAAGTGTGGTATAATAGTTCATAACACGTAAAATAATGTAAAATTAGGTTCATTTAGTTCAAAAGGGCCCAAGACCTAATGTGAGTGTGTTAAACACATTACAATACTAATTCAAGGCATCATTAAGCTCAATTTTATAAGGAGGGACCAAATAAGTGTGAAAATGTCATGGACAACATTTTTCAACACTAGACTAGGCCAGATTGTTGAACACATGATTCCACAACAATTTTTTGTACTTAGTTTTAATGGTTTTTAATTCAACTTGAGCTTGATTCTTACATCTCCGTGAAATAATGAAAGATTCAAGATTCAAGAAGTGACCAAGAGTCAATCTCCTAAAGTCTATGCATCTTACCCAATATAAATTTTAACAACCAAAAAGTTTAAAATCTATATTCATTGAATACTATGGAATCTAAAATTTTGTGTTCCTTCAAGATATAGCTCAAATATCACTTTGACTCTAGCCAATGAATTTATTTTGCATGAGTTATGAATCGAGACAAGATTCCTACTATATTTAGATATATTATGATGAGTTGTAGTTCAGTGAACCCAATTTCATAGCAAACTCCTATATAATGTTTCATTAATTGTTTTACTATATATATTTTCAATCAACTTAATTCTTATCTTCATTAATGTTGATGAAGTTTTGTTCTCTTAAATTTTGAACCATGTGAGAATTTATTTAGTGTAAGTTATTTGAGAGTGTAATGAAGAAAAATATTCCCCCTCTCCTTTCTCAATTTGGGAATAATTAATGATATATTGAACTTGATATTGCCTTCATCTAGTGTTTTAATGAGTTTTACACATCCACATTAGGCCTTGGGCCCTTTTAAAGCTAAATAAACTTAACATTTCCTTAATTTAATGTTGTAAAGTGTATTTATTTACACCACATTAAATTTAAGAGGCTTGTAAAATAAAGTGGACCTAATCAAGTTTTGTAATGTGTTTTACACATTCACATGGGATTTAGAGCCCTTATAAGTTAAATAGACCCAATTTTGCCTTAATTTAGTGTTGTAAAGTGTATTTATTTACAATTTCACATTGAATTTAGGGCCCTCTTGCATTTATGACCTTAATACCATAATTAATAGGCCCCTATGACCCCATATTGAGAATTCCAAGGCATATTTCAATCAAAAACCTGACAACATCAATATATAAACTCAATTTGCACACTCCCCGACACTCACTAGTAGAATTTGACAAATATATGACTAGGTGACTAAATTTTTTTTTCATAACAACTAAAATGACTAAATTTTAATCATTTTTTGTAACTTAGCTATAAATGAGTAAATAAATGACTAATCTGGTCATTGACTAAAAACTTATTTAGTCACAAAAATGACTAAATAGTTAGTCGTCAAATCCAAAGTGGACAATTTTTTTTAAAAACAATTCAACCAATTATTGGTGTGATGTATTCATTCACGTGATGTATTGGAATGATTATTCACGTTCATTGTAGATTCATTTGTCTCGCTTGACCTTTCTTTCTTTGTTCATTGTAGACCTCACTTTGTTCATTCATTACAGACCTCACTTCATTTGTTAGCCTGGCATGAGGCATTTTGATTAGTTATACTAGCTACTTGCATGGGTGATAAGGATTCAGAGAGGACCTAAAGACTTCCAAAAAGGCAAGAAAGGGTAAGGAATTCAAATTTTGATGCAACAAATTTGAATTCATCGAGGCCATCTGTAGTGAAACCAAATTTGGGGACGCTCTCTGTATTGAATTGAGAGGTAATTCAAAACCCTCATTACATTAAACACAAATTAAAAATTCTCATTACAATCTACTTCTCTTAATAATGTTGTATTGCTCTTACTAATGTTCTTTTACATTCTTTCCATTATTTTGCTTCATAATTTCTCAAGCTAAATATAATAAAATTTGGTGTTAATGCCAAATTAGAATTTCCTCAAACATTTTTGATACATTTTCACTGCAAGGACAAACTATCCTTGTGAAAAGTAAAAATGTGCTAGATTCACCTACACATTAGGGTTTTGAACAAAGATGTTTGCTACTTTTTCAATATCAAATTGACCCTTTTAGTTAGCACAATGGTTGCCTCATTTCTAGCATAAACATTTCCTGGTCTTTGTGCCAACACTTTACAATATGTAGTTCTCTAGCCTTCTCAAGATGTTGTACATCCACCCTTGGATCCCTCCTCTCATTGCATAAAGCTACAAAATAATTCAAATTTCCAAGTGAAATGTCAACATAAGTATTATTTGCATCTAATTCACTTTGTGCAACTTTAATTATTTCTTTGCTTTAAGCCAGACATCTATTTTTCAGTTCTATTTTTTTATAGATAAAGCATTTGATTAATTTTTATGCACCTTAAGTGCATTCCAAATCAGTTATAGGCTTAGTTGGATATCATTCTGAGCCTAATCGATTCCTACAAGACATAGATATGTATCCACATAATCAAGAAACTTGAAAAATGTTAGAATGTATAAAATATTTTGTTTCTCACCATCATGTAGTTGTTCAAACAACTTAGCATGATTAAATAGTTTTTTTACTTTATTCCATGGTAACTCAAGTGAAACACCACCTTCTTCTAGTTGATTCAAAAATTTCATATCCTTAAAGTGCACAAGAAAAACTGCAAAATTAGCACTAGGGCTTTTATTTATGAATTCAACCAAAATGCCATTTCCTAATGACTCCATAGAATTTTTTTGAGCCAACTCTAGTTCATCATGCTCAAAATGTTCAAGAACACCAATTTTATTTAACACTTAAATGGGTAGTTCTTCTCTGCTCTTCTTCAGAAGAGACTTTGGCATCTTAAGAGAATCTAAGGTTGCACCGGGTTCTGATGATATTAATAATTCACCCATCTTGATAAATACATTAGCATCAGGTGGATCTATGCAAGTTGCCTTTCTTAAAATTTCCAATGGTTTCTCTGTCAGTGCTTGCTAAGAATATTTATGGTCTACAACTTTTAAGCTCTCATAGATCTTAGGGTGGACCTCCAAAACATTTTCAAATTTTGAGAGATAATTCTTAAGATCTCCCAGCTTCAATTGAACCTATACACAAAATCTTGTGCCATCTAGCTTTCCTTGACTAATGTCATGTAGTAGTAGCCACTGGTGTCATAATCACCTTTACTATGATAAGATCATCCAATATTATAATATTAATGAGATTTCATGAGAGGAAGATCAGCTAAAAAAAGAGCTATCTCAGTCAACTGTTCCACAAGAAAATGTTTCCCTAGAATGAAGAAAAAATGATTCTTTAAATGATTCAATAAAATTGCAGAGTACAGGTATAATTCAAAGGCTCTACACATCTTTTCCAATCCTTCATGAACACTACTTTTTCACTAATTGTGAGAATCCTACAAGTAAAAAAAGCACAAAACTAACCAAAGAGATTTATGTAGAGGTAGAACATCATTTCCTAATGCCTCCATAAAAGTTTGTTTAGCCAACTCTAGTTTATCACGACCAAAATGAAGAACCCCAATTTTTTTAACAATTGAATTGGTACTTATTTGCTCTTCTTTAGAAGAGACTCTAGCATCTTAAGAGAATCTAAGGCTACACTACAGTGTGATGATATTAATAACTCACCCATCTTGATAAATGCATGGGCATCATGTGGATCTATGTGAATTTCCTTTCTTAAAATTTCCAAAGCCTTCTCTTCCTGCCCTTGCTAAGCATATATATGGCCTACAACTTTTAAATTTTCATAGTTCTCAGGGTGGACCTCCAAAACCTTTTCAAAATTTGAGAGAGAACTATTAAGATCTCCCAGCTTCAATTGAACCTATCCACAAAATCCTATGGCCTCTAGCTTTCCTTGAATTATGTGATATAGTAGTGGACAATGGTGTCATAATCACCTTTATGTTGATCAGATTGTGCAAGATTGCAATATGAATGAGATTTGATGAGAGGGTGGTTAGTTGAAACAAGAGCTATCTCAGTCAACTATTTACAAAAGAAAATGTTGCCTTGCAGTGAAGAAAAAATGGTTTGCTAAATGATTCAATGGCATTGTAGAGTATGAGTATAATTCAAGGGATCTATGCATATTTTCCATTCCTTCATGAACACTACCTTTTTCACTAGCTATGATAATCCTACAAGTTAAAAATGCACAAAACTAACCAAAGATATTTATGTAGAGGTAGAACATCATTTCTTGATGCCTCCAGACAAGTTTATTGATCCAACTCTATTTGATCACTCTCAAAATGAAGAACACCAATGTTTTTCAACAATTGAATTGGTAATTCTCTTCTACTCTTCTTCAAAAGATACTTTGGAATCTTAAGAAAATATAAAGCTACACTAGGGTCTAATTATATTAATAACTCACCCATCTTGATAAATTTATGGGCATAAGGTGGGTCTATGCGAGTTTCCTTTCTTAAAAATTTGAAAGCATTCTCTGCTAGCCCTTGATGAGCATATTTATGGCCTATAACTTTTAAGCTCTCATATTTCTCATGGTAGACCTACAAAACCTTTTCAAAATTTGAGAGAGAACTCTTAAGATCTCCTAGCTTCAATTGAACCTATGTAAAAAATCTTGTGGCCTCTAGCTTTCCGTGATTGATTTCATGTAGTAGTGGTTAGGGGTTTCATAATCACCTTTACTTTGATAAGATCATGCAAGATTATAATATGAATGGTATTTCTTGAGAGGGTGGTCAGTTGAAACAAGAGTTGTCTTAGTCAACTATTCCATAAGAAAATGTTGCCCTTTAGTGAATAAAAAATGGTTTTCTAAATGATTCAATGCCATTGCAGAGTTTGGGTATAATTCAAAGGATCTATGCATATTTTCCATTCCTTCATGAGCACTAGATTTTTCACTAACTGTGAGAATCCTACAAATAAAAAATGCACAAAACTAACCACAAAGATTTATGTAGAGGCAAAATATCATTTCCTAATTCCTCCATAAAATTTTGGTGAGAGAACTCTAGTTGATCACTCTCAAAATGAATAACACCAATTTTGTTTTAACAATTGAATGGGTACTTCTTCTCTGCTCTTCTTCAGAAGAGACTTTGGCATCTTAAGAGAATCTAAGGCTACACTAGGGTCTGACGATATTAATAACTCACCCATTTTGACAAATGCATGGGCATCAGGTGGATCTATGAGAGTTACCTTTCTTAAAATTTCCAAAGCCTTCTTTTCCAACCCTTAGTGAGCATATATATGGCCTATAGCTTTTAAGCTCTCACATTTCTAAGGGTGGACCTCCAAAACCTTTTCAAAATTTGAGAGAGAACCCTTAAGATCTCCCAACTTCAATTAAACCTATCCAAAAAATTTTGTGGCTTGATTGATGTCATGTAGTAGTAGCCATTGGTATCATAATCACCTTTAATTTGATAATATTGTGTAAGATTATAATATGAATGAGATTTCATGAGAGGGTGGTCTATTGAAACAAGAGTTGTCTCAGTCAACTATTCCATAAGAAAATGTTTCCCTACACTGAAGGAAAAATGGTTTGCTAAATGATTGAATGTCATTGTAGAGTACGGGTATAATTCAAAGGATATATTGATATTTTACATTCCTTCATGAACACAACCTTTTTCACTAAATGTGAGAATCCTATAAGTAAAAATTGCACAAAACTAACCACAAAGATTTATGTAGAGGTAGAACATCATTTCCTAATGCCTCCATAAATGTTTGTTGATCCAACTCTAGTCCATCACGCTCAAAATGAAGAACCCCAATGTTGTTTAACAATTGAATGGGTAATTCTTCTCTACTCTTCTTCAAAAGAGACTTTGGTGTTTTAAGAGAATCTAAGGCTACAATGAGATCTGACAATATTAATAAATCACCCATCTTGATAAAGGCATGGGCATTAGGTGGATCTATGCGAGTTGCCTATCTTAAAATTTATAAAACCTTCTTTGCCAACCCTTGTTGATGATATATATGGCCTACAACTTTTAAGCTCTCATAGTTCTCAGGGTGGACCTACAAAACCTTTTCAAAATTTGAGAGAGAACTCTTAAGATCTCTCAACTTTAATTGAACCTATCCATAAATTCCTGTGGTCTCTAGCTTTCCTTGACCGATGTCATGTAGTAGCATCCAGTGGTGTCATAATAACCTTTACTATGATAATATTTTGAAAGATTATAATATGAATGATATTTCATGAGAGGGTGTTCAGTTGAAAGAAGAGCTATCTCAATCAACTATTCCAAAATAAAATGCTACCCTGTAGTGAAGAAAAAATGGTTTGCTAAATTATTCAATGTCATTGCATAGTATGGGTATTATTGAAAGGCTCTACACATATTTTCCATTCCTTCATGAACACTACCTTTTTCATTGACAATGAGAATCCTAAAATTAAAAATTGCACAAAACTAACCACAAATATTTTTCCCCATTTCAAATAGAAAAATTGCCAAAAGAATGCAAATAAAATCATGCTGATTTTTGTGCCAAAAAAAAACATGAGACCATAGCTTGGTTCTTACTATTATTCTTTGATATATTTTTTTCAAGCATCCATATTTTTTTTGAAATCACCTATTTTAGGCTCTTAGACATAGTAGGAAGGTAGTGAACTATTTAATATTATGTTTTGCTAGACATTGTATGCAAAATGTGGTAGTATAGACAAGGCAATGAAATCTTTGAAAAAATGCCTCAAAGAAATGTGGTCTCATGGAATGTCATGACAATCAAATGCAATTGGTAGCTCCTCCTAGTGATTATTTATGCAATGTGAACTAATTTCATGACTACTTAGGTTGACTTTGTAAAAACTATATTGTAATTTAAATTTGGTCATCTATTAACATCTAGTTATTAGCTATGCAATGTGAAGTAATGCTTTGAGTTTGAAATATTTGCAAATGCAATGTAATTAGAAATTTAAATATAAACTATAAAAATCTATTTTTTATAATTCATTAGTTAAACTCTCTATTTTATTTGCTCTCTATAACTCTATTTTTATGGAAATTTATTTCAATTAAAAAATAGTTTTTGTCACTTAGTCTACAATATTTTGTTTCTATGTGTAGAACATTACAAATGGATCAATGTCAAAGGTTGAAATACCATGCATTTGATGAGAGAATAGTCGATGAGAGTGACATTGATAAATATCCATTTCCGTGTAATGATTGTCTTGGTGGAGAGGTGAAAAAAAGAAGTCAGATTTATCAACATATGATAAGATATGGGCATAGTGGTATAAGCCCTTGGAATGTCAATTATTATGAAGATATGATAGAATGGTAAAGTGTGAGAGATGAAGAGGCAACAATGTTAGATGAAGGGTTTGAATTTAATAGAATATTGAATGGGGGTCTAAACGATAATTGGGCCAAGTTGATGGAGGATGCTTCAAAGCCTTTGTATGCTAATTGCAGGTTAATTAATTTGACAACAATCCTTCAAATTATTAACTTGCAAGTGGTGTTTGGTTGGAAAAATGAGAGTGTAGATCAGTTACTAGCATTATTAAGTTCATTGTTACCACCTGACTCCATATTGCCAAAAAAAATGAATTCAATGTAGAAAGGAAATCACTAAGCTATGCTTAGGTTATGGAAACATCCATACATGTGTGAATGGTTGTGTATTATTTCACAAGAATCTTGCAAGTGAGAGTGAATGTCTGAAATGTCATGAAGTGAGGTATAGAGAAGGGTTGAAATTAGTTATGGTCCTAGAAAGGTTCTTTTCCACTTTCCAATAATCACATGATTACTCTGAATGTATAGGTGCAGAGACATTGCTGAACTTATGTAATGGCATACCCAGAATAAGAGCACTGATGGAAAACAACGACATGTGCCTGATTGTAAGACATCGATGTAATTTGATAATAGATGACCTAATTTTTCTCAAGATCCTCATAATATAAGGTTGGATTTGGCTCTAGATGGGTTGAACCCATTCTCAGATCAAAGTACTAAATGGTCAACTTGGCCAATATTTTTAATAAATTATAACTTTCCTCCATGGTTAGCAACTAAACCATTTTTCTTAAAGCTATCATTGATTATACTAGGAAAGAAAAGTTTGACTTCAGATACAATTGATTCTTATCTAGAGCCATTATATGATGACCTAATGGAATTTTGGAAATGAATTGAAGCAATTCAATCTTTAAGTGATGGTCATTCAATCAAATTCACTTTAATAGCTTCCTTATTGTTTATGATTCATGATCTTCTTGCATATGGAAAATTGTTTCATCTTAGTGTTCATGGATACCATGGATGTTCTACTTGCAACTTTAAGGATTTTGTGAGGCTCTCAAGAATTTTGCATAAGTTAATTTATTATGGATCATCCATATCGTCAACAAAAAACATGATTCAATTGTCAAGAAGAGAATCATGAAGCACCATTGCTAATATCAGGTGATTATATTGTTGAGAATGGAAAAAAGATGTCATTTTTTTAAAATGGTGGGATTGTTGGTAGTAGATATGATCCATGTAATGAAAGCAATGTAAAAATGTTGTGTATATTCTATAAGTTTCCATGCTTTAAGGATAAATCCATTAGGCATGCTCTTGACTTTATGCATACTAATAAAAATATAGCCTATGCTATTATAGAAACTCTTTTTGGTGCTTGTGATACTATTTCATCACCTTTCAAAAACTAAAGATTTGTCAAAATATTTGGGTTGAAAAATATGATGATGAAAAATATAGAAAACAGAGTGCTCCTTATTTTTGGGAAAAGGAACAACATGCCCAATTCTTATAGTTGATGTCTCGAACTCGCTTTCCCACTGGATATGTAAGTAGTAATATTAGAAGCCAAATTGACATTAATAGCTTAAGAGGCCTCAAGAGCAATAACTATCATTTCATAATGGATAATATTTTACCTATTGTGGTAAATATATTAAGTTTGGAAAAGGGGCCAAGTTTGGTAGTTATAAGGTTGGGCCTAATATTAAAGAGAATGAGTTTACATGTATTAGATCCTTCAAAATTTTATAGTTTGAGGGAGGAGGTTGTTGAAGTCCCTTGTCTATTAGAATGGGAATTTCCAGCAACAATCTTTAAAATTTCTATGCATCTTTTGATACATCTACAATATGAACTAAAGCATTGTGGCCCAATAAGAACAAGATGGATGTATCCTATAGAACAATTTATCAAGGTTTTGAAAAAAAAATGTTTGTACTAGGGAAAAATTGGAAGGCAACATGTCTAAGGGATATTCAATGCAAGAGGCCATGGGATTTTGCATAGAATATATGAAGGATTTTAAAACTTTCAATTGATTCTTATGGGATGATGACAAAGACGAAATAGTTGTAGGTGAAGTATTAAAAGGAAATGGATGTCTCTTTAAGCTACCACATCAAGAAAGAAGTGTGATACATGCCTATATTCTTCAAATCACATCTTCGTTCGATAATGGTGTAGGTACAAAAAAAATTACACAATAATTTATTTACTCAATTACATTTACACATTTATACTATCTATCTTACTATTTGTACGTTAATATTCTATGTAGAATTTATATGAAGACAATCAAGCTTGGATGCAACATCGACCTCAAAGGTATAGACATCATGCTGATTTGATTGGAGGTGATTCTTTTCCAAAATTTCAAGAATGGATTGCTAATGTAGTCAGTGATGCAAAAGAAGGTCAAGATATAACAATAGAGGAAAGTGATCTTTCACAATCTCCACATTTATGGGTTATGTGTTTCAGTGGAATGTGGGCCTATGGTATTCATTTAAAAGTGCAAGAAAAAGACAAAGGAAATATAAATTGTGATTGTATTGTTAGTGCTGAATTTCTTAACAAAACTGAGAAGAAATTTTATGTTAGATTCATCCAAAAAAACATTCTAGTAGAATATGGTGAAAATAGTCCTATATTATTAAAATTTAAGTGGACTCGGCCATTTGCAGTACAATATTGATGAGTATGTATTTGTACACACAAATACAAGAAATTTTTTATTAGAGACAGATGAGTCGTTTGTTTCCCCTCTTCAAATTACCCAATCATTTATAATTGATGATGTGAGAAGCCCAGGATGTTTGTATGTCATTCAAATAGAGTTTCGTTCAAAACAAAAATTCATGGAAGTTGTTGATATAATGCCTTCTAGGCAATATGTTGATTTACAAGAAACATTCAAAGAAGTGGATGAAGACAGTGATGGAGTGTTTGAAGAGGAAAGTTTTATTACCAATGAAGAGGTTGGGAGAGAGAATGCATTGCATGTCACAAATGAGGATGAGCAAGAAAATCAAGTAGATGCAGATGTGAGCGATCAGGATTCTGATCTTGCTGGATATGCAGATGATTATGATGATTTTTTGTCACCTTCATAGGTTAACTTGTCACCTAAAATTTGGTTATATTTATGATGTAATTTATTATTTAATGTAATAAAGATCTGAGTATAGGTATGATTATTCATTGTTGTTATACTAATACATTTCTGAATATAATCATCATTATTCTACTAGTACATTATATACAAAACCTGAGATGTTCACAATTGATTTGAAGTGCATTTAAAGTTAGGTTCAATCATTCTTCTTAGTTTTCTTAATTTGGTTAAAAAATTGAAATTGAATTTGTTTGGTTAGAATATAATTTCTTCTATGTCCTATATGTTTTCTAGATGGAAACATATAATGAACATCTATCATTTAATAATACATATAGATATCTTAACATTACGTGAACTAATCCTCCCTATTACAAAGAAATAAATTATCTCTTAGGTCTGAATGACATTGAAAACTAAAAGAGACTACAAAATTAGAAAAATTTCAATCTTTTCAATAAAATGATATTTAAAATACTGCATTCATAATAAAATCCAATACCACACTACCGCAACAATAAATAGAGGTATGCACGGGATGGTGGGACATACGGGTCAATATACAAATGCTTACCACAATACTGCAACAACTAAATATGAATACCATGGGGTGGCTATGAGAACATGTTAACAACTAAAGTAAACTGCAACCCCACAAGGGGTACACAATGATACTACAGTAGAGTGGTGAACAATCACTCAATTGATATAATTAACCAGTTTTCCCACGAGAGTTCAAAGGAGTGTGTGCAAGGTGGTGGCATTTCTACCTCTACCCCACAATGGTCTTGATATAACAGAGTGGTATGGCGGTACTTCTATCGCTACCTTGTAGTGGTCTTGATAAGGAAGAGTGATATGGCGTTACTACTAATGCTACTCCGCAACATTCTTGAAATGATAGAGTGATACTATAGTACAATCTCTCAAAGCATGAAATGCTTAAACATTGTTTGATTTCCCAAGATCAAGGGCATGTATTCAAACTTGAAATATGGGAAAATTCTGAAATATTTTGCATAAATTGAAATTAATAGCGAGGTGATCGAGCGTAGAAGAAAATATTACTTGGGACTCGATGACATTTTGGAAATCATTCACAAAGCTTAGTGTACTAGAGGAAAGGGAGTTCAAGTGGGAAAACTTTGCAGCTATTTTTTTGACGAGTAAGTTCATAGAAACCCTTTGATCAAGTGTATATTGAATTGAATTTGCTTCTAAATCAAAGAAGAGGTCCCTACAATAATCCATTCTAGATGTGTTACCTAATTCTATAGATAAATGATCCAAAATGGTGTTTAAAGATAAATCCCAATGATGTAGAGGCCCAATTATCCCTTTCTCAGGGTGGGATCTATTTTGGTACTTCTATGAAAAATGGGTTGAGAAAATACCAGTTTCGAATCATTGGACCTTAGATTTGGCAAAATTGATAGTCCCAAATGTCTTTGTAGATGTTGAATTTATTAAAGTATTGGCACAATATTATCACCCGGCTACCAAAACTATAAGAATGTCAAATGGTTAACCATTAGTGGTGCTGACTAAAGAAGCAATTATAGAGTGTTTTATATTAAACAAGAAATCTATCACTAAGATCAACTTGGAAAAAAGTGAGGAGGATTATAGGAGATTGAGAAAAATGTACAAGAGTGATGAACTTCCTTTACACATGAAAAAGGGTGCAAACAATAGGAGGATACCTATCTCCCCCTTCCAAAATGAGCCATTTTCCATAAAAAACTTCCAAGTATATTTCAAAAGAACTTATTTTCTTTGTGCCATGTTCTTAGAATAGATGTTGAAGAGAGGATTCCAACATATCTCAGGATGATGGCAATGAGGATACAAAATCCTGAAGTCAATATTTAGTATGAATTTGTTGTTGAAACTAAGAAAGGGCTACATGAGGGATGTTTGCAAGTAAGAGAGAACTTAGCTATCATCACTTTCAAGAAATACTCTCTACTATGTCATTTAATATTGTACCAAAATAGAAACAAATCGACTAAAAGAATGTGTTTGGGAATGAGTGATGATGAAGGGAATAGGTTGCCTATACAAAAATGGTGTTACATGTGGGATAGTAGATGTAAAAATAGTGATTATGCAATATTTCATGATGATTTCATAGTAAAGGTCATGGCCACTCTTGGTCATCTTTCACCAAGATTTCTTAATAAAATCATGCAAGTATTAAGACCTTTAACATTAATTCTAGAGCAGGGACACACTCACAATTTCAGTGACTAGTTCTTCTTAGTAGACCAAATAGTAATAAGGCTCTATGGGTGTCCTCAAGCCCCACAGTTTTACCTAAATTTGTTTCTATTCGAATTGAATTTTTAGAATTTATGTGGCAAATGTTATGAAAAGATAGAAAAAGGGGACATTCCTCCCTGACCTAACTGAATGTGAGGAGCTATCTGTAGGGTCTGACACTCTTGAAGAACTATAGAACTATTTGAAGATGTAGTATACATTGAGGTCATGAGGAGAAAGGGCATTTTATCTTGAAGGGCATATTAATTTTATAAAGCAGACTCTTCTCACTAAAGCTGGGATTACCCATGTAATGGATTACCAAGAAGATGTAATAAGAAATTGTTGTACACCTGATGAAGTTTTTCAGAGGAAGAGGAAGTGTGAAATCATAAAGAAGCTTGAGGGGGAGAATAATAAAAGGGACATTGAATTCCAAGGATTTTATGTTGAATAAAAGGATCCTATCAAAAGGATGAACATAATAATTGACAACATGGAAAGATTATATATTGAACCATAAAAGAAAATTGAGGGTCAATCTTTGAAACCCTCCAAGCAACCAATCAAACGAAGAGGTATTGTAATTATAAAGCCCCTATCAAACATTGGCACAATACAATCAGAAGCATCCCCTAAGAAACAAAGTACTAAAAGGTAGAAGACACATGTAGTGCCCCCCTTAGTGGCATATGAAATAAGTGAAGCGATAGGGGATACTGAAGAGGTAGTCGATGTAATTTTGAATTTTAAAGATGATGAATTTGATTAGCCACCACCTAAGCTTTCAAATGATGCTCACAAACAAGAAGAAAGAGTGGATGTATAAGGGAATAATAATCAAGAAGTGCATGATGATGGAAGGGTGGTTTCTACCCTAAGATTTATTGAAGATGATGAATTTATTCAAACTCCCAAGTTTAAGAATTTTTGGTTTATGATGAAAATGAAAGAATTTGAGGAGAGAATCCAAATTAGTAAGATGGGCATTGAGGAGTCACAAAATGAGTTGATTGTTTCCTAGACTCTTGAAGAACTCGAGATTAATGAAATTACTATTATCCCCCAAGAAGCAATATACTAATTATTCTTGGGATTGAGTTAAAAAATATTTTCTTACTGGATCAAGGAAGAAGCCATGAAGATCCCATGTTGGTTTTTGAATTTAATTGAGATGACTAAATGTGTTGCATAGGTTACAATCCAAGACTTGAAACCCTAGCCTTTTGGACAAAGCAAAAAAGAATAGAAAAACCAAGATTGCTTGATGTTGTAAAAGAAATGAGAGGGAATTCCATGGTAAAGAGACTTCAAGAAACATGAACATTGGAGGTAGCTACTATGACAATGCACTCAACAATGTTTACTAGGGATGCAGTTAAATCTATGGAGCTTAGATTGGCAAACTATGGGAAAGCATAAACTTATCTGAATGATGAAGTGAATAGGTTATTCACAGAAAATGTGAAATTGAAATAGCAGTTGAAGAGAGCGGGTCCTTCCCAAAGCATAGAATTAATAGTATACCAACCCTCTACCATCTAGACTGATACAGGTAAAATAACTATTGAACAAGTTAATGTGCTAAAATAAGAAATTGAGAATTTGAAAAAGAGTAATGAAGAAACAAAGGAAATAGAAAAGAGAGAAACCCTAAGGGTATTGGAACAAATCTTGGAGCATAGGGTTAAACTAATTGTTGAAAATTTGAAAATTGTGTATGAATGTTATGTTTCCTTGTCACAAGTAGTTGATCACATAAAGGTCGATGTACCTATATTGGACCTCTTATTCAAGAAATGAAAACCTATACATCACATCTCAATTACATTGTGTAGAAGTTTACAAAGGATTGTTGAGGCCCCTGTAGCTTTAAAGCCAACTAATCAAATGGTATGAATGGTCATAGATGAATTAAAATACATGTCTACATAAGACCAAAAGATCAAGGCAAGAATGGATTCATTTCACATGCTAAAGTAGTGGTTCATGCCTAAGATACTAAGGGATGATGATCAATTGAAAGGCTCCAAGGATTGGAAAGATGAGTTTAACAAATTTGTTCCCAACTACATCAATAATATATAAAAGGATGGTGACATAAATATTCACCCCCTCAATTTAAGCTTGGATGGAATAATTGCATTGGATGTCAGGTAATCAAAATTCATCATGGATGATTCACTTCGTGAACACACAAAAAATACAAGAGTACAAATGGCCTCATGATTACACAGTGTAACAATGGGAGCAAACATATCTAGCTCCCCGAAGAGAATATGCCTTGCAGTGAAGTACCAAGCCTTGCAGATACTTGTTAGAAAAACAAGGATAGACAACTGAGAGGGGGGGTGAATCAATTGTTACCAAAATCAAACTTATTCAACATTAATCAACCTTTAATCTCAAATATGATAATTAATAGTGCAAACATAAATCAATAACACATCAGAGACACATGAACACCAAGATTTTATACGTGGAAACCTTGTTAGGGGAAAAGCCACAGTGGATGTTAGTCCACAAGATTATACCCTGTTAGAAGTATAATGAAGAATAAAAAGTTATGAACTTGCATTTAGGCACACTGCCTAAAGCACACTGCTCAGTAGGAAGCCTCACTGCCTTACATACAATAATCAAATTAAATCCATTTGATGAAGTTGAACTGAGAATTAGCTTCTACAGGCACACAAAAACTTCTACACACTCTTCCACACTCTACTCAATCTCTTTCACACTCTACTCCGCTCTTGAATGATTTGACATTTATTCGCACATGTACATTACATACATACATCGAGCATACCTCAAAATGAGGAAAAAAATCATTCTTATATATCCGCTACATGGATTTACGTCAACCACTTTTGCGGCCACAAATAAAGAATAAATTATAATTGTTAGCCTCAATACATGAATAAATCTTAATGTGCACCAACACAAGTTGGTCACAACATAGTGAGGACCCAAAAAAACACCTTTGAACATTCCAAACAATAAAAGATTAATCTTCATGGATCTGCAACATGCTACCACCATCATGTAGGCCAAGAACATGAAAAATTGAGTACACATCAGAAAAATATCTGATCACAAACACTCTGATCAATACAAGCATACAACAAGGATAGAGCATTATCTAGACTCATCCATGAACATTACAGGTACATGCGCAACAATTGAGATTCCCAGAATTTCATCCTCTTCTTCCAAGAACACCTGCTACAGTAACAAAATGGCTATAGGCACACAAAACTATATAACTTCCTCAAATCTTGATGCATAGAATTGAAACTTTTAGACAACATACTAGATAGACTTAACAAAAATCCCTTTAGTGCACGGAACCAGAAACTCAATGTTCACCTATTTCCAACACTCAGACCTTCTCAGCTTCACTAGATACCTGCAGTATATATTTTACAATTTTCTCAATCTCCCTGACATATGCAGCCTTCAGAATCACCAATGCTAATAGTGTTGACATCAATGACAACCAC
Organism: Sequoiadendron giganteum; assembly: GCA_007115665.2. Taxonomy (NCBI): domain Eukaryota; kingdom Viridiplantae; phylum Streptophyta; class Pinopsida; order Cupressales; family Cupressaceae; genus Sequoiadendron; species Sequoiadendron giganteum. The sequence goes on from CM021108.1 coordinate 482,751,899, forward strand.
ATATCAAACCCATAACCACAACATCCAACAATCTCCCCCTTTGGAATTGATGGCAACACATGATGTGAAAAATTATACCATCAACCCAACTAACTCTTTTCCAACAATCTCCCCCTTAGATTGTGCACTCTTTTCCTGTTTGCTTCTTCTCCCATTTTTTTCACATTTTTCTTCTCCCCCTTTGACATCAATGGAAAAGGTACACATGCTCTGATCACATATTTTAATCATCTGACTACTCCCCCTAAGTAGCAATCACCACAACATCAATCTGGAATAAGATATGGCTATGAATTCACGAACTAATGTAGAGACCTGCATCACTTAGCTCTGATCAAGAGGGGAAATCACCCCTAACTTGCCTTTTAGGTACTCAAAATTGTTCTTAGGCAATGGCTTAGTAAATATATCTCCAAGTTTCTCCTTGGTAGGTATATACTCCAGTCTAGCTTCTTTCTCACTTTCTTTATCTCTCAAGAAGTGATATTTGATGGACATATGCTTTGTCTTTGAATGTAGCACTGCATTCTTAGAAATGTTTATGGCACTTGAATTGTCACAAAATATGGAAATAAGTTCTTCATACTCAATTTCGACATCTCTCAACATTTTCTTCATCCACAATACTTGGGTACAACTATTTGCAATAGCAATGTATTTTGCCTCAGTAGTATATAATGAAACAAAATTATGCTTTTTGCTTAGCCAAGATACCAGCTTCTTCCCTAAGAAGAATGCACCACCACTAGTATTCTTCCTATCATCCACATCTCCTACCCAATCAACATTAGTGAAAGAACTCAAGATAAGATCATCATCCCTAGGGTACCAAAGACAAAGATCAACGATCCCTTTTAGGTATCTAAAAATTATTTTCATAGCAGTCACATGAGACTCTTTAGGATTAGCTTGATATCTAGCAACCATGCATACAACATTCATTATATCTGGTCTGGTCTGAGTCAAATAGAGTAATCCACCAATCATTGACTTGTATCCTGTTTAATTTTCTTTAGTAGAATCATCATTCTATGTAAGTTTGCATCCAGTTACCATGGGTGTACCAACTGGCTTTGAATCTTCCATGCCAAACTTTTTCAGTAGCTCTTTCACATACTTAGACTGAGATACGAAAATTCCATCATCTAACTAAGTGATTTTTAATCCTAAAAATAATTTTAGCTATCCTATCATTGACATTTAAAACTCACTTGTCATTTCATCAACGAAATTCATACACAAATCAACACCACCTTCAAAAATAATATCATCAACAAAGACTTCAATGATCAATTTTTTATTCTGATCTAACTTGAAATACAAATTGTTGTCAGCAATACCTTTATTAAATCCAAGTTTCAACAAGTATTTGTCCAATCTAGCATACCAAGTTCTAGGAGCTTGCTTAGTTCCATATAGAAATTTCTTCAATCGGCATACCATGTCCTTTTCATCAGTCAATTGAAATCCATCTGGTTGTTCAACATCGACTTCTTCTTCTAGCTGACCATTTAGAAATGTTGACTTTACATCCATCTAATAGACTTTATAATTCTTTAAAGTAGCATAAGCAAGAAATAATCTTACAACTTCAATTCTAGCAATAGGGGAAAATTTTTCTTCAAAATCAGTACCTTTCATCTATGAGTACCCTTTGCAAACTAGTCTTGCTTTGTTTCTAACCACTTCACCTTGCTCATTCATCTTATCTGAAACACCCATTTTGTTCCAATCAAATTTTTTTTCTGAGGTCTAGGAACAAGATCCCATGTATAATTTTTCTCTATCTAAATTAGTTCTTCTTTCATGTCTTCCATCCAATATTCATATTTGCATGCTTCATTGATATTTCAAGATTCAGCTTTGGAAATTAGACAATACTCTTCCAAAATTATTCTTCTAGTTTGTACACCTTTTCTCTTATCTCCTATGATCTGACTGTCAAAATGATTTCGCCTCACATACTTGGGAGTTTTAGGATTCTCTCTGACTTCTTGTTCTTGTGTTCTTTCTTTTGCAATTCTGCTAGTTTTTGCTTCTTGATTCTCTTGATTCACTAGAAAAATTTGAAGTTGATTTTGTGCTTGAACATTATTTCCATTGTTAGCACTATCATGTTGATCATCTGAATCATATCCACTAGATCTGGATGGCCTACCAATATCTTCACCAACCTTGACATTTGCACTTTCTACCATTTTCTTCAACCTCTTATTAAAGCACCAATATGCTTTGCTCTTAGTAGAGTAACCCAAAAAGATTCCTTCACCACTTCTAGCATCAAAATTGCCTATATCATCATCTCTCTTGATGTAGCATTTACTTTAAAACAAATTGAAATACTTGACAGTAGGCTTATAACCAAACCATAGCTCAAAAGTTGTCTTACCAGAATTACTGTTGACATTCACCCTATTAATGGTATACACAATAGTACTTACAGCTTCTCTCCAGTAGAAATGAGGAACATTTTCTTCCAGCATCATGGTTCTAGCAGTATCTCAAATGGTTTTGTTCTTCCTTTCAATAATTCCATTTTGTTGAGGGGTCTGGGGAGGAGATAATTGTCTTTGGATTCCATGCTCTTCACAGAAAGAATTGATTTCCTGGGAAGTGAATTCACTGCTTTTATCTGACCTTAGAAATTTGATCTTTTGACCTATCTTATTCTCTACCATAGCTTAGAAGCTTTTAAAATTTTCTAATGCTTCATGTTTTTCTCTTAAGAAATAACCCATATCATTCTAGAATAAACATCAAAGAGCAACATAAAATACCTTTCACCTTCTACAGTTCTAATTCTGGATGGACCACATAGATTAGTATGTATCAAGTCCATTACACCATTGGAGCTAAAATATTTGCTTTGAAAAGAATTTCTTGTCTGCTTGCCCTTCTGACATTCCATGCACGTAGTGTTAGTCGGATTCACTAACTTAGGAAGATCTCTAACTGCTTGAGTAGAGCTTATCTTGACATTGTTATCAAAGTTCACATGACACAACCTGCTATGCCATAACCAACTTACATCAATTTGAGAAATTAAACAATTTTCACTAGCAACACTCAAATGAAAGATATTACCTTTCGTCTTTGTACTTGAAGCAATCATATTTCCAGATTTTCCCCTTATTCTGCACTTACCATCCTTGAACTGACGATTCTAACCCTTGTCTACCACCCTTACAACACTCAACAAGTTATGATTTAAGCCTTCTACATAAATAACATCATCACTATTATGCTTACCACCAGAATAAATAGTGCCTCTGCCACAACTCACACCAGAAGTGTTGTCTCCAAATCTTACAACACCACCATCATAGTTTTCCAAGCTTACAAACTTGCTTTTATCACTAGTCATATGATGTGAGAATCCGTTGTCAATTACCCACTCATCCTTTTCTTCAATTTTTACTACAAGAGATTTCTCAACATTCACATTACTAGTAGATTCAATGGACACCTAACCATTTTCTTTGATAGCAATGAATACCCATTCATCTTCATTTCCAGTTTCTTTATCAGATTCTTCATCAGTTACACCTTCTCCTTTGTACTTACCATGACCTCTGGCTTCCCTTTTCAAAATCAATGCTTCTAGTTCTTCCAATTCTTTTTCTTCATATTCAATCTGTTCAATCTCATATTTATACTTGAATTTCCTTTTGGAACTCTCTCCAAAATCATATCTCTGCTTGCTTTTTCTTGATACAGTAGCCTTGAAGGAAGATTCAATTTTAGGAGAAGATTCACCAAATTCACTTAACTGAAAGGCAACAAGTTTTCCAATCAGCATGTATCTTGTAACGTTTGTCACTGTCCTGAATTCATCAATAGCATGAGCTCTTATTTTGTAGGAAGGAATCATAGATCTAAGTATCTTAGCCACAATCTCTTCTTCATCCAAGGCTCCATCGACACATCTAATGCTCATCACTAGTTCATTTATCTTCTAAGAGAAAGAGAGGATGTTCTCATCTTCACTCATCTTCATGTCCTCCCACTTGCCTTTTAGACTTTGTAGCTTAGAACTTTTCACTACTACATCTCATCCATTCATTGTTTCAAACTTTTTTCCAGATTTGGTATGCAGTCTTCAATCCTATCACATTTGTCATCTCTGAATCTATCAAATCACTCAACAATGCTTCAATAGCCCTGGTATTAACTTCTACTTGCTTGATCTCATCTTTAGAGGAGGGACCATTCTAAGGAATAGTATATGCACTTTATTTAATCTTCCAGAAGGGTTCACCAATGCACTTCAAATGACTCTACATTCTGACTTTCCATAAAGAGTAGTTCGTACCATCGAATCTAGGACTATCCTTCTTGTATGATTCCATTTCGAATCACCTCAAGCTATTAGGATTATTCAGAGGAACTAGCTCTGATACCAATTATTGGCAAAACAAGGATAGACAACTGAGAGGGGGGGTGAATCAGTTGTTACCAAAATCAAACTTATTCAACATTAATCAACCTTTAATCTCAAATTTGATAATTAACAATGAAAGTATAAATCAATAACACATCAGAGACACATGAACACCAAGATTTTATATGTGGAAACCCTATTAGGGGAAAAATCACGATGGATGTTAGTCCACAAGATTATACCTTGTTAGAAGTATAATGAAGAATAAAAAGGAATGCACTTGCATTCAGGCACACTGCCTAGAGCACACTACTTAGTAGGAAGGCTCACTGCCTTACATACAATAATCAGATTAAATCCATCTGATGAAGTTGAACTGAGAAATTAGCTTCTACAAAATCCTAATGATAGTTCCAGTTAGGCACACAAAAACTTCTACACACTCTTCCACACTCTGCTCATTCTCTTTCAAACTTTGTTCTACTCTTGAATGATATGACCTTTATTCGTAAATGTAAATTACATGCATACACCGAACATACCTCAAAATGAGGAAAACAATCACTCTTATATATCTGCTACATGGATTTACATCAACTACTTTGTCGGGCAGAAATAAAGAATAAATTACAACTGTCAGCCTTGATACATGAATAAATCTCAATGCGCACCAACACAGGTTAGTCACAACATAGTGAGGACCCAAACAAACACCATCGAACATGCTAAATAATAAAATATTAATCTTCATGGATCTGCAACATGCTACTACCATCATGTCGGCCAAGAACATGAAAACTCGAGAACACATAGGAAAAATCTTCGATCATGAACACTCTGATCAATACAAATGTACAACAAGGATAGAACATTATCTAGACTCATCCATGAATGTTACAGGTACATGTGCAACAACTAAGATTCCTAGAATTCCATCCTCTTCTTCCAATAACATCTACTATAGTAACATAATTATTGTAGGCACACAACTTTATAACTTCCTCAAATCTTGATGTGTACCACTGAAACTTTCAGAAAACATACAAGATAGACTTAACAACAATCCCTTTAGTGCATGCCACCAAAAACTCAATGTTCACCACTTTCTAGCACTCAGACCTTCGCAGCTTCATTGGCTGCCTGCAATATATATTTTACAATTTTCTCAATCTCCTCGACATATGCAACCTTTAGAATCACCAATGCTAATAGTTTTCACATCAATGACAACCACATATCAGCAACATAATCACACCATCCAAAAATACTATCATGGATAGAGGAACTTTCTAGATTTGAATGATCACGGGTACCTTACGATGAGTAACAGTCTTACGTATCTTGTGAGTGCTATGGAATTCAACATCTGATAAATTCTATTCACTTCTCATCTTTAATTTATTTTAAATTTTTATGTAATCCTACGTAAATAATGATAATTAAGAATTTTTTATTTATGTTAAAAGTGTGTAACTGACAAGACACTTTTGGACATGTCAGTCAGGAAAAAATTTCAAAACGTATTATAAAATATTTTATAAGATCAATAGAATGAAGTTATAATTGGTGGTTGAATTATGGTTTCAATTTTTTGTTGAAGTGAATTAATGAATGTTATCTTACTATCTCCAGTTTTATCTTTCCTTTTTATTTAAATCAATATATCATGGGTATATCTAGTTTTTCAAAACACATTTGTTGTCAAACAATTCATTTGGTACTAAATTTTGGTGTCAAATCTTTGGTAATTATGGTTGGTTTCATTACATTCAAATTTTGAATTCTAGGAAATTATATATCGTAAATAGATTGATGGCTATTTGGATAGTGAAATCAGCTCTCTTAGAAATTAATTAAAATATCTTGTTTTGAAATATCTAGAAGGATGGGCGGGGGCCCTAGCTCGGTTAGCTAAATATTTCTTATTGCAGGAGGTTGGTCACAAGGTCTAGTCTCCCCCACCCCCATGGTACTGGAGGGTGTCTCACACCAACGTCGTCGGTCACATTAAATTTTTTACCATGAGCATTGCAGTTTATAGGGGGTCATGCTACCCAATTCCTACAATCTAAAAAAATGAAATATCTAGAAGGATTATTTTAATTAAAGAGGATTTCGTGGTTATTTTTCTAACAATTATTTTATAGTGCAACTAGCTTGCTATTTTCATTCAGGATAAAAGTCATGATCAAATTCAAGCACATACCAAGAAGATGCTACTCTAATTCAAACCCTCGACCTCACTTAGTTTAGTCTACTTACATGGGGATATTAAGGAAGATTCTAAACAATTAATATATATCATTTGTTTTTTGTGAAGGAGAATCCTGTGAGATCCAATATGGTAGTGGATCAATATCCTGTTTCATTTTTGCTAATACTAAATGAGTTTAGGGTTTTGTAGCAACCAAGATGTTATACTTTAGAACATAAAAGTTTATAGTTATGGTGGATAATACAATTTCTCCTGTCATTCTTGATCCCTTGATTTCATTGGCTAAGGATAAGGTATTTTTTTCTCTCTCCTTGCACCATTTTGAATTTCGACATTATTGCAACCCTTTAAGATGTCATATGGGAATTACAACATTTTTAGGTTAACTCCATGTTCCATGCAATACCTAAATCATTCCTTAATTTGTGAGAGGCTTTCCTTCAATTTCCTCTAATATGTTTGACATAGTACAAAACCCTTTTAACTGCAAATTTTTCCCATGATCAAATCCCTTGACTTGCTACCCTTTTTTCTAATTTTGATGAATTGTAAGAGAATAAACCTAAATAACTTACATAGGAACATCAAATTTTTGGACTTATAGTGATGATGAGTTTTGAACCATTTGGTGATGCTTTTGTGTATTTGTTCAAGTATTTTTTTTCTTGCAAGTTTAATGGATGCCTTAAGTTTTGTTATTAATCATTAGTTTGAAAATTACCATTGCACAAAGTACCTTATGTGTTTGTTCCTTCAAAAGTTGAATTGTGTAGTGCTTGTAAATTGAATGGGGAAGATGATGTCATAGTTGGGAAACTTGTTGTGAAACATCGGGTTAGTATTTTTTGGATGCTAAGGCTTCCTAGTTATATATCAAAGATCTTTTCTCATCAACCTAATTTGAATTTTATGTATAAATGGATTGTTTAATGGTGTAAGATTTTACTAAGACAACACATGAACCAAGGTTGAAATTTTTGTTGTCCAAGTTTGATGGAATTCTTGGGCTTGGTTTCAAGAAATTTTTTATTGATAATGATATTCCAGTTTGGTTAGTGTTGATATCCTTCATTTTATAATATGTCAACTTCATTCTATAATCTGAGCATATCACCTTTCTTAAATTTTGAACAAGGTTCTGAAATCAAAGGTTCAAAATGCATATTTCGAGCCTATGTTGAACACTCTATTTAAGGCATTTGTTGACAAGGCTATAATTTTTTTAATTGATTTATATCTTTTTGTTGTGTTTGGACTTTATTTTGTAAACTTGAAATATACAATGTACTTTTATTCTTTATGAATTGAGACTAATATTAATTTTGTTGGTTGTATTGAGGCATAACTTCATTCATGGTGGAAAAGGCAGCACCCTGTTGCCCATATTAGATGGTGTGTTGCATATAAAGGAGTAAATATTCTACCTAGGTTATTGTTGACTTCATTGAAGGAGAGAGCTTCATTTATGGGACATAATCAACACTCTCCTTGGATTCTACATATTACATCTTGCTTCAAGAAGATTGCACACATTGTAGAAGTTTTAAGAGATGAAAGGGGCATGTGCTCGCATTGAAGGGAGTCAAGCATGCATTTCCATCATTGCAAAAAAAATTTGAAGAATTTTCTTTCTTGCTATCATTTCTTTGCAATATTGTAACTTAGATTTTCAGTCTTGTGATTGAAAATAATAATTTTAATACTCTATTTCTAAGTTGTAACAGCTAGAAAACCTTTCTTTTATCAATAAATTTCACCATTTTTTCCTTCTCAATTTTTGTCTTATTGTGTGTAATTGATGATTGATGTGTATTTTTGTGTTTTATGCTTAAATACTACAATCTATCAATTAAAATGACTAAATATACTACTAATTGACATCAATTAATAAACAAATTAACTAAATATACTACCAATTCACACAAATAAGTGAATAGTGAATAAAAATGACTAAATACACTACTAATGTACAAAAATCAATGAATAAAAATGACTAAATAAGTGACTAGTTAACAACAATCAATAAATAAATATATTAGTGAATAAAAAAATGACTAAATAACTGATCAGATTACAACAATAAATGACTAAATCAACAACTAAATAAGTGACCAATTAAATATATCAGTGAATAAAAAATGACTAAATAAGTGACCAGATCACAACAATGAATGACTAAATCAATGACTAAATTTACTACAAAATCGATCAATCAAAACAACAAATAAATCACTAAATATGGTTTAGTCATCAATTTGGTCATGTTATATATGACTAACAATAAACTACTAGTGGTCACATGACCAATTGTAGTCATTTATAAGTAGATTTTTGTAGTTTTTCAATAGTTTATTATTGTTTCTGTACTAGTGACTTTAGCAGTCAAAATAGGCCTCGTGGGACCCATTCACCACTTTGGGTGAATGATTCCCATCCAAGAGGGAACCATTCGCCCATCTTGGTGAATGAGTCCCATTTGGCCTATTTTCAAAGTTTGAGAGGGAAAAATTGGGTTTTAACTTCAAATATTTTGAACGTTGGCCTGTGGGATCCAATTAATGGGATATTAGATGGATTTCCTATATAAATGAGGTCTCAAATAATTATTTCATTATGCATTCATGTTATCATGTCAACAACTCAATATTTAATCATTCCAATACTTTACAAGATTATCAAGAGAGCATTCAAGACCACTTTTAGGCATTCAAGGGTAGAATTATTCATCAATTGTTGTAGCAATTCAAGATCCATCATCATGTCAAGCATATCAAGAATCAAGCATGTTTTTGAGCTAGTATTTTGATGTTGCATCCAAGATCTGAGGTCAAGCATTATTCTTAATTCATTTCAAGATCAAGATCTACATCCTTCATGGCCAATTCACTAGATTGCAGATTTACAAGGCATCACTCAAGGTATCATTATTCATGTTTCATGTCCTATATTTCATGTTTCATTTTCATTATTTCATCATTTGATTTAGTTACCTAAAAGGGGTTTAACCAAGGAAAACCCCTATCAACTATCAATCAACAAGTTTTTCTCCACTTTGCATGTGTGATTGCAGATCTAGGTGTCTTGGAGCATGAAGAATAATTAAATATTAGGTTACAAGATTGGAGATTTTTTTTGGAATTGTATCCTCAATTGCAAGGTTTCCATCTTCATTAAAAGGTCACCTACAACACTGAAATTAGAGTTTCCAATTTGGAAACCTAGAGAAGTAGATTGAACAGACTGAGAAGAATAGATTTAGAACTTAAAGTTACAAAAAATCCAAACTAAACTCATTCACCAAAAGTGGTGAATGATTCCCACTATAGGTATTTTTCAAAAATATTTGCAGATTCAGATACCCTTTTTCCCAAAATGGGTTATTATATAAAAATACATAATTAGGACTAATTCACCCAAAATGGTGAATGAGTCCCACTAGGTTAAAAAGCTAGCATTTCTAACAATTAAGGACTCCTTCTAGTCATCTTCAGATTTTCAGGTGCACACCATTCATCTTACTGGTTTTTCTTTAGTTGCATTTGCATTTCTAGGTTATTTTGTAGGTCATTGTAAATTGAATTAGGGTTTTTAATTTCATTGTCTTTTCCAAGTCTAAACTTGGTGGTGAACCCCTCATTAGTCTATATCCAGCCCCTAGGACAACCCTCTTGCAAGATCTCTTTCTCTTTTGCATTGAGATCTCAAGGGTTATCCTTAAATGAAATTGGAAAAGTGGGTGTGCTCTATGTCCTAAACCATATGTTAGCACCATAACACATTTTCACCATATCATTTTGGTGAAATTGATGTGAATACCTTATTTTTTCATTTGGAATCCATCATCATCCTAGATCTAGCTTGCATTGACTTTACATTAGGGTTTGCATTAGTTAATTAGCATCTAGGGTTTCTAAATTTTTAAATTAGTGAAAGTGCATATAGCTTACATTTTTTCTTCTCAAATCATGAAAAATCAATTGAAATTTACATTTGCATTTAGTTTACAACTCATACACACCAAAAAGCATAGAAAATCCATTTAATTGTTTTTGAAAATTTTGGGAAAAATCCCTACTAGGACTTAGTCACCATGTTTTGTGAATTAGTCCTAGTGCACATCTGAAACTAAATTTAAAACCTTGTTTTGGTACTTTTGTTTACTGCCATTGGTTATTTTTTCAGTGGGTTTACTTTCTATTTCATGCATTTCACTAAATCTAGCTTAAATTGGTCCATTTCATACATTGTTTAATTCCAAATTGGCATTTGCAACATTTCATTTTTAGATCATTGCATAGTGTAATCAGTAAACTACTTTGTTTGAAATCTAAAAAGTGCATTTCATTGTAGGTCTTTACATTGCATTTTGATTTTTCTTAGATTACTTTTCAAAAATGTTAGTATCAATCTTTTCCAAGTTTGCAAAGAAAAACTTAGTCAATAAGTATGTTAGTCAGTCATTCAATGCATTCCCTATTTATTAGTCTCTTAGTGCAAGAGAGTAAATTTTTTGATGCTCGTATTAAAATTAAACCCCCTCCTATCACTCCTATTTGTGGGGATGATGTGATAGAAGAGATTACAAGCATATATAAACATGAAAATCATAATTGTTCTTCTCTTGATACCTCTCCTTTTAGTAATGAGGGTTTCTTGGTGAAAGAAGATGAAATCATTGAGGATCATGAAAGTATTTCTTGTCCCTCTCCTCCTCCCCCTTGGAAAGATATTATAGCACAATAGGATGAGATCATAGACACATTTATAAACATCACCTTACCTAATTTCCATTCCCCATTTTCTTTTGAGAATGATTTTGTGGAAGAAGATAAAATTATAAATAATGAGGATATGTTTGTGTTAAATGATCAAACCTTTTAAGTCTATAACAACCCTCTTTATGACCCTTCCCCTACCTAGCCTATTTTGGAATACATTAGGGAACAAAGGAATGAACTCATAAATGATCATGATAATCATCCTTGTTCTTCTCCCAGTATCTCCCATAGCTATGAAAAATATACTTTGATATTAGAAAATAAAATAGATGAAAGTCATGAGAATCTTAGCTATCCCCCTTCACCTAGGGAAACCCTTATTGACCAAGATAATTCAACCATTGATCATTCACCTGCTTGCGATGAAGTAATTATAGAAGAACCAATCCTTGAATGTCAAGAACATTGGGTTTGTAGTTCTCCTAAAAACTTTCACCCTTGGGAAGATATCAGGGTGCAAGAAAATGTGAACATTGAAACATGTCCTTCAAACACTAGTAATGATGCTTTCTTAGGTGAAGATGATGAAAATACATTAGACTCATCTTTACTAAGAGATCATGCAAATAAACACAAGCTTGTTGAGGTTATGACAACACAAATTGGATCTCCTTTAATTAGAGAGCTTCCTAAGTCACCTCCCATTAGTGAATCACATAAGAAAATAAAATATTTCTTGAAATTTAGGATGCAATCTAACTTTGTTTTGTAGAAACCAATATATAACACAGTTGCTCAAACATGTAGGTGTCTTGCCAAAAGTGTAGCCTTGACACTTTTCACTCATTTGGAACCTTGCCTATGGATTTTGGACCTTTTTCAGCCTCTTTTTACCTCTTTCCAAGCCTTGTGCCAAAGTCTTGTAAGGTGTTGCAATACATTTTCACACTTTCCTAGGCTTGTCATCAACAAATTCACCCTTTCTTATGTTAAATTTTCCCCTTAATGTATTTTTAGGCTTGACTTTAGTGTGTTTTGAGAGGCAAGCCTATTAAACATCATTTCACACCACTTAATTCCTGACCAACACTTGAATTTTTCCAAGTGAACTAGGTCGCCACCTTGGGTGACCTAGTCCCTTTTGGCATAAAATTCAAAATTAAAGAAAAATTCTAATGGGAATTTATGTCCAAAACCCTAAGGTCAGCCTATCATGTGTTATTTTTTAGAGGAAATTAGGGCATAATATGTATAAATAAGGGTTTTTCCCCTCATTTTAACCCTAATTTTCACTCACCTAACTCTCAACAATTCATTCTTCTCAATCACTCATCCACTCCTTCTCAATCAAGCTAGGGTTTTGGCATTCTAAGTCATCAAGACATATTTTTTGAAGCAATCAAGGGTTGATTGTTGCAAAAACACCAGATCATTCATCATGGAAAGGTATTGAATCCATCATTTAATATTTCATGCTCTATTATCTTGTCTCTTCATTTGATTTAATTATCTAAAAGGAGTTTGACCAAGGCAAACCCCCATACCTTAAAATTAATATTTCTTTCTCTTTGTGTGTGTTTGCAGATTTAGGTATCTTGGAAGCTTGAAAATCATCCAAGAATGGGTTGAAGACTTGTTTAGGGCATCTCTTTTTTGGCTAGGGAAAAAAATTCAATAAAAGACACCTATAGACCAAAAATCAAGGTTTTTAGTCTGAACACTTGGAGGAACAAAAATTGTAGATCAAGAGCTCCCGTTTCCACCTTCAGATTTTTAGAAAAGGAAAAAGGGACACTCCCTCCAGTTGTGGTGACCTAGTCCCACTGTGCATATTTTTCTGAGATTTCTATGGATTTGGATACCCATTTGGCTGAAACAGGCCTTGGAGCAGTTTTTCAAAATCACCTTGAAAATGGACTAGGTCACCCAGCTTCGCACAAGTGTCCCACCAGACATAAAAATTAGTATTTATATAATTTTAGAGTTCTTTCAATTCTGCAATACATTTATAGGTGCACCTCTTTCATTTATAGATTTTTTTTTTGTTAAATTTTACATTTTTAGGTCATCCTATACATGTATGCATATCATTATGTGCTTTCATACATCTTGTATTTCCTAGGTTTTACATTATTAGTTAGCTTCTATTTTAGTCCTTTTCATTTAGAATACCTTTATTCCACACACATCACACATAAACCCCCCTAATCTTTGAATGAACACCAAGAACATCATTAGTGTGAAAGAGAGTTCATTTCCTAACCAAACTCCTAGGTGAAAGACCCTAGGAGCCTATTGTGGAATCCTCTTTCCCTAAATGCATGTTTTTGGTGGTTCATTTTGGTGAACCCGACTTTCGAATCCCCTTTTCTCTAATTTGGAGTTCTTTATCATCACATATTTGCATTGCATTGCATTTTACATTGTTTACTTTACATTCTAAGGTTTGGAGTTCTTTATCATCCTATATTTGCATTGCATTGCATTTTCCATTGTTTACTCTACATTCTATGGTTTTAAAATTTACATTAGTGAAAAGCTCATCTAGCTTGCATTTTTACATTCAATATAATTTAAAATCATCAAAACTTTGTATTTTCATTTTAGGTCTGCATCATACAACCCTAACACCATCAAAATCAAATAGAAAAATCAAAAAAATCTCAAAAAAATCACTTGGAGGACTAAGTTGCCAGCTTGGGCAACCTAGTCCCTTTAGGACATTGAAACAACCCTTTATAGAGCTGAAAACCCTATTTTTATGCTTTTTTTGGTGCCATTATCTATCTATATCAGTGGGTTATCTTTCTATTACATGCATTTTAATTAATCTAGCTCAATTTGACTCATTTCATGCATTGTCTAAATTTCACTTTGCATTCACAATAATTTATTTTTAGTACAGTCAGTAAATTACATTGTTTGATACCTGAAAGTTGCATTTCATCCTATGTCTTTACATTGCATTTTATGTTTGTATAGCTTCTATTACATTTCATAGAAATCATGGCAATTATAATTTTGTAATATTCATTTTCAACATTAGTTCCTAGTTTATTTAGATCAAATTCATTACAAAATGAAAACAACACTTTAACAACATCACAAGCACCCACTCACACCCTTTGTAAGCCCTTTAGTAGTGATGAATTGGACATGTTAGATGAATCCCTTGATGACTTCATCTCTCCTTGCTCATCCACTAAATATTTTCTACAAGAGGATGCAACCATAGGTAATCATGATAATCATAATTGTTCTTCTCCTAGTATCTCTCCCATTGGTGACGAAGGTATCTTGTGGAAAGAAGACATAATAATTGAAGATCATGATGGTATCACTTATCTTCCTCCTCCTCCCCCTGCAAATTCCTTATAACACATGATGCTAAAATCATGGTTACTACCTTACCTAGTCTTGAATCTTCTCCCAACACCTCCCCTATTTGTTATCATTCTTTAATAAATAAGGATATGTTGGTATCAAGTCATACAATTATGATTGAGAGTTATAATATTATTTCTCCCCTTCCTAATGTTTCTCACATTTGGAAGGGTCTATTTGAACTGAAAAGTCCAATCATTGGTAACCATTTAATTCCTAGTTATCCTTCTCTTAATGCCTCTCCTATGAGTGATGAAGATACCTTACCAACTCCAAACATGACATGTGATGAACCTATTGTTTGTCACTCTCCAAAAAGCTCTCCTCCTAGGAAAGATACTATGGTGCAAGAAAATGACACCTCAGAGGAAAAGAATGCAACCATCAACAATCACAACAATAAAATTACCCTGTCTCCTAGTATCTATCCTATTAGTGAAGAAGATATTATGGTGTTAAAAGATCCAATTGATGGGAATATTATGGAACAAGACATGTCCACCATTGATCATTCCTTTATTTCTGATGAATTCAATAGTGTAGAACCAACCAATAAATGTCTTGACAATCTTGTTTTTTGTTCTCCTAAAAACTCTTCTACTAGGGAAGGTATCATTATGCAAGAAAAAACTAACATGGTTGTACTCCTTTCAAGAAATAGTAATGTGTCTTCCTTGGGTAATAGTAAAACAATGATACTCAATTTCCCTTTCTTAGAGATACATCAACCCAATCCTGCTAAGGTTATGCGTACCCAAATTTCCATTAGACCCCCCTTTACTATTGGACCTCCTAAACATCCTCTAATCCTCCCCCCACCTAAGAAAAATGTCTCACACCAACCAAGCTACCATGACATTCCTCACATATATGACAAATTCTGCACTATCAAGGCTAACATTGCCAAAACTTTGTTTACTTAGCCACATAAATAACATTTGTTTTTTCTCCTTTCCATGTAATACTTGTAGGATCATAGAATACTAACTATTGCATGTTTTGTATCCCTCATGGGGAGCAGCATACAATCATCCATTCTAGGATCACCTTTTTCCTGCACTAAGTGAGGGCAAGGGGTTCAGTAGCCTTGTCCTTGTATGTCACTTGTCATTGTCTCTTTTGACTAATTTTTAACCTTTCATAAACTTATAAGAGCAAGATTGGGACATGGAAACCATGTCTTAAGTTGACTTGCATGTGACATACTACCTCTTCATGATGTAGCTAATTTGGAAACAGATGACTTGGCATAGGGCTTTCTAAGTTAGCTCTCATGTATTCCTCCCTCATAACCCTTATCCTTGGATACTTTAAACAAATTTCTCACAATGATGGTGTAGCAACCGCTTTAAAGTGGGGGCATACATGGATGACATATTTTTACAAAACTTTCATGCCATGATTTATCTTTCTCTTGTGATGTGTCCTCTTCTTGGTGTTTTCATTGGGTTTGATGCCTTCCGAGAGTGAAAGATCAACTGAAGTGGCCTGATGCAAACAAGGCATCCCATGGATAACGATTTGACACCCTAAATAGTCCTCTCTTGGAGACATTAGGCACAATTCTCCTTAAGAAGAAGACCTTACATGAACAAAGAAAAATCCCCTTCCACAAAATCTTCACATAATATTCAAAAAAATTACAAAAACATTGTTGTGCCCTATCAAATTTATCAAGTGAGGTAACTTTGGTATGGTTAGTATAATGGGAATCCAACACATAGGTATGAATTTTTCATTATATGGTGGGAAGCCGACATATTGGTATGAATTTCTCACTAATCCATTTCTTTGGGACTTCTCACCTGGTGGACAACCAAAAGTCTCATTTCCCCCAAGTGAGTATGCTTCTTGGACAAACAACCTAGATCTAGTCCACAACTAGCTGGACAAATGGTTGAAGCTTGATCCAACCTTTCCACCTTTTGTTCTTTTCTTCATTCTAGTTCTTGTCATTGCATGATCATGCATCTCCTTTTGTTGCAAATAATTCACCCTTAAATGTGTCTTTTGCACTGATGTCGAGTTGACTTAGAATCTTGAATCCTGGGGGCTTGACCACCTCCTTCATCTTTTTCATTCTTCACCATCTCCATTGGGCTACTTTAGTGTGAGTTTGAAGCAAGTTCATCCTCTCACTAAAGTGGGGGCTAAATGTGTTACCAAAAAGTGTAGCTTTGACACTTTTCACTCATTTGGACCCTTGCCTATGGATTTTGGACCTTTTTCAGCCTCTTTTTACCTCTTTCCAAGCCATGTACCAAAGCGTTATAAGGTATTGCAATAAATTTTCACACTTTCCTAGGCTTGTCATAAAAAAACTCACCCTTTCTTATGTTAAATTTTCCCCTTAATGTACTTTTAGGATCAACTTAACTGTGTGTTGAGAGGCAAGCCTATTAAACATCATTTACCACCACTTGAATTTGTCTAAGCGGACTAGGTCACCACCTTTGTCGACCTAGTCCCTTTTGGCATAAAATTCAAAATTAAAGCAAAATTCTAATGGGAATTTGCCTCCAAAACCCTAAGGTCAACCTATCATGTGTTATTTTTGGGGAAATTAGGGCATAACATGTATAAATAAGGGTTTTCCTCTCATTTTTACCCTAATTTTCACTCACCTAACTCTCAACAAGTCATTCTTCTCAATTACTCATCTACTCCTTCTCAAGAAAGCTAGGGTTTTGGCATTCTAAGTCATCAAGACATCTTTTCTGAAGAATTCAAGGGCTAATTGTTGCAACAACACAAGATAATTCATCATGGCAAGGTATTGAATCCATCATTTCATATTTAATGATCTATTCTCTTGTCTCTTCATTTGATTTGATTATCTAAAAGGGGTTTGACCAAGGGAAACCCCTATGCCTTAAACAATCAATATTTATTTCTCTTTGAGTGTGTTTGTAGATTTAGGTATCTTGGAAGCTTGAAGATCATCCAAGAATGGGTTGAAGAATTTTTTAGGACATCTCTTTGTTGGCTATGGATAAACATTTAATAAAAGACATGTACATACCAAAAATCAAGGTTTCTGGTCTGAACACTTGAAGGAATAAAAAGTGCAGATCAAAAACTCCTGTTTCCACCTTTGGATTTTCAGAAAAGGAAAAAGGGACACTCCCTCCAATTTTGGCGACCTAGTCCTAGTGTGCGTATTTTTCAAATATTTCTACGGATCCAGATACCCATTTGGCTAAAACAAGCCCTAAAGCAATTTTTCAAAATCACCCTGAAAAAAGGACTAGGTCGCCCAGCTTGGCACAAGTGTCCCACCAGACATAAAAATTAGTATTTCCATAATTTTAGAGTTCCTTCAAGTCTACAATATATTTCCAAGTGCACCTCTTTCATTTATAGCTTTCTATTTTGTTAAAGTTTACATTTTTAGGTCATCCTATTAATGTATGCATATCATTATGTGCTTTCATAAATCTTGCATCTCCTAAGTTTTGCGTTACTAGTTAGCTTCTATTTTTATTCCTTTGCATTTATAATACCTTTATTTTGCACACATCACACACAAACCCCCCTAATATTTGAATGAACACCAATAATATCATTAGTGCAAAAGAGAGTCCATTTCCTAACCAAGCTCCTAGGTGAAAGACCCTAGGAGCCTATTGGGGAATCCTCTTTCCCCAAATGCATGGTTTTGGTGATTCAGTAGGAGACCAAAAATCACTCCTGCAACATCACCATTTCCTCAACTTGTTGTTCCTAGTGTTGAATATCTTAAAAAGACTCTCACTAATATATTCGTATGGCAACTCATTCAACTTTCACTACATACAATTGTCTATTTCAAGAAATATTGCAAATAAAGCAAGAGGAGATCCAATCTCATATGAAATTGAATAATGTAACATCCTCATTTCATCCCACACAAGTCACATAGACAAAAATTACATTCCCTAAACATGAATTTCCCTCACTTGAAACTCAAAACAAGAATGAAGCCTTGATAATAAAGGTGATCATTAATGAAACTACAGTTAGGCACACTCTCATAGACAATGGAGCAAAAATTAATGTTTGTAGCATTGACCTCCTATAAAAATTGGCATGGACAAGAGGCTTATCTAACCTAATGATTTTCATATTTGTGGCTTTGAAAATTTTAATAGGCAACCACTAGGAATGATCACCTTACCTATTGAGGTCAAACCTGTAGTGTTGCCTACTCCTATCCATATCATGCTAGGACATCTTTCATACAATCTTCTCCTAGGGAGGCCATGGATTCATACTATGAAATGATTCCCATCTACTCCTCATCATAAAATTAAATTTGAATACAACAACAAGATATACACGATTGAAGCAGATGAACAGAGTTATGAATCACATGATCAGAACACTTTCAACTCCCCTAATACTTTTATTCCAAGATCAAAAGTTGAACCTATACAAGTTGATGCTGATCCCTCACCAACAACAAAAATATTTAGTGATAATTGGGGGTTGTTAGATTTTACACCTCGTTTTAGTAAATTTTCCAAAATCTCACCCTCAAATTCCAAAGAGTCATATACAAATGATTCCTTTTTAGATACAAGTTCTAATGATATTTTGGCTTCTACACCTTCCTTTATAGGAGAGTGTAAAATCTCACAATTGAAACCAAAACAACCTTGTGTCTCATTTTCTCAACTTGGTTCTAAAACATTACTCCATGGTGATGATGGGGGCTATTTAACTCCAATTCCTCATGAGGGGATGATGCATTACTTTAAAATGTATTTATTTTCTCATGAAGAAATCAATCCTCCTCAGAAGCATAAACCTCATTCATCTGAATTGGAATATTGTTATGGTATTGGACACAATATCCCTCCTAAACATTGATACAATGAACATACAAAGCAAACCAACAGACCATACTCTTTCAAGAAATATTTAGGTTTACCACACTTATCTCCATTTTATCTAAGGCCTTACCATTTAGTGTGTGTATGAAATCTTGTAAAATGACATCTTCTACTATTGACCAAGAGAGTATCTCATCGAGACTCCTCCAAGATCACTTCATATCTCTCCCTCCAAGAACACAAAAGAAATTTTACTACAAGAATTCATTTTGTGCATATCAAAGAGTTCATGGTCATTCCACTAATGAATTTAAGGATTTGAGTAACAAAATTAAACATCTTAGGGACTTTGGTACTCTCCCTTGTGTTTAGGCACCTATTTCCTCTAATTGAAACTTCTTTTCATCCTATATGGCTCATCCTTGTCCTACACTAAGTTGAAGCAAGGGGTTAGGTAGCCTTGTCCTCCTATATCATTTGTCATTGTCTCTTTTTGCTAGATGATCACCTTTCATGTACATATAAGAGCAAGCTTGGGATGTGGATGACACAACAACACAACAAACAATTAGTGCTCAATTTTGTGTCATATTTTGGTGTATTTGAGTCCATCAATTGGAGCCATCTCATGACACAAAAGTCAGCTCAAACTCATTTCATCATCGAATTTTGCACTGTTTTTAGCATCCACTTTAGCACTTGTTTTGATGCCAAAAATTCGGTGCCAATAATAGTGTCTTCTTTAGCATCGGGAATAGCACCGAAAAATTGGCATAGTGATAGCACATTCTTTAGTGTCGGGAATAGCACCAAAAAATGGCATCGAGAGTAGCACTAAAAAATGGCACCAAAAATAGCACCTAATTTGGTGCCCAATTTGGCTTCTAGTTTTGCTTCCATTTTTTCTCCCATTTTTGCTTCCAGTTTTGCTCCCACTTTTGCTTCCACTTTTGCTTCCACTTTTTCTTCTGGTTGTGCTTTTGGTTTCTCTTCCACTTTTTCTTCGAGTTTTGCTTCTAGTTTTTCTTCCACTTTTGCTTCCACTTTTGCTTCAAGGTTTGCTTCCAGTATTGCTTCCAATTTTTCTTGTAGGTTTGCTTCCAGTTTTGCTTCCGCTTGTGCTTCCAATTTTGCTTCCAATTTTGCTTCCGGTTTTGCTTCCATTTTTACTTCTAGTTTTGCCTCCAGTTTTGCTTCCAGTTTTGCTTTTATTTTTTCTTTCATTTTTTCTTCCACTTTTGCTTCCAAATTGCTTTCTAGTTTTGCTTCCAATTTTTCTTCCAGTTTTTCTTCCCACTTTGCTTTCGGTTTTGCTTCCAAGTTTTCTTCTGGTTTTGCTTCCAACTTTTCTTCCAAGATTGCTTCTAGTTTAGCTTCCATTGTTTCTTCCTCTTTTGCTTCTAAAAATGCTTCTTATTTTTCTTCCTTTTTTGCTTCTAAGAAATGCTTCTTGTTTTGTTCCCAGTTTTTCTTCCAATTTTGCTACCAATTTTTCTTCCAAGATTAATTTTGGTTTGTTTCTAGTTTGTCTTCCATTGTTGCTTCCTTTTTTTCTTCTAAAAATTCTTCTTGTTTTGCTTCCATTTATTAATTTAATATGTTTTAATTCCATTTAATTATTTAAATATATGATGCCTCTTTTAAATAACTCACATGATTATAGAGTAAGTAATTTAATTATTTAACTCATATGATTAAATAACAAGATAATTACATATAAAAAAAATAACAAGATAATTATTTTATTTTTTTGCTAGTTAAATCACTACCAAAATGATACATGTACAAATGATATAAGTAAAAATGATAAATTATGTAACTCAAATTCATACAAGTCAAGATGATACATGTCCAAATGATATAAGTGAAAATGATAAATGTCAATATGATACAACTCAATAATATGGTACTGTAGGCTGTGAAAATGATACATATGATAGTAACCATGAAAAGAGGCATCATAACAATATATCAACAATGATCCATGATGCAATCTATATGATCATGAATGTCACTATGTACTACCAACAACTGCCTCATCATCATCACCACTGTCATGATCATGATCATGATTATCATCATCATCATCATAACGATATACCAACAATGATTCATGATGCAACCTATATGATCATGAATGTTGTTGGGTACTACCAGCAACTACCCTATCATTATCATCACCATCATCATCATCATCATCGTCGTCGTCGTCATCATCATTGTCATTGGCCTCAATGTCTTTCATATTTGCATCATCATCATCCTCTGCCATGTGATCTGTACTAGCAGAACCAATAATTTTTGGATCTATATCATGATGAGGATCATCTTGATCTTCTAGAAGACCCATGTTCTGCAAAAAAAAACATTTAAAATGAAAAGTTATTATTTATTTCATGCAATAATTTATTTTTCTATTATACATCTAATATTGAAACATATGAGATGAAACCATAATCATATTACATCATATCAAAGTGCACATACCATATTCAAAATTCAAAAAAGTTATAGCTAATATGTGATTCCAATGATGTAAAACATGCAATAATTCTAATAAACATTAGTAAATATCATAAAAAAATTTGTTATACAATTTAACTACCAGCTGTAAATTCTATTACATAACCTTAAGTGCCAATCTTCTGCAAAAGAATGAGGAGACTGCAAGAATATTGGATATAGGTGGCATTGGTACAGTAGATGGACATGGATTTTCCAAGCCATCCATTGAGATGGTTTCATACAAAAATGTGGAAGATATCCCCATTTGTAGAGAGCTCATGATTTAGGTTGATATGAAAAATGATGTTCTAGTACCCATATATGGTATCATGGTTCCATTTCATGTAGCCACCATCAAGAGTGTTACAAGCCAACAAGATGGAGGTAATTCTTATATAAGGATAATTTTCAATGTTTGAGGTACTGGCTTTAATTCCAACTACATGCCAATATTAAAATTCCCTAGTAGTACTTATGTTAAGGAAATTTTCTTTAGATCCAAGCATGAAAAGTGCATCAACCATGTTGTATATATGATTAAATACCAGAGATAATTTTTGTCAATGAAAGAGTATGAAAAGGTAGAGAGAGCTACACTACTGACTTAGGAGAAACTTTAGCTTTCAAAAACAAAGGAAATTAGGTTGGCAGACTTGTCGATCAGGCCAACATTTGGTGGAAGAGGAAGAAAGATGACTGGAACTTTGGAGGCCCACCATAATGGACTTTGGTATTCAACCATGAGAGAAGAAGAGAGAGCTTATATCATGTATCAAAACATTAAGCATGCATTCTTCCAGCGAGTAGAGAAGGAGATGATTACTTTGCTTCATTTTCATTTGCATAACCTTATCATGGTGTGGGAACCAAGAAGACCAAGGATGTCTAGTTTTATGTGGAAGTAATGGATGTGGTCCAAAATTTAGGAGGGGCAAGAAGGTCAATGTATGATCATGATGAAATTGAGGAATAATAGCAAGAGAGGGACCAGAAAAATAAAATCAATGAAGAGTTTCAAGGTGTTGAGACTAGAAAGATCTAGCATTTTCCACTAGCCTCTATCTCACCTACCTTCCATCTACCACAAAAATACACCACACTTTGATTTTATGATCAATAAAAATTGTATAAATTTGTGTGACAAGATCCATACTATAGAATCCATTGCACCCATGAAATTGAAATCTCGTAGTCTTTCCCCTATTCCTAGAGAAATTCAATACCATCAACCTAACAATGCTTCATCGGTAAAACCCCCATCACAGCCCCATTGATGGTCCGATGAAAATAGCTCACAACCTAGTATCAGAGTAACAATACCCTATTAGGCCAACTCCTAAGGTTCTCTCCCTGATATACTGATAGAGTCAACAAAATTAAACACATCATTGTAATAGATAAGCATCGGTGGAACAAATTATGGAATTCCCCTGATGGACAGATATAACCATGAATAGTTCTTCAAGACATTTTGTACTTTGATTATACTATTTTTAAGTGACTTTTTCATCTATATAATCATATCATGTTCATGTATGTTAATATAAGGTAGCTATGTAGGTAGTTCAAAGAGATGGCCTTGAACATTCCCCTCATCTTACAAAGTCTATAGGAGAGGAAGAAAGATGACTGGAACTCTAGAGGGCCACCATAATGGATTTTTGTATTCAACCATGAGAGTAGAAGAGAGAGCTGATATCATGTATCAAAAAATTATGCATGCATTCTACTAGCCAGCGGAGAAGGAGAAGATTACTTTGCTTCAGTTTCATTTGCATAACCATATCATGGTGTGGGAACCAAGAAGACCAAGGATGTCTAGTTTTATGTGTAGGTAATGGATGTGGTCTAAACATTAGGAGGGGAAAGGTCAATGTACGATCCTAATGAAATTGAGGAAGAACAACAAGAGAGGGAGAGGAAAAATAAAATCAATGCAGAGTTTCAAGGATTTGTCAAGCGAGTAAGAGAGCTATGAGAGTAGCCTCATCTAAAAGATTTTGAACTAGAGTTTGATATACCATTTAGAGAGCTTGGTTTTCTTGAAAAAGGAAGAAAGATGATTACTTTGCTTCATTTATATTTGCAACACCATATCATGGTATGGGAACCAAGAAGACCAAGGATGTTTAGTTTTATGTGGAGGTAATGGATGTGGTCCAAACTTTAGGAGGGGCAAGAAGGTCAATGTATGATCCTGATGAAATTGAGGAAGAACAACAAGAGAGGGACAAGAAAAATAAAATCAATGCAAAGTTTCAAGAATTTTTCAAGTGAGTAAGAGAGCTATGGGGGCAACCTCATCTAAACTATTTTGAACTAGAGTTTGATATACCATTTAGAGAGCTTGGTTTACATGGAAGAGGATGAAAGAGTTGGTGGAATTACCTTTCTTATTAATCACTATTAGTGAGATTGATATTGTTAACCTTGATAGATTAGGACTTTGGAAAAATGCATTTGATATGGCTATTGTTTTCAAACACTTCACATGGGATGTACTCTGTAGCAATGAAAGAGTCTAAAAAGGCAGAGAGAGCTACACTGGTGACTCAAGAGAAAATCCAGCTTTCATAAACAAAGGTAATTAGCCTGGCAGACTTGTGGATCAGACTAGCATTTGGTGGAAGAGGAAGAAAGATGACTAGAACTCTAGAGGCCCACCATAATGCATTTTAGTATTCAACCATAAGAGAAAAAGAGAGAGATAATATCATGTATCAAAATATTAAGCATGCATTCTTCCATCCAATGGAGAAGGAGATGATTATTGTGCTTCATTTTCATTTGCATAACCTTATCATGGCATGGGATACAAGAAGACCAAGAATGTCCAATTTTATGTGGAAGTAATGGATATGGTCCAAAATTTATGAGGGGAAAGATGGTCAATGTCTAATCCTAATGAAATTGTGGAAGAATAACAAGAGAGGGACAAGAAAAATAAAATCAATGCAGAGTTTCATGGTGTTGGGAATAGAAAAATCTTGCATATTCCACTAGCCTCTACCTCACCTACCTTCCATATACCACAAAAATACACCACACTAATTTTATGATGAATACAAATTGTAGAAATTTGTGTGACTAGATCCATATTATAGCCTCCATTGCACCTATAAAATTGAAATCCTATAGTCTTTCCTCCATTCATAAAGAAATTCAACACCATTTTCCTAACAATGCTTCATTAGTGGAACCCCCATCACAACCCCGCTGATGGCCTAGTGAAAATAGTTCACAACCTAGTATCAAAGTAACAATACCATATTGGGTTGACTCCTAAGGTGCTCTCCTTGATATACTGATAGAGTCAACAAAAGTTAGCACATTGTTGTAATAGATAAACATCGGTGGAACGAATTATTGCATTGTCTTGATGGGTTTATATAACCATGAATAGTTCTTCAGGACATTTTGTACTTTGATTATACTATTTTTAAGGGACCTTTTCATGTATATAATCATATCATGTTCATTTATGTTAATAAAAGGCAGCTATGGAGGTAGTTCAAAAGAGATGGACCTAAAATTTTTCCTCATCTTACAAAGTCTGCAGCAATAAGAATAGAGATCAAATTTCGAGAGTCTAGTTTAAGTTTGAATTCAAGAAATGACAAAATTGTGAAGGCTGGAATTTCTTTTAATGTATCACTGGGATTAGCTCCAATGTATACACTGATGTTGCACACTCATTTAATGATGATGATGAAGATGAGGAAGTAAAGGAAAAACCCCAAGGCTAAGGTAAATGAAGGAGAATCAGGCATCTCCAAGGAAACCTTATGATCTGATAATCAAGAGATGACTAAAGAAGAGCAACGTCATCACTACCAAGTAGAACTTGCAAGGCAAAAGAATGAAGAGACTACAAGAAGATTGGTTGCAGGGAGCATTGGGACAAGAGATGGAAATTTATCTTCCAAGCTATCCACTGAGATGGTTTCCTATAAAAATATGGATGATATCCCCATTTCTAGAGGGTTCATGATTCAAGTTGATACAAAAAATGGTGCTTTTCTAGTATGCATATATGGCATCATGGTTCCATTTCATGTAGCCACCATCAATAGTGTTACAAGCCAACAATATGGAGGGAATTATTAGATAAGGATAATTTTCAATGTTCTAGGTACCAGATTTAATGCCAACTACATGCCAACATTGAAATTCCTTAGCAATATTTATGTTAAGGAAATTTCCTTTAGATCCAAGGATTCAAAGCACATCAACCATGTGGTACAAATGATTCAATCACACAGATAATCTATAGAAATGAAAGAGTTTGAAAAGGCATAAAGAGTTTTTTTAACTTGGAAGATAGGAATTTATTGCCTTTTTCTAAATTAGATGGATAAATTAAGTGGTTGGTTAGCTACGCCAAGTGATGTAGACTACAAGGATGTGTTAGATCTATAGGATGTCTACCAAGATGCATAAAATCATTCTTACATGTTAAAAGAATGGTAGCATCATGAGGAAGGATGGAAAAGATGCATGTGGATCACGTTGTAGAATGACAACATGAATTCAAGGAAGCACTCCTTGAGATACCATGTTTGAGAGAAAAGAAGATAAATAAAATCAACATGGGACTAAGTTACTCAAATGATACAACTCATAACTTAAATGAGGACACTTAAGAGATATTAAAATACAATGGTCATTAATTAAAAGATGCAATGAAAATAAGGCATGAGTGTCACCCACTACCCTTTAAGGAAAACAATATATTTTTCCTCAACATGAAATAATAGGACAATTGAGTGGGATCTATGGCCAATAGAGAATCACTTTAGAACTCATCCTATTTATCAATAAACAACTCAACACAAGAAATGCAAATTGACATATTAAAACAACATATCTAACTAAGTTATTGAAACTAAAAGCCAACTATTGATACCTCGTTCTCCATCTAGATTAAAAAATTGGCCCACTTTTTTCTTTGTAACTTTTCCTGTTCAAATTGCTTTGGATGTCAGCCATATTTCTCCTCCTGTCAAAACATGGCACATGGACTAGTTAAACTAATTTATATGCAATTATTTACTTTTTCCTAGGTAATTAAAAATATATATTTAACATATTAAATATACTTACAAATTTGCAGATCAAGGCCTCTAAACCTTTCTAGCCATTGTGATGTGTGGCACAAAGTTTTTTAAGCCTAGCCTTGGAGGCCTTGTCCTGAAACATATACTAATTCAATTTAACTATGCATAAATAAAATTTAAAAATCATTTAATAAATTTGATATAATCTTATGAGAAAATTCAAATACCTACATACTCTCCTCACCAAACTTCCTCTATGCTTTGGACTTCTCATATTCTTTTACAAGCTCTTTCCATACTTTGACACTTACATCAACTGGCCTTTTTTTGAGCCTTAGCTCAGGAGGGATTTTTTTTATCTTCTTTGTTTGGTTGCACCGAAATCTCTTGCAATTTTGAGAAATTAATAGCTTTACTTTCTTCACAGACCAGCCTATGCCAAATTCAGTCTCCATGTCATTCATAACTTCTTTTTGTAGGTGTATGGGTATCTTTGAGATTGACAAATGTAGATGGTCTTTGAACCGTTGAAGACCTGATTCCTTCAACCTATTCAAAAACTCTTTTCTAGCAGTTGTCATTCAGACTTCCCTTGAAACCACTATTAGGGTTAGAATGAAGATATCTAACAAGTTAAATGTAGATTTGACCAATAAAATAGATAAATAAAACACACACAAAATTATAGTAGAAACAAGAAAACACAAAGAATTTAACGTTGTTCACCTAATTTGGTCTACATCCACAAAACCAGAGCCATCCAATGATTTTATTATCTAGTGAAAAACATATTACAATCTCACAAATAATTCCATGCTACAACTCTCCATCCCAAATGCTTATAACAAGCTTTTAGAAGCTTCCAAAATTTGGGTTTTACAAAGTTAGGTTTTTCTTTTTTGGTGATGAAGCAAAAAAAAAGATGGAAAGTTTAGAGTATAGCATGATCAGCCACCACATACTAACAATCTCCCACTTGGAGACTAATCAAGCTCCACACCAACACAATCTCCTACTTCGAGATAGATCGTGGATGGCACCACTGCACTTACAACTCCCACTAGAAATAAGCACCTTGGACCCTGCTTCTCTGTTATACTTTTAACAATGAAGACCAACCGAAGTTGAAGAGGAGCTTAGCTTCTCCCTTGTCACTACCTTTGTAAATATATTTGTTGGATTGGCATCTATATGTATCTTTTCTAGCTTCACATGTTCATCCTCCAACACTGACCGAATGAAATGATATCTCGGCTGTATATGTTTGTTTTTAGAGTGCAAGGAAGAATTATTTGCAAGATGTATAGTAGTTTGGATGTCTATAAACAAGTGATTTTCAGCCTGTTGTTTTCCCAACTCTTCCATGAAAATTTGTAGCCATATCATCTCCTTTGCTGCCTCTATTGCAGCAACATACTCTGCCTCCATGGTGGATAAAGCAACCACCTTTTTCAAATGATAAATCCAACTCACTATTGTCCCACCAATTGTAAATACATAACCTATGGTACTTCGCCTAGTATCTATATCCCCTATCAAATCTAATTCAACGTATCCTTTTAAATTAGTATTAAAACCCCCAAAACATAAAAATTTATTGGATGTACCTCTTAAGTACATGAGAATCCATTTTATTGTATTCCAATGCTCAACTCCAGGATGACTCATATACCTACTAATAACTCCTACAAAATATGCAATATTCGGTCTCATGCATATCATGGCATACATTAAACTACCTACAGCTGAAGCACATGGTACCTTGGAAACTTTTCCTTCCTCCTCTTGTGTCTTTGGACACATATCCTTAGCCAAATTGACATGACTGGGAAAAGGTGTGCTGACAGCTTTGCATTCTCCATATGAAATCTCTGCAACACCTTTTCAACATAGTCAACCTAAGATAGAAACAATTTCCTATTTTTCCTATCTCTTGTAATCTTCATACCAAGGATTTGTTTTTCCACCCCCAAATCTTTCATAGAAAATGATTTTGCTAACTACTGTTTTAACTCCTTTATGTTATCCATGTTAGACCCTGCTACATGCATATCACCAACATATAAACATAAAATAGTGTAGCTATCTTCAGCTGACCTCTTAAAGTAACACAATGGTTTGAATTACACTTGTTGTAGCCTTGTTCATCCATAAAAATATCAAATTTAATATACCATTGCCGAGGTGCTTGCTTCAAGCCATATAAACTTTTCTTCAATCTACACACTAGTTTCTCCTTACCTTTGACCTCAAATCCTTGTGGCTATTCCATATATATTTCCTCTTACAAATCACCATGGAGAAAGGTAGTTGTAAAATCAAGCTGTTCTAAATACAAATCTTCAGTAGCCACAATACTTAAAATAGTACGAATAGAAGCCATTTTAACAATTGGAGAAAAGATTTCATTAAAATCAATACCCTTTTTCTATGCAAATCCCTTTACAACTAATTTGGCTTTAAATCTTTTCTTACCTCTGAAATCCTCTTTCAACTTATAAACATGTTTGATTGGTAAAGCCTTTTTACCTACAGGCAACTTGCATAATTCCCAAGTCTTATTTTTTCAGCAAAGAGTCCATTTCTTCTTCCATTCCATGCTCCCATTGAACCTTGGTATCCACTTGTGTAGCTTCATCATAAATTTCTAGTTCACCAGCATTAGTTAATAAAATAGAATACAAAGAGGGAGAAAAAAAATTTGGAGGTCTACTTATCTTAAAGATAATCTAACATTCACTAGAGTTTGTGGTATTTGTTGTTGTTGTTGCAAAGCATGAGGAACCATTGGAACATCATTATTTGAAGTATCATCCAGCACCACATAATCATTTTATTTCTTCTCATGTTGTTGCAACTAATATTTGTACATTAATTTCTCATTGAATATGACATCCCTACTGAACTCATATTTTTCTTATTTTCAAAATCCCAAATCCTATATCCAAATTCATCAATGCCATATCCAATAAATATACATTTCTTTGATTTTACATCAATCTTGGTTCTATTTTCAGAATCTACATGTGAAAATACTTCACACCCAAAGGTTTTGAGAAAAGAATAACTCACCTTCTTACATGTGCATGCTTCCTCTAGAATACCACAACCCAAAGGATTAGAGGGACCTCTATTAATTAAATAAATAGCAGTGTTTACAACCTCTACCCACATGTTTATAGGTAGCCCATCATGTAATCTCATAGTCCGTGAATGCTCCATTATTGTTCTATTCATGCGCTTAGCCACTCCATTTTCCTATGGAGTCCTTGGAACAATTTCCTACCTACGAATACAAGTAGAGGAACAATAATCTTCAAAATCTTTGCTGAAATACTCACCACCATTACCAGATCTAAGACATTTTAACTTTTTACCTATCTCATTCTCAACCAAGCTTTTCCATTTTTTAAAAGTTTCAAATACATCAGATTTATGCCTAAGGAAATAAACCCATACCTTCCTAGTTGCATCATCAATGAATGAAACATAATACTAAGAGCCACTAAGATAAGATACCTGAGCTAGTCTCATACATCTGTATGCACAAGCCCTAATTTCTCATCTTTCTTGTGTTTCCCATCTTTGAGAAAACTAACTTGTCTTTTGTTTTCCATACACACAACTTTCACAAAAATCCATATTAACACATTTTAGACCTGGTATAACATTATTTGAATGAAGTACTTTCATACCTTTAACACTCATATGCCCAAGTCTATTATGACATAATGCTGAGTCAAAATCCATAGCAACTATCTAATTTTTTGTCTGCTAAACTACAACAATTGCTCCTAAACATTGATTTTTATCTGCAATAGCTAAAGTATAAGGAGTAGTATGACCTTTACAAAGATATAAGGTACCTACTTTAACACCTTTTGCTACCACTAAGGCACCTTTTGTAACCTTCCAATTTTTATCACTAAATGTAACAACACAACCTTCATCTTCTAGTTACCCTATTGAAATTAAATTTCTTCTTAACTTTGGAATGTGCCTTACCTCATGTAGTAGCCAATGATTCCCATTTTGTAACTTAATCTTGATTCTTCCCTTTCCAACAATCTGAAAAGGTTCGTTATCTACCAAATAAACCGGCCCAAATTCCCCTTGGACATAATCAAAAAAATAATTTCTATGGGGCATAGCATGAAATAAAGCCCTTGAATCTAACACCCAAGAATCATCAAAATTGTCAAGGAAAAGAATCAAAGCATCCTCATCAAATTTATTACTTACCACATTTGCCTCTTTATTACCTTTCTTTTTGTCTCCTTCTTTATTTTCCCAAGACCAACAATCTTTCTTTAAATGACCTGGCTTACCATAGTACCAACAATCCCTCTTGTCTCTAGATTAGGACCTTTTGTCCTTTGATTTTCCTAGTGACTTCCCATGACTTCCAAAATTGTTTCCTCTCTCCTTTGTTCTACCCCTACTTTCCATATTCAAAACACTACCTGATGTGGATGTCCCACCTGATCTTTTCCTACAAATTTCCTCGCTCAAAATAACACCAACAAAATCATCAAATTTCAATGTATTCAAACCAGAAATAGAATTGCTAATAGAAATTACCAAGCTATTCCAGCTTTCAGGTAAAGATCAGAGAACCAAAAGATCCCTAACTTCTTCATCAAAGTTTACATTTATAGAAGTTAACTGACTGGTAACCAAATTAAACTCATTTAAATGATCAAAAACTGACCCACCTTCTACCATTTTCATATTAAATAAATGCTTCATAAGAAATACCTTATTCGAAGTGGAAGGATTTTCATATAACTTTGGTAGGGTTTCCATCAACTCTTGAGTTTTTTTTTCTTTTGTAATATTGAATGCCACCGATTGTGCTTGGCATAAACAAATGCTACCAAGTGCCTTTCTGTCCAAAATATCCCAGTCCTCATCAAACATTGTTGAGGGTTTCTTGGTTTTCCCTTCCAATGGCTACCATAAATCCTTTTGATAGAGGTACTCCTCCATCTACCTCTTCCATAACTAATAGTTTTGCACATTGAACTTCTCAACCTTCAACTTACCCTCGTCTGCCATTTCTCCCTCTCAACCATGAGACTCCCACTCAATCGTGAGAACTTCCTATAGATGATAACCGAACACAACCTTGCTTTGGTATGACTTGTGAGGGTTAGAAGGTAGATATCTAACAAATTAAATATAGATTTGACCAATAAAATAGAGAAATAAAACACACCAAAAATTATAGCAAAAATAAAAAAACATAGAGAATTTAACATGGTTCACCCAATTTGGGCTACATCCACAAAACCATAGCCATCAAATGATTTTATTATCTAGTGCATAACATATTACAATATCACAAATAATTCCATGCTACAAATCCCCATCCCAATCGCTTATAACAAGCTTTTAGAAGCTTCTAGGAATTTGGGTTTTACAAAGTTGACTTTTTATTTTTTTGGTGACGAAGCAGAAAAAAAAATGAAAGAAAATAACATGATACTAATGCAAGATTGTAGACTCACCACATACTAACAACCACATCATATTCTATCTTTGTATTGAAGGTACGAATGCAAGATTGAAAAAATTTTGTGGTGGAAGAATAGTGGTTGGGATAGTGGAAGCCTCTGCTCCATATTCTACATTCCTAGAGTTTACTATTATTGATTTCCTCTTGGATCTTTTGCTCAATCCATAACTACTTGGGGAATCAATTGATTTCCCTTGACACAGTTGTTTTGGTTGAGGGCCTTCACTAGATCAGTTTTCTATGTATCTGTCAAGCATTGTCTAGTGCATATCATCCAATTTGTTCACTACCTCTGCCCCCAATATGGAAGCCAGTGCCTCTTTATCTTTGTCAGTCACATGTTCCTATATATATATATTAATTAAATTTCTTCTTTTAAGTTTAAAAATTAAAAATTAAAAATTAAAAATGAAAGAAACAAGGGAAACATTAAAAAATATATAAATTGACAATGAATTACCTCATCATGGCCAGAGTCTGCTCCCTTTGTTCTCTTCCCTCTATCGCTTAAAATTTTGAGGTGACCTAGGGAAAATTATTTTCATCTAGTCTGTGGAGGCAAACAAAGTACACACTATCAGGTATGAAAGTTTTTGTCTAGTTTGTGGTATGAAATTTTTACCCTGAATGACTCTCTTTATGGATTTAAACGCTTATGAATCAATTACTTGCACACCTATATAGAATATAAATATACACAAAATGAAACAAATGTATTATAAAAAATCAATGCTTGTGCACCTGTATAGAATGGTAATCTTTGGGGGATAAAAAGGGCAGGGAGTGTGGCTTTATTGAGAGTTAACATACATAGGTCCCATGCTCAAGTCACATCCGCTGATTAGAAAGAAATGAATGTGTGCACACAATAAATTCAAAACCACGAGCTCATTGTTCTATAAAATATTTGTGGGAACAAAAAAAAAAATTCTAACCTTACCTATGGTGTTGCAAACCAAATCGAATTTTTGATCTGCTTCCTTGTAGCCCTCCTTTGCACCATTTTTCCCTTTTTTGTCCTCTCTTCCTTCACGCAGTTTTTTTCTCTTGTCATCTCTTCCTTCTTGATGCAAAAAGATTTTAAAAAAAAATCTCGATTCAGTAGTCAGTGCTATAGTCGGTTGTGAAAATTGTGCCTAATTTAGCACCACATTTCAACCAAAAAATGTAACCTATTTGGGATGCAAAAGGCGGTGCAAAGTACACCTAATTTAGCACCTAGCAGTGCAAAATTATGTATTTTTCTTGGAAGTTGATAAATAAATTGATCCTAAATGACTTCATCTTCATATGTTCCAAGGGAGAAATCATGGTTCCCTATTTTATCTATTCCTTATCCCATGTCAATTTTATGGGTGCAAAACTAATGTAGGTTAGATTTGTGAACTCGAAAATGACCCCTATACAACTAGATGAGTCATCTAAAGTGTGAAATATATGTCTAAAGTGAGGTTTTGTGTTAGATAGCATATTCATTGAAATGATATAATTGGTTTACTAAACATTATTTACTTTGTTGTGTATTATACGGGCAAGACAAGGCCATGGCAATAGATCATGTCATGTCAAATGAGGACATAATGGCTGAAGCAGGACATCAAGCACTCAAATTTTGACTTAACTTATGAAAAAATGATCTGATGGAATTTTGTGATATGCCCATCTTTTTTCACAATATTATTGAAATTTATAATGTATTATCCAATCTTGACATAAATTAATGCATGTTGTTGATTATTTTAGATGGAGATTGGAGAAAATGCATAGCCTGAGTGTTCAACTAGAAAAAGAGGAAGATATGTAT
This sequence comes from Sequoiadendron giganteum, assembly GCA_007115665.2. Classification (NCBI taxonomy): domain Eukaryota; kingdom Viridiplantae; phylum Streptophyta; class Pinopsida; order Cupressales; family Cupressaceae; genus Sequoiadendron; species Sequoiadendron giganteum. The sequence continues at coordinate 482,786,295 of CM021108.1, forward strand.
GTGGACGTGGACCTAAAACTATTAAATCATGTAGACGAAAGAGGGTCTTTGAGGATATGACAATTGATCTTGTATACACAACAAATGATTGCATTGAACAAGAGGTTGGTCAAGACTATAGTACATGGGATGAATAATTTGAGAAAATATATGAATAAAGTGAGGTTTTGTGTTGGAGAGCATACTCATTGAAATGATATAATTGGTGTAGTAAACATTATTTACTAAATTGTGTATTATAGGGGCAAGACGAGGCCATGGGAGTAGATTGTGTCATATCAAATGAGGACAAAATGGAAGAAGCAGAACATCAGGTATTCAAATTTTGACTTAACTTAGGAAAAAATGATCTTATGGCATTTTGTGATACGTCCATATTTTTTCACAGTATTATTGAAATTTATAATGTATTATCCAATCTTGACATAAAGTAATGCATGTTGTTGATTATTTTCGATCGAGATTGGAGAAAATGCAGAGCCTAAGCATTCAACTAGCAAAAGAAGAAGATATGTACGTGGATGTGAACCTAAAACTATTAAATCATGTAGACGATAATGGGTGGAAGAGGATATGACAATGGATCTTCCATACACAATAAATGATTTCACTGAACAAAAGGTTGGTCAGGACTATAGTACGTGGGATGAATACTTTGAGAAAATTGTTGTTTGTGGATGTATTGTATATCATGGAAAGAAATAATTCAAACAAGCAATTGTACAAAGAACTTACATATATTATGAGCTCCCATTTGGTAGTATGCCTCCTACAATCGATTCAAATACAATAGAAATTGTGGTAAGGAATTTTCTAATTCATTTAAACATTGTTTTATATTTATTAAATAACTAATGTTTTTCTTAATGGATACTTGCAAGATAAAGTTCTTGGTTTAAAGTTTCCTAGATCACCGACTTCCAACATAGAAGGAAATGATCATTTATCAGATGATACATATAACAAAAATATGTGCCAATATACTAGCTCAGAAGATGAGGAATTGATGAAAACAAGTCACAGAACAAGAACCGGTTTAAAGATGCATGATTTGCTTAAAGACAGGGGAAAGGTGGACTACATACCCTATGAGAATAAATGTGATGGAGATGATGACTTTCCCTTGATTTTGAGATCAATTTACAAAGAGACATTTGATCATCAACTATATTGCGCTTGGCCTCGTGATCAACAACTACCTAGAGTGTATGAGGTGTTTCAATTTTGGGGATATAGCTACATGATACAACCCTCCAATATTCATGGAGTGAATCTAGGCCTCTTTACTATCCAAAATGTACATGTTAGATCTAAACATAGAAAAAATTCAAACAAACCACTAGGAGATTAATGCCATATTATGGTCCATCATATTATAGTGGTGAATGGAGAAGGCTAGCAAAATATAAGTCTAGCATGTCAGCATATGGTCTAAATTCGAATATGTATACACATCGTCTCCAATTAGAAAGTGAAAAATAAATTAATAAAGGTCATCTTATGTATATATATGGACGTGCATACACACAAAAAAATATTGCAGGATATATAAATAGAAGTAAGGGAAGGGACCCTAATGTAAGACCAAATTGTCAATTTGTTGAGGTTATAAATGATAAAGATGGAGATATAGAAAGAGAGGTTGATAAATTAATAATGGTTGAGGAAATTGAGGACCTTACCGTTGGGGATGAGTTATTCATTGATTACCCCTTCTTAAAATGCACTCCCACATGAAAGAAAAGGGAAGAACAAGGTCTCCCTAAGATGTTCTTAAGGGCAGAAAACCAAAGAATAATAAATGAGTGTGGACTAATGTTTTATAAACTATGTTGTCAAAATTGTTTTTTATTTAAATTATTGTATAAAAAATAAAATAATGTTCCATTATTCAATTGATGTATGTATGTTCATACAATTTTTATTTTTATTTTTATTTTTTAAGCCATATTTGATTATATTTCTTTGAAATTGATACATTTATGATTTATCCAATTATTTCCAAACATTAAATAATTCTTGTGTTTTTTGATAGGTAGAAGATGTTGATGAAACACATACTAATACCCAAGATCCAACTAGGTTATTAAGATTTGGATGGGATGATCCAAACCATCCTTTAAACCATACTAGGGTGAAAAGAGCAAGATTGAAGAAAATGCTACCACCTGAGAAATTTGAAGAGTTGATGATATTTTCATACATTGATGGCATGCAACCTAGCCTTAATGATGATGATCATGGTAGTGAAAATTTAGTGCATGAAGAAGGATTGAATGAAATGCTTACAAATTTCTTTAGGGATGGAAAGAATGATGACAATAATGATCATATGGTTGGTAGTAACGATGATATCAGGGGTAACTACCACCAATGTAATGTTGATGATAACAACCTAAAAGACTCCATCAAGCAAGCATCAAAGACACCCATGTTGAAATTTGGTGTAAGTAGAACCTGAACACTAGCATGCACATTAATATTATTAGAAATCAAGTCACTATTTGGTTGGTCAGACAAAGGATTCACTACCCTACTGAAGTGAGTTGAAATCTATTTCTTACTTTTCATTGTCAATTGGTGTACATAATTCACAAGCATTCATCAACTTTATTTATATTTCTTTAAGGAGATTTTAAAACCATATATTGTATATAAAAAATCCTAGTATAGATTGACATATCAAACATGTTCATCATAAGTCAAACATTCAATTGATTTAATCTCTGGCAATCTTATAGGGCACTAAAAACTAAAATATTCCCTGAAGAGAATGTGTTGCCATCAACATGTAGAGAGGCGTGTTTGTTGTTGGTTGATTTGAGGATTGAATATAAGTAAATTCATTCATGTAAAAATGATTGCATTTTATACAAAGATGAATATCAGAACAAGGTAGAATTCCTTGTATGCAAAGAGAACATATATCATACAGATGTACAAGTTTCTACAGCTCCAAATAATGTTTTACATTACATGACAATTATACCAAGACTTCAACGAATGTTTGGTTGCAAGTCACTTGCACAATTGATGGACTGGCATGCAAATAATAAGAGTAAAGATAGGTTCATGCGAATTTCGACCGACTCCAAAGGAATGAAAAATTTAGAGGAAAAATGGCCAAGAAAATTCAAAGATGAACCCTATAGTATCAAGTTTTGTCATGCAATTGATGGAGTGTTTCCATTCTTTTTCTTGAGCTCTTATTATAGTGTTTGGCCAGTTTGATTGATAATTTACAATATTCCCCCATGGATGAGTGTTAGAAAGGAACACCTTATGTTGACTCTCATTCTTCCAAGAAAACATCAAGTTAAAAACATGGATGTTTATCTTGTGCCTTTTATTGATGAGATGCAACTATTATGGAAAGGCATACAAATGTATTACATATCACGTCCTCCATCAAATAGGTCCTTCATGTTGTATGGTGTGCTATATTGGACTATTCATGATTTCCTAGGACTTGGTGTTTGTTTTGGTAAGATAAAATATTTACATATTTACACTCATATTTTATTTTCATCCCAACTTTCATACTTAGTTTTATACTATTTTTTTGATGTTATTAACATTACTTGTTGAATTGTAGGGATTCAAACAAAGGGGATATTTGCATGTCCAAGATGTGAAGAACAATTTCAAGGGAGGTATTCTAAACATCTCCATAAATTTATTTATGCAAACAAAAAGGTTTTTCTACCACTAGATCATAGGTTTAGAAATCACCTGAAGAATCAATTTGATGGAAAAGTTGAAAATAGAGCCCCTCCCATGATTATGGGTCTAGGTGATTGGCTTAAAAAGTATGAAGATTCTAAATTGAAAGCTTGGGAGGATTTTTTTTCATTGAGGTAATTCAATTCAAGATCTAGAACAAGTTCTAGTTCATATGCCTAAAGGAATGAAAAAGAAATCCATACTTTATGAGCTCCCTTACTAGAAGGATCTATTAATATCTCACCTATTAGATCCTATGCACATATTCAAAAATATCCAATATTCTATATTTTGACATATATCGGGCAAAGAGAAGGACACCTTGTCCTCAAGGAAAGATATTGCTCTTTCACATACCAAATTTGATAGAATATATTTGTGGCCAAGCAGGGAAAATAAAACATATGCAAAAGCTCCATGGATTTTGAAACAAAAGAGCTAGAGCAACTAAAAAATATCTATTCAATTAGGACACCTACTAGTTATGGGCCATCATTGGCTAAAGCTTTTATAGTTGATGGACATATCAGAGGATTTAAAACACATGATTTTCATAATTTTATGAACGTATTATATATTATCATTTAACATTTACTGGTAACATTGATAAAAGTACTAAATATATTTTGATATTTTGTTGTGTGAGAAAAAATTACTAATGACCTTTTCATAAATGCATTTGATAGCATATCATGCCATTGGAAATTAGGGGGGATTGTTGTCTTACAATTGACTTAAGGAATTCCATAAGTCAATTGTCAGCATTTACAAGGTATGTGGTTATATGAAATGATCATGTTTGAGAGACATAGAGATATTATATTGCATTTTAATTTTTGACTAAAGGTTCATACTAATTTACTATTCTTATATTAGGTGGGTGACCTCTAAGGAGATCGATGAATGTGAAGTTCCAAAGTGGAAGAAGGAAATTACATAAATTGTATGTGTATTTGAGAAGGAGCTCCCTACAAGTTTCATGGACCTACAAGTCCATTTAGTTATACACCTAGTCAATGAAATTGAATTGGTAGGTGTCATATCAATGAGGTGGATGTTTTTCCTTGAGAGGTATATGAAAAATCTTAAAAGATATGTCCGACAAAAGGCACATCCAAAGGTTTGCATGGTTGAAGGGTATGTATTGAATGAAGTATTTGTCTTCCTATGTGAATTCCTCGGTAAGGATTTTGAAGATGGGCCACACATCTAGGATGAAGAACTAACATCAGATATTATTGATGGAGAAAAACCACAATCTAATGGTGTTGAAGTACAAATTAGTAAGTAAATTCATGATCAGTGTGGTTGTTTTTCTTGCAATCATTAATTTAATCTATAATTTATTTTTCAAATTAACAGCATGACATTTAGAGTTTAAAATAAACATGTTGACATATAATAGGTGTAGATGAAAGTTCTATACTCGACAAGTTCGTTCTTTACCACATGGACTTTATGAAAAAATGGATTGAACTATATGATAAAAAGAGAGAAGTGTTAGAAGCAAGGAGACAGTTTAAGAGATTGAACCCAAAGAATACTCCACTTCCCACTAATCTGCTTGGGGAATGGGAAAAGATTGCACACTAGGATGGGTTACTAAACAAATTCAAAATCAAATAGAAGATACAGGTATAGATTCAGACATAACAAAAGATGAAATCAACATGTCTATAGGATGTGAAAGAAAGGTACAGTTGGAATTTTACAAAATATTGTTTTCTTACACTTTTGACACTATTAACTATTTTAATATTCGTCATTATATTTGTTTTCACTAAAATAAATGGTCTTTCACAGGTGAGGAAACATCCAACAATGTGGGCATATGGTTGACATTATCGTGTAGAAAGTGTAGACGTAAAGAGACGATCCTTTGATTGTGGCATCATGGTTGAATTCAAGAAATCTAGTTGATCAATCTCAAAAGATAAGAATATAATTGAAGGGAATCTACAATATGTTGGGAAAATACAAGAAATTATTGAGTTGGGTTATTGCTCTTTTAAATGTTGTATTTTTAAGTGTAGATGGTATGAAACATTTGAGAGGACACAAAGACATGATACCCATAGTGGATTGTTTTCTATAGATTCCTCATGCTTCTTACTGAAGGATAAGGAGATTTATGTTCTACCAATTAATTGTGAGCAGGTATTTCTTTAACTCAAACAAGAAGCGGTAGTGATCATTAATCTATTAATTCATAGTTTATTACAAATATATAAAAAAATTTATTAATCAGCAAAATTGTTATAACATATGTCTACTATATATATTTCGTTCATGTACAGGTATTTTTCTATGAATATATTTTGGACCCGGAATGGATATTTGTCATACATTATGATCCAAGATTAAGGTATGTATTTGATGATCCATTAGTGGATACAGAGCAAGACAATGATGGCCAAAAAAATGAGAGAGAGGGATTAGACAACATCGAATAAATTGACATCCATGATGATGTTGAAGATGGTTATGTTCAGGCACATGAAGACAACAATCTAGAGCTAGATGATGTTATGGAAGAAAACAATATGGATGGTATAGAAAATGATGATCCAAATATATCTGCTAACAATATAGATGGTCTAAAGTCAAATTTCAATGATGATGAAGATGATGCAGATCGAGATGAGGATGATGATAATATTAATTACTTGAAATAACATATGAACATTGAAAATGATACACTGGATCATATTGTAGCAAAAAATAATATTAATGACCAATACTTCTAAATTTTCAGAATTATTTTTAATCCATGTTTAAAAAAGGATGATTCTTATGACCTAAAATTTGAAATGCTTCAGTAATATTATTTGTGTTGATACAAATTACCTATTACAATATCCTTAAGTTGTTCAATCTTTGGTATGAATTGTTGGCAGAAAAAATTATGATTACTTGGATGCTTCTTCCACTCATTTTGTATCAACATATGTTTGTGAAGACACAAAAGTTAATAAAATATTAATGCACGTAACTAAAAATTATTTAAATAAGCAACTTGGTTAACTTTATTATTTTTAAATAGTTTCCATTTTTATGTTGAACATGTAACAAAGCAAAATAAGGTCAAATTTAAAAAAAAATTAGCAACTCTACCAACATCCACAATAAATGCTTTACTGTATTAGCATATTCATTCACATAAGCACAATATTGAGGCTCAATAACTGATACTAATTAAAATATAAGAAGAAATACGTATGGAAAACATAAGAAAGATACAAAATGATAACACAGTCATGGAGAATCTTTGATAATAAGATGTTCTCCATTATATTGCTTCAATTGATACTATAGTGCTCTTATTTAATAATCCCAATGTTATCCCCTCGAGTTATTGTGGAGGTATGAAAGGAATTTTAATTCTTAAGTTGATCGAAACCAATCAAAACAATTTGTCTTAAAGGACTTTTAATCCTTAATATGAGCCAATTAAATTAAAATATTTGAAAGGACTATAATTTACACCTAACCAGAAACCAATCTAAGCATCCACACAATAACAACAAATGTTTCCTGATAAATCTTGTAGAATTAAATAGCTTGAAAAGATCACTTTGGAGACATCAAAATAATAAATAAGCATGAAAAATTGACACAGTAGTTGAACATTTAAAATGGATTATAAATTATAATCAATCATCTCCATTATATTTCCTTTTAAATAATATGCATTATAACAAATAGTTATGATGTTTGATGAAAAATAGTTAATTAATATAAATGAAAACATAACACTTCAACATGTGAATGCATTGATATGTTAGAATTCAAGTAGGTGCCTGTGACCACTTTAGATCTGTTCAAGGCTCCTACTCCATGGTAATGCACTACCTATAGAGTGTATCTTCCTTATGATATCGACTAGTCTTTAAGCTCCAATGGCTGCCTCTATGTATTTGTTGTATCTTTGGTTTGGTTGATGAACAAGTTGATGGCAAAGAGATGATGAGTGTATTCCTCCTCAGCATAAGTTTCCACGTTGGCAATTGCACCCTTCATATCATATTCCACATACATCATCTTTTTAAGTTTTTTATGTGTATTTTGTACCACCATCTCTTCATTATTTATTTCTTGCAATGCAGTAGGTAGATACATGGAAAGCTCATCCTTCCAATAATCTTTCTCCCTATGATTTCCAATGCTATCGTGGAGTGCATAATGCAAATCAAAATAGTCAAGGTCCTCTTTGAGCTTATTGTGGTACTTGTTGTGTGATTTTGTCAGCTTATTGTATGCCTCCAATGTCTAAACTTTCATGGCTTTCTCATTCCTTGTGTCAATCATCCATCCTTGCAATCTTTCATTCTCCACAAGTGTTGTGTGTGTTTTTTTAAACAATTTCCAATATTCCTCAGCATGATCCATCATCATGTTAAATATTTCTTTGATTATCTCAGAAACAACATTATATTTAGTGGTTTTATTCCTATTTCCAATTCCTTGCATTTCTCTTGAGACTTCTTATGACAGTGTTTCTAGTAAGCTACATTTGCTAATGCATCCAATATTATTTTGTCACTCTCTATCCCTAGGGAATATAATTCTGATCGGGAAGAGGAAGATGTTTTATCTTTGTGACTAGCCACCTCCTTCCCTAATTTATCATTTTTTTCAATTTGTGCCTTAGTTAATTTTATACATTTATATTTAGCTCAATTTTTTTAATGGGGTTAGTGTCCCCTACCCTGTCAACTAAAAGATGTCCAAACACTTGGTTTGGATTACTAACTATAGCAAACCTTTTATCTTGAGGATACAATGCCCAAATTAGCAAGGTGGCTTCATCTGGGTTTTCCCCTGATCTTGAGTACATTTTATCACTTGCCTCTTCTGTTAGATGTATTGGTTTGTATCCTCTTTTCCTAAAACTATCAAACACTATTGCAGAGCTAATATCTTATCCTGGTAAGAGTAGTACCCCAGCCTCTTGAAGTAATTCTTTTCCCCTTTTGGAGGTGATAGATTCTAACTCTTTGTTTATTTCTTTTCTCAACTCTTCCAAGGCGGGTACCTCCTTCTCAGGAGTGATATCCTTCATCTTCTATCTTAGCATTCTACCTTTATGCTCATAAACAAATGATTTAAATTTAGAAGTCTTGACATAATCAATGTCAAAAATAAATTCTTGTCCGGCCTTGACTCTCACATCATTAGAGAGTTCATTTGATGCTTCAAATCTCACTATTTTTCATTCTGGAGGTGGCTCATATTGTGTAACTATAGGGGCACTTATCTATTCAACCTCATCATCCTCCTCATCACTTTCTTCTTCATATTCTTCACTCATGGTTGTATCTATAGAGAAGTTCATTTCCAGAGTGGGCTGTGAGGGTATGTAATCAAGAGGCTCTATGTCCTCAGCCTGCATTCCTGAATAAGTTTTCTAAGGTGCTTCAAAGACATCTAGGGTACATCTTTTATTAGCTTATCCACATGAGTGATGAGCTTCTCAATTCTTTCCAGATGATCATGTACTTCATTAAATTCCCTTAAATAGGATGGGACATTTCCTTTCTTCTAGGTCTCAACAACCACAACTTTTTTATATGGGTTCATCCTATCTTTTATTGACTAGGCCCCTTCATAATTTATTATTACATCATCAACAGAGAATTAGTGTTCACACCTTGATATTCCTTGTGAATAAAACCCTCTGTATCAAAATTATTTCTTTCATCACCCACCGGTAAATTATATTTTTCCAATTTTGTATCAATTTCTCCATACCCTTCACTAGTGACTACTGTAAAATCTCTAAAGCACAAAGTGCTAGGCATGATAAACTGCTTATTGTATCTCTTAAGATGCTTTGCATCATATTTAGCCAATTGTCTCATAATTTCCAAATAGGTTTTTCTATCTAGAACTATTTTTGACAATAGATGTGGGGCTCCTTCAAACCCATAGACTCTAATCATAGTGCAACCAGGAAATGCATACCAATACCCCAAATTATGATTTACCTTTTTCTTGGGGTCCTTTTCCTTTGGTCTTAAGAATTTCTATATTTCAGGGGATAGGTTATAATTACATGGATGTCCCAACAATTTCAACAATGGCTTGATAAAATATAACTCAAAGTGCAGATAGTGTGATCTACCATATTTGTTATCCCGTATGGATGTCCACATTTGTAGAGGTGTATAATTCCCACTTTCATCTACATTTCTTATCCTTAATTCTTCTCCTCGGAACCTTCTAACTTGTCCTTCATGTAGAAGAAAATGCATAAACAAAGAGTAATGTTTGAAATCATGAATGTTATCACTGTTTCTTTTGATCCTTCCCATCCCATGGTTCAGAGCATTGGCTAAATAATTGGCATAGTCAAATGGTCTGGCATCTTTGCTTTGTATGTCTACAGCCAAGACCATTAGGGCAATTGACATGAGGGGTGGGACCTCTACTCCTAATACTTTTCCAGCTGAATAATATGTTTATTGAAAATATTCTTCAAATAAATCCTCATGAAATGGAGGGTTTTCATTACTAGAAAACCTTCTGAGATGATTACCTTCATCCTTGGACCTATGTAGTGGTAGCTTTCATCTTTTATAGCTCATGTCCATGTGATGGTACTCTGTTAGAAGGTCTTTGATTGTAAATGGTAAATTCAGAGAGAATTCCAATTGAAAAACATTAGATATGAGATCTTTGGAGATAATGAGAATGTCAAAGCCATCATGTGATTGAATAGCTTTTCTTTTAGGGTCATTTTTGTTGGCTAGAGCTTTAACCAGCTCTATATTAACAAACACATTGGGTACCACTTATGTTCCTAGGTTTAATCTCCATAGGTTGCAAACTAGTTGAAACCTATATTGTTTCCTATAATGGTATATGAATAGCTCATATCCCCACCGTGGTGTCCACACGTCTCCTAAAACTTTGTGCTTGTCCCATAACTTATCCATGGAAGGATTTTTAAGTGCACTCCTTTTAGGTCTTAGACCTGATCTCGACACTAGTCAATTAAGTCCTAGTTTAGAAGTCTTTTCTCTTTTTTTTGTTTCTTAATTTTTGGCATTTCTAAGCTTTCTTCCATTGTTCAATTTTCTTATAAGTCTTTATAGAAGAAACTTCTTAGTTAGTTTTTGTATGCTTACTTGGATTCACTTTCACTAGTATTGAGCTATGTAGTAATGGCGAATTCCCAACCTCCTTTCTTCTACTCCTGCATCCAATGAATCCTTTTCAAGTCTTAATGAAAATATGTGATCAAATTGAGATATAATTCAATCAACTCTAGCTCATAAACGCTCCAATTGCTATCAATCTTGTCATTGGGCAGATCATTTATTTTGAATATCTCAATGATATGAATGAGATGTCACATCAATCAAAAATAATCATCATCATTACATTGACGAGACCATGATTCCATTTTCATCAATAACCACATTCTTCATCGATGAACTCCTTCCTTTCAGGGTATCGATAGGATGCCAGATAATGTCTTCCTGATGTTCCCTAGTTCCTCTGATATCCTTCTTTGACATGTACTTGATGGTTCATGGTCTTATCAGGTCATCAGGGAGACCCTTGTTAGCCTTCACCGATAAGTGTCACTTCCTCTGATGCCTTCAGCCTTTTATCATTGGATCGGAGGAACCAACCTTTATGTTGGCTTGATAGCCTTATGTTCCCTCAATATACTTTCACCACATGTTGAATTTTTTTACTGTATAATGTATCTCTCCATCAGTGGGACATTGTGTTCCCTTTCGCCAATATGTTTTGATTAATAGGGAAAATTAGGTTTTGAAGGGACCCCAAAACCCTTTACAACAAAACACACAAAATGTTTCCTCGAAGGATAATCGGAACAAACCACCAGTAGAAACCCAACAGCCAAAAAATTCCCAAACAATGGGTGCTAAACAAAGATAGGACCATAGTCAACCAACAACACCCAATAGAAAAAAAAATAGCAAAAAGAACGTTCGTCGATATGTTCTAGTGTTGCCGATATTATTTATCTAATATGTTCTAATCCCTAAGATATGCACATAGGACCAATGAATCATGAATTTAGCCAAAAAATTATCTAAGAAATCATTTTAAATAAATCATAAAAAAGAATATTAATCAAATCGTGTTATCTCATTTGTTATGAATTGCTCTCTTTTTTTTATTCGTAATAAACAGCAGAGTTGCATGCATTATATTGAGTACTGCAAAAAATTAAATCCTTTTAGCCTGGCTGGTAATTAACTTGGGTAAATTTGAATGGCACTGAGTGCCCATGACCATCCTTACAAAAATCCAAACTTTACAAGATTTTCCACAGGTTGCAGATTCAATAACAAGTCAAACAATTCTATACTAATTCAAAACACTAGACAAAACACCCAAAACACTAGAAAAATTCAACACCCAATAGCCAGCCCACCCGATACCATCCTTCATTCTTCTTCGTCATAGAATCTGGTGGATTCCACCAAGTTTGCAAATCCATGAAACCATTCCAAGCCTTTTGTTTTGTTCAATCTTAACTATCTGCACAAGTATTTGTAGCCAACTGTTGCCCATCTCCTGTGGCACTCCAAACATTCAGCTCTCACATACACGATGAACGGATGTCACTCCACCTCTACACCTTGTAGAATTTTTTTGTCAATGTCATCTGGTAATTGAAATCCAACTCCTAGCTATGCTACTTCCACCACATCCAAATCATCGAGCATAATTGTTTCCTTGAAGACCATCCTAAGTAGGATTAAGCACCTCAGTTTTGGTAGGTTTAGATCTAACAATGACATGAGAAAACAAGAGGCAATGTCTGAATTTTTCCTTGTCTAGTTATTGGAGAAGAAAAACTTCTTCCCAATCACCATCCACATGGCTTCTAGACATAGGATGTATTTGTTCAAACATATCTTCTTGAGCCTTTGATCCGTTATGAAGCCTGAGAAAGTAGATTGGTTTTTTTAGCAGTACAACTTAATCAGAGTGTCCATTTTTGAGGATATCTACTCGATTCTTGATGCTCCATCACTTGATATATGTTCTTGGATTTGTAGCGATCAAAAAGCCATCTAAGTCCATTAATTGTTTCTACTTCTTAATTTCATACGGCTCCCTCAAGGTGGCATTTAATTTCCTTTTGGGGAACTGTACTTCCACCACCCTTCTCAGTCTGATGCCACCCTACTAAGTTTGATGCCACCAACTCTTGTTAATAAACTCTAAGGTATACTTTTCTCAGCTCTAGTTCATTAATTTCCCACTTTCTCTCAATCTTTTCATTCGGGAGAACATTTAATTTGAATATCTCCTCGATATCTTGGGCTGTCAATTCACTCAAAATCAATCATTATCATTGTATCAATGGAACCGTGATTTTACTTTGGCTGATATCCATATTTCCCATCAAAGAAAATGTATGTCATTGTTTTTCCTTCAAGGCATCGACGAGATATCATATGATGTCTCTGTGATACCCCTTAGTCTCTATGATATCATACCTTAGGTGTGTAATTAATCACTTGAAATTCTTCGTGGTATCATCTCATCTTAGAATATTTTCTCATATTCCCCAGATAGCAACCATTCCTCCTGATACGCTTTTCTTTTGTCAATTCATCACTGTATTGGGGAAACCATTCTTTTTGTCAGCCCGATAAGTTTGTGTCTCACTGATACCACTGTGTACTTTATTAATAATTGTCTTCATCATGTTGTTGTATCGGTCCATCGTTGAGACAACATGTCATCTTTCCTTGATATACTTTGGTGTCTCTGATATGCTTTGCTCGGGCTATCGAGGAGACAACAAGATGTGTTCTGGCGATATTTGTTTCTTACTTTGATGAATCTCATTCTGACACTCCACTCGGTGCTAAACTTGGTGGTAGACTAGGTGCTAAAGTATGCTCCAAAATAGGTTCATAATTAGGCACTATTATCAATGGTACACTCAGAGCTAAACACAGTGAAAACTCGATGCTAAGCTCGACATAACACTCAATGCTAAATTTGGTGCTAAACTTGGTGTCGAACCTGGTGTTAAATATGGCATAAAATTTGGTGCTACTTTTCACCGAATTTAGCGCTTGCTTGTTCTGGCCAACACAATTAACACCAAAAATAGCAATGACCCGATAAATAGCACCAACTTTTTCAAAATATTGGAGAAAAATACATTGAAACAATGGGTGGAAGGAAAAAAGGGAGAAAAAAAGGGAGCTAATCACAGGGAATTTGTGGTGTGACATGACTTAAGTTGACTTGCATATGACATACTTATTCATGATGTAGTTCAATTCAAAAAAATATTACTTGGCATAGAGATTTTCAAATAAGCTCTCATGTCTTCTTCTACTTTAAAGTAATTTCTCACAACAATGGTGTTAGCAATTTCTTTATAGTGGGGGCATACATCAACACTCATGTTTCACTGCACGATTTTCTTTTTTCTTGTGATATGTCCCTTTCTTGGTGGCGTCATTGGGTTTTGATTTCATCCAAGAGTGTGATATTTATTTGACTTTTCCTCTCTCAAAGACATTAGGCATGATGTCTGCTAAGAAGAGACCTTACTTGAACTAAGAAAAATCCTTTGAATATTCATACAACTATTTTGCATTTAACACATCTTCCATGCCTGTGGAGCCATCTTATTTTTCCATGAGCTCCAAGCATACAAAGTTTTTCTTGTCTCATGAAGCTCAAAGATCATATTTGTGTGGTGCCTTATCAAAGTTATCAGGAGGTATAACTTTGGCATGGTTTGACAAGAAGCCAATTTGAGGGCATGGCTTTCTCGTAGCCACTCACATGTGTGTGTGAGAGCATACCGGCCATGAGTGTATGTGTATCTCCTTCTTAGACTTCTCACCCAATAGATAGCACAAAGTTTTGTTGCCTCAGAGTGAGTATGCATTTTTTGGATAAACAACTTAGATCTGATCCACATTGTGTTGGACAAATGGTCGAAGCTTGATCCACCCCATTTTTATTTTTCTTTCTTTTATTTATTAACATTGAATGTTTGTGATCTTGATGCTACATATCATATACCTTGTGCATTTACTTTTGTTCTTATATCAGTTTGAATTAGGATCTTTTATCTTGGAGGCTTGACTACCTCCTTGATCTTTGTTATCCTAGACCATCTGCATCAGTACACTTGGACCCTTCTTGAATGTCTACTTTAGTGTGAGTTTGCAGCAAGTTCATACACTTACTAAAGTAGGGGCTATATGTAATGACAGAAAAGACTCCCCATCTCCCTTGCTTAATTTGGGAATAATTAATGATATATTGGACTTGATATCCCCTTGATCTAGTGTTGTGATGATTTTTACACATCCACATTAGGTCTTGGGCACTTCTAAAGCTAAATAAACTTAACATTTTCTTAATTTAATGTTGTAAAGTGTATTTATTTACACCTTCACATGAAATTTAAGAGGCCTTTAAACTAAAGTTGACCTAATCTAGTGTTATAATGTGTTTTATACATTCACATGGGATTTAGGGCCCTTGTAAGCTAAATAGACTTAATTTTTCCTTAATTTAGTGTTGCAAAGTGTATTTATTTACACTTTCACATTGGATTTTGGGCCCTCTTGTATTTATGACCTTAATACCATCATTAATAGGCCCCCTAAGACCATATATTGAGCATCACAAGACATATTTCAATTAAAAAACTTGACAACATCAATGTATAAACTTAATTTACACAGTCCCTGACACTTTAGCAGTCAAAATAGGCCCTATGGGGCCCATTCGCCACTTTGGGTTAATGAGTCCCATCCACCCATCTTGGTGAATGAGTCCCATTTGGCCTATTTTCAAAGTTTGAGTGGGAAAATTTGCGTTTAAAGTTAAAATTTTATGAATATCAGCCTATGGTATCTAATTAATGAGATATTAGATGAATTTCTTATATAAATGAGGTCTCAAATAATTATTTCATTATGAATTCATGTTATCAGGTCAACAACTCAAGTTTTAATCATTCTAAGACTTTACAAGATCATCAAGAGAGCATTCGAGATCACTTTTAGGCATTCAAGAGCAAAATTCTTCATCAATTGTTGTAGAAATTCAAGATCCATCATCATGTCA
Source organism: Sequoiadendron giganteum (assembly GCA_007115665.2). NCBI lineage: Eukaryota > Viridiplantae > Streptophyta > Pinopsida > Cupressales > Cupressaceae > Sequoiadendron > Sequoiadendron giganteum. The sequence continues at coordinate 482,802,120 of CM021108.1, forward strand.
ATAATATCAAGCATCAAGCATGTTTTTGAGCTAGTGTTGTGATGTTGCATCCAAGATCCAAGGTCAAGCATTATTCTTCATTCATTTCAAGATCAAGATATACATCCTTCATGCCCACTTCATGCTAGATAGCATAATTACAAGACATCACTCAAGGTATCATTGTTCATGTTTCATGTCCTACATTTCATGTCTCATGTTCATCATTTCATCATTTGGTTTAATTAGCTAAAAGGGGTTTAATCAAGGCAAACCCCCATCCACTAACAATCAACAAGTTTTTCTCCTCTTTGCATGTGTGATTGTAGATCTACATGTCTTGGAGCATTAAGAATCATTGAATCTTAGGTTACAAGCCTCAAGAAATTTGTTGGATTTGTATCCTAATTTGGAAGGTTGTCATCTTCACTAAAAGGTCATCTACAACCTCAAAATCAAAGTTTCAAATCTGAAAACCTAGAGAAGTAGATTGAGCAGACTGAGAAGAACATATTCAAACCTTGAAGTTATAAAAAATACAAACTAGACTCATTCCCCACAAGTGGTGAATGTGTCCCACTTTAGGTGTTCTTCAAAAATCCTTGCAAATTTAGATACCCTTTTTTCCCGAAATAGGTTCTTGTGTAAAAATCCAAAAGTAGGACTTGTTCACCTAGAATGGCGAATGAATCCCATTAGGTCAAAAATTCAACATTTCATGCAATTCATGACTCCTATTCATCTTCAAATTTCAAGGTGCAAACCATTCATCTTACTACTTTTTGTTCAATTTCATTTACTTTTTTAGGTAATTTTATAGGTCATTGCATTGAATTAGGGTTTTGCATTTCATTGTCTTTTCCAAGTCTAAACCTGGTGATGAACCCCTCATTAGTCTATATTCATCCCCTAGGACAAACCTCTTGCAATATCTTTTTCTCCTTTGCATTTATATCTCAAGGGTTATCATTGAATGAAATTGGAAAAGTGGGTGTGCTCTATGTCCTAAACCATATGTTAGCACCATACCACATATTCATCATTTCAGAGAGATGAATATTTTTCTAGGTGTTTGGGACACCTTGATTCCAATAATTTATTGAAGTAATCTAGGATTAGATATTTCAAAGCTTGTATTAATTTCTTCTTTGAATTCATCTATAATTAATTGTTCATTCCCAATTATGAAAAATCATTGATATACAATATAATGATAAAAATTTGTGGAAAGAAGACATTGATTTATTGATTTTGATCATCCCCAGAAAATTTGAAATCCATCTAGAAAAAGTATTATTAAGTTTTGAATGCCAAAATCATGGATAATTGTGTACTTGTAATAAAAATGATATCTCTAGATATGTGATTTTTTTCTTGGGATCATAGAATAAATAAATTTGGTAGAGTATGCATATCCAACAAAGATGCATCTATTTTCTCTTACAAACAAAATTCATTTTTTTCTCTTTTACAATATATTGAAAAAAACGCTCCCAAAACTTCTCAAATGCCTCACTAATTATTTATTTCTTGAACATTCTTCTTTTGGAGAGATCCTTTTAAGGCCTTTAGTTAAAGTGTTATTCATTGAATAAGTTGTTGTATGTATTGATTCCCCCCATAATTTATCTTCAAGGTTACAATCCTTGATCATTGATCTAGCATTTTATTGAAGTGTCATATTTTTTTTTATTTAAAATTATTTTCTTGAGAGTATGTAATTGAGAGTTTCCTATTTATCACCCTTTGTTTGCAAAAAAAGGAATTTTTTTCAAAGGTATACTCTACACCACTTCGTTGATACTAGCATTTTTTTTATCAAATTCATTCTTGATTCAGTGTACAATTCCTTTAAAATATTTAATGCTACAAATTTTCTTTTTAGAAAGTAGACCCATACCTTCTAATCAAATCCATCAATGAATGTCATGAAATATCAACATTTCTCAGTGGAATCTACTTTCATCAACCAACAAATATTTAAATGAACTAACTATAAATGCTTGGATGTTCTCTAAAGTTTCCTAGTGTAATAACCGTAATAGTTATCATAAGCTATAAATATTTATGGTTATGGTTATTTTTAATTAAGTTCAATAATCTCAAAATATTCCTTTAGAAACCTTAATATTTATCTCTACCAATTTAATTTGAGTCTATATATTAAACCCTAATTGAAGAATTTTTTTGATATTCCACATGTCACAAATAGAAGTACAACTTTGACTTTATAAAATAGAGATTTGTTACAATAGATATTACAATGTGATACAAAACTAGTGAAAAAACTAAAAGGTAACTTGTAGATGTTGGATATTGTTGATATGTGGTTGTCATTGATGTCAACACTATTCCCATTAATGTCTTTAAGGTTGTATATGTCAAGGATATTCAGAACATTGTAATAAAATAAGTTGTAGGTTGTCAGTGATGCAGTGAAGTTCAGTATGATGGCTAGCTCTGTATATTGATAATAAGAAGTTGCAGATTAAAGGGTTTGTTGAAAATTATATCAATTTTATCCATATGAAGTTTCAGAGGTTCACATGAAGATTTGATTAAGTTATGAGTATTTGTGTTCTGATAGTTGTTATGTTTCTTTAGTTGGTGTTCCTAAACGAAGATGATCTTATTCTAGTAATTTGAGTTGTTGTGGATGCTTCTATGGTGAGTCATGATCCTTGTGGATGTTTCTAGATTATGCTCTATCTATGTTATTGGTGTGCATTGATTTTTGTGCTCATGATTGGTGATTTTCTTCTGTGGGTTCATTTTTTTCATAATCATGGCTGAGATGGTGATTGTAGCATGTTGCGGATCTTTGAGGCATAATTATTTAAGGTGTTTCATGTTTGAGACATATTTTTTTGGGTCCTTATTATGTTTTGGCTAACATTGTTTGGTCTGAATTGGTTAATTGTTTATTGATTTGGGTTGACAATTTGTACACATTTCATATTTTTTTGGGCCGATGTGTATTTGATGTTATCCTTAGTTGAGGATATATATGATTGATTGTTATACCATTTGAGGGTATGGTGTGTGATGTATTTTGTGTTCTGTGTGTGAATAATGTTCTAATATTTTGAAGGAAGAAGTAAAGTGTGAAGAAGAGTGAGTAAAATAAAGTGTTTATGTGCTTAACTGAAACTATAATCATGCATTAGAAGATTCTATTTTCTTAGTTCAAAATAGTTTGGATGTAATCCGAATGTGACTGTAAGACAGTGAGTCTTCTTTTGGTCAGTGAGCCTTTTGTATTTGAGCAGTGAGCTCTAGGCAGTGTGCCTGAATGCATGTGCATTCCCCATTTATAATACTTTTAATAGAGCATAATCTTGTGGACTAACCTCAACCGTGGTTTTTCCCCTAACAGGGTTTCCACATAAAAATCTTGGTGTTATGTGTGTTTTTGATGTGGTGATGGTGTATGCTTTCATGTTTATTTATAAGATCTGAGAATAAGTTCAATAAGTATAATTTTTGTGACAGCTCATTCACCCCCCCTCTTAGTTGTTTGCCCTTGTGTTTCCAACAATTGGTAACAAAGAAGGTTCCTATGGAGAAGCTTGACCGCTTGAGGTGATTCGGGATGGTGACATATAAGATGGATAGTTTGAGATTTGATGGAATAAATTATTCTCTATGGAAGACTCAAATGGAGTGTCATCTAAGATGCATTGGTGAACCTTACTAGATAATTACAAAGAATAGATATATCATCCCATAGAATGGTCCTTCTACTTTAGGTGACATTAAGGAAGTTGAGTATAATATCAAGGCTAAGGAAGCATTGTTGAGTGCTCTGACAGATTCTAAGATGACAAATGTAATGGAACTGAAGACTATTTATGTGATCTAGAAAAAGTTGGAAAGTTTGTATGAAGGTGATACCCATGTGAAGATTGCTAAGCTACAAAGCCTAAAAGGGAAATATGAAACGTTAAGAATGGGTGAGGATGAGAACATCACTTATTTTATGCAGAGAGTGAATAAACTTGTGTGTATTATCAGATGTGCTGGTGGAATATTGGACGAATCAGAGATTGTTGCTAAAGTTCATAGATCCTTGCCTATTGCATACAAACACAAAGTTTTTGCTATTGAGGAGATCTGGACTATGACAAATGTAACCAGAGACATGTTGATTGGTAAGCTTGCTTCTTTTAAGTTAAGTGAGTTTGGTGAATCTCGTCCTAAGATAGAATCTGCATTCAAAGATACTATCTCTGGAAAAAGATAAGTAGAGATATGATTTAGGAGAAATTTCTTCTAGAAAAATGTCCAAGTCTGAGTAGAAAATGAGAGAGATTGAAGAAGAAGAGAGAAAACTAGATGAGATTGAAGCACTTATTGTCAAAAGGGTAGCCAAAGGAGAAGGTAAGTATAAAGGGAAATTTCCTCTTAAATTTTTTTCTTGCAATAAGATAGGTCATTTTGCCTCAAGGTTTCGGGAAAGAGTTCCTAATCCAAGACCTAACAAGCCTATATTCCAAAGAAAGTGTTATTATGTTGTTGGTGAAGGTGTTACAAATGATGAATCTAATAAAGGGAATTTAAGTGAGGATGAATGGGTATATATTTCTATCAAGGAAAATGATCTAGTACCTACTGAATCTACTAGTTGCATAAATGTGGAGAAAGCTCTAGCTACCAGAGTTGAAGAAAAAGGTGAATGGGTGATTGATAGTGGATGCTCTCATCACATGATAGGGGATAAAAGTAAATTTGTGAGCTTGGAAAAATATGATGGTGGTGTTGTAAGATTTGGTGATGACAAAGCTGGTGTAATCTGTGGTAGAGGGTCCATTTCTCTTGATGGTAAGCATAATACTGATGATGTTCTATATGTGGAAGGTTTGAAGCATAGTCTCTTAAGTGTAGGACAAATGGTTGACAAGGGATATAATCTTCAATTCAAGGATGGCAAGTGTAGAATATTAGGGCATTCCAAAAATGTGATTGCATTTTGGTCAAAAATAAAATATAATATCTTTCACCTAAGTGCTACTAGTAAAAGTTGTATGATTTCTCAAGTTGATGAAAGTTGATTGTGGCATAGGAGACTATTTCATGTAAACTTTGACAATATTATCAAGATAATTTCTACTCAGGCAGTGAGAGATCTTCCTAAGTTGATAAAACCTACTAATACTATATGCAAGGAATGTTAGTTAGGGAAGCAAACTAGAGTTTCATTCTGGAGCAAACAACATTGTTCAAATGAAGTATTGGAGCTTGTGCACATTGACTTGTGTGGTCCTTCTAGAGTCATAATTTTACAAGGAGATGGGTATTTCATGTTACTTATTGATGATTATTCTAGATTGATGTGGGTTACTTTCTTAAGGGAAAAATTTGAAGCTCTAGAAAAATTCAAGATTTTTAAGGCTATGGTTGAGACAGAGACGGGTTTGAAGATTAAATGTCTGAGATTAGACAGAGGTTGTGAATTCAATTCTTGTGAGTTTAATTATTTCTATGAAGAGCATGGGATAAAGAGATAACTATCTATCCTGCAGACCCCTCAGAAAAATGGAGTTGTGGAAAGGAAGAACAAGACAATTGAAGATATTGCTAAGACCATGATGTTGGAAGGAATTTTTTTACATATCTACTGGAGAGAAGCTATGAGTGTTGTTGTTTACACTCTCAAAAAAAAACATGTAAAAGGTGATATCAGTAAGACTCCTTATGAGCTATGGTTTGGTCATAAGCCTATTGTTACATACTTCAAAATATTTGGGATTAAATGCTATATTAAAAGAGATGAAGATATATGAAAGTTTGATGCTAGAAGTGATGAAGGAATCTTTCTTGGTTATTCTGCTAAAAGTAAAGCCTAGCGGTGCTACAATAAGAGATTGAGGAAAGTAATTGAAAGTGCTAATGTCAAGGTTGATGAAGACACAATTAGACCATCCAATACTTGCGGATATGATTCAGACGACCAGAATGACAGTTTAGATAAAGGAAAGAAAGTTCAAACTCTAAATAAAGTTCAAATCATTCTGGTGAATTGGGAAAATCAAGAGGAAGAAACTAGTGAAAGTGCAGAAGTAAGATCACAAGAGCCTAGAGTTCAAGAACACCCTAAGACTACAAGGTATGTAAGACTAAATAATTTAGAAGATCGGATTATAGGTGATAAGAACAAAGGTGTTCAAACAAGGAGAAGAATTGTAGAAGAATACTATTTGATCTCAAAGACTAAGCCTAATATTGTCAATGAAGCATGCAAAGATGAACATTGGGTGGAAGCAATGAAAGATGAACTACTACAATTTGAGAAGAATGATACATGGATTCTTGTTCCTAGACCTAAGGACAAAAATGTAATTGGAACTAATTGGGTCTTTCAGAACAAACTGAATGAGCAAGCTGAAGTTGTTAGAAAAAAATCAAGACTGGTGTGTAAAGGATATTCTTAGATGGAAGGAATTGACTTTGAAGAAACTTTTGCTCCTGTTGCTAGGATTCAAGATGTGAGACTATTTATCACTTATTTTGCTTACAAAAACTTCAAGGTTTATCAGATGGATGTTAAGTCATCATTTCTAAATGGTGAACTAGATGAAGAAGTGTATATTGAGCAACCTAATAGATTTCAATTGACTGATTAGGGAGATATGGTTTGTCAGTTGAAGAAAGAATTGTATGGACTTAAGCAAGCCCCAAGAGCATGGTATGCTAGATTAGACAAATATTTGTTGAAGCTTGGATTTAATAAAGGTGCCATTGATAGTAATTTGTATTTCAAGATTGATCATGATAAAGATTTGATTGTTGAAGTCTTTGTTGATGATATCATTTTTGGAGGAGATGATAGTTTGTACATGAAGTTTGATTATGAGATGTAGAGTGAGTTTGAGATGTCTATGATTGGAGAAATGAAATTCTTTTTGGGATTGAAAATTACTCAGCTAGATAGAGGGATCTTTATATCTCATTCCAAGTATGTGAAAGAATTGCTAAAGAAGTTTGGTATGGAAGATTCAAAGCTAGTTGGTACACCTATGGTGACCAGATGTAAGTTGACACAAGATGATGATTCTCCTAAAAAAAATCAGACTAGATATAGATCTATGATTGGTGGATTGCTCTATTTGACTCAAACTAGACTTGATATCATGAATGTCATATGCATTGTTGCAAGATTTCAAGTTGATCTTAAGGAATCTCATGTGACAGTTGTGAAGAGGATTTTCAAATACTTAAAGGGGATAGTTGATTTTGGCCTATGGTATCCTAATGAAGATGACCTTACTTTGAGTGCTTTTACTAATGTTGATTGGGTAGGAGATGTGAATGATAGAAAGAGTACTAGTGGTGGTGCATTTTTCTTAGGAAAGAAGTTGATTTTATGGTTAAGTAAGAAGCATAATGTCATTTCTTTATCTATTACAGAGGCATAATACATTGATGTTGTTACCAATTGTACTCAAGTACTGTGGATGAAGCAAATGTTGAAAGATATCAGAGTTGTGTATATTGAACCTATTACTATATTCTGTGATAATTCAAGTGCAATTAACATTTCTAAGAATGTGGTGTTGCATTCAAAAACCAAGCATATATCTATCAAGTTTCACTTTTTGAGAGAGAAGGTGAGTGAAAAGGAAGTTAGATTGGAGTATGTGCCCAATAAGGAATAGATTGCAAATATCTTTACCAAGCCCTTGCCTAAGGATAATTTTGAGTATCTCAGAGGGAACCTATTGGTGATTACCCCTCATAATCAGAATTAAGATGCAATGACTTACATCAGTCTGTGTATTTCATAGTCATATCTTGTGAACCATATTGATCTTGTGGTGGTTTCTACTCAAGGGGAATAGTCAAATGTTCAAAAATGTGGTTTAGAGCTTGTGTGGAGAAAGATAATGTCTACCTTTGTCATTGATATCAAAAGGGGAGATGAGTCATGTGAAAAACTATGAAAGAGTTAAGGAGAAAAGAGTCAAAATCTAAGGGGCAGAAAGTGCTAAGAGAAAGTGCTAAGTGCTTTAGTTGGTGTTCCTAAAAGAAGATGACGTGATTGTAGTAATTTGAGTTGTTGCAGATGCTTTTGTGGTGATTCATGATTCTTGTGGATGTGTCTAGATCATGCTCTATCAGTGTTGTTGGTCCACATTGATTGTTGTGCTCGGGATTGGTGATTTTATTCTAGTTCATGTTTTATATGATCATGGTCGAATGGGTGATTGTAGCGTGTTGTGGATCTTTGAGGCATAATTGTTTAAGGTGTTTTGTGTTCGATACATATTTTTTTGGGTCCTTACTATGTTTTGGCCAACATTGATAAATTGTTTATTTATTTGGCCTGACAGTTTGTAGACATTTCATATTTTGTTGGGCTGACAAGTAGTTGATGTTAATCTTAGTTGTAGATATATATGATCAATTGTTTATACCATTTGAGGGTATGGTGTGTGATATATGCTATGTGTTGTGTACGAATAATGTTCTAATATTTGGAAGAAAAAAGTAAAGTGAGTAGAAGAAAGTATTTATATGCTTAACTGGAACTATAATCAGGCATTAGAAGATGCTATTTTCTCAGTTCAAAATCTTCTGAATGTAATTCGTATGTGATTGTACTTGACAGTGAATCTTCTTTTGGGAAGTGATCCTTTTGTATTTGAGCAGTGAGCTCTAGGTAGTGTGCTTGAATGCATATGCTTTCCTTATTTACAATACTTTTAATAGAGAATAATCTTGTGGACTAACCTCCACCATGGTTTTCCCCTAACTATTTTTCCACATAAAAATCTTGGTTTTATGTGTGTTTTTGATGTGGTGATTGTTTATGCTTTCATGTTTATTTATCAGATCTGAGAATAAGTATAATAACTATAATTTATGTGAAAATTGATTCACACCCCCCCCCCCTCCCTCCCAGTTGTCTTTCCTTATGTTTCCAATAGTAGGGGTATTTGTAGGGAGATAGGGGACCAAAATGGGGTCTTAAGTAGCCATCTTTTTTCTAAAATCAAGAAAATTTGGCCTTGGATGAGAAACTGAAGATAGTTGCACTTAGAATTTGAAGACACGACAAGAACAAGAGTCATAGTTCTTTGAATCTACTTTCTAAACTACTATTTTATTTTAAAATGGTGGAGATTAAGGGATTAAAATAAGGGGAGCACACAAAGTTCTCTTATTTCTATCAAAAATAATAGCATTGCATCTAGTGTGCTCTCCTTAAATGTTAAGTTTTTATAGTCTTTTAAAAATCACTTCAATGAGAAATTAGCTAACATGATGTAGTTTATTCTTTGATTTTTTAATAATTTTTAATGAATACATGATATAATTATTATTTTTTAAGTAGACACATCTTGAAAAACAAAAAATTGAGCATGCATGCTCTAGTCTAGATTTTGTAGAAACTAATAAAATAATATTTTTTTGAATGTGTCTGTAAAAATGTAAATTGTTTCAAGTTATGACTAACAAGTAATAATTGAGACCAAAAATACCATATGTATGTTTTTGACAAAAAAATGGAGACACTAGAAAGGGAATTAAAGAGTAAAACCCTCAAATATTTGAAATGTGAAAAAATTACATGGTTAGAAAACTAACAAAGTGCTCAACATTAGTATATTTTTTTGACTTGACATTGAAACACATGCAAACATAAGTGGAAGAATGCTCAAGATTGTGTCAATTTTACTACATTTTACAAAACCAAATCTTTGGATGTTAAAATGTGTTCCCAACCCTTTTTGTTGAATATCCAAGAAAAATCCAATCCTAAGTGTTATGAATTACCAAAGCTAGCAATAATGTGAGCCTGTTATAAAATACTAATATTATTTGTTGCATTAGCTTTCAATAACAAGAGAACATTATAACACTATCATATTATAATTTCTCATGTTATTTTTTAAAGGAAAAATCACTCTCACCTTCTAAATATCTATGTCTCTCCCCTCTATACCTCCCTCCCTCCCCTCTCATCTTGCTACCAGAGCTCTCTCTCACCTCTCTACCTCCTACCCTCCCTACCTATAACCATCTCTCTATACCCTCTCTTTATCTCTCACCCTTTCTCTCTCTAGCGTCACTCCCATCTCTACCTCCAATCCTCTCTCTCTTTATCCCCTCTCTACCTCCTAACATCTCTCTTTATACCTATCTCCCGCACCTATATCCTCATCCCCATCTCTCTCTTTATTCTACAATTTTCACTTTTAGACATAGGCTTCATGTCATCATATAACTATTACACTTAGGAAATTCATTACTAAAGTTACCTTGGTCTATGTAGATGAATATCATAAAAATAGGATATTCATGTGATTGTGTAGCAATATGTCCTTATACTAAACTATTATTCATCATGGCTTAGTATTTAGGGCCTAGGACCGTATATTTGGTTTAGGGCTTATGGCTTTTTAAAGAGGATTAAACTTTGAGGGTTTAGGGATTAAATTTAATTTTAAAGGTCTTAGTGTTAAAAATAATTAATGATAGCTTTTAGGGTTTGGTGGTTATGATTTATTGTATTTGGTTTAGGGCCTATGATTTAAGGTATTCAATTTAGGGCTTAGGATTTATGATTGATGATGGATGCTTTAGGATGGCATCTATATCTCTATATATTATCCAATTGATGAACATATTTTTCATGGTGTTCAGGACATATCTTGAGTAAATTATTTCCATATTCCACTACCTTTATTTGTTTTCTCAATATAAAAGAATTAAATTTCATGTTTTTAAATTGAAATTTTTTCTATCAATTAATATTTTCATGTTTTAGTGATGGAATGTTAATTATCATGTGTTTTGTTTGAATTTGATAATATAAAATCAACGTTTTCACAAATTTTAATAATTCTATATTATATTGATACATAATTTAATATTGAATGCAAAATAATTCTGAAAAAAATAATAATTTTGAAGGAGTGTGAAGCTAGAAATAAAGGAAAATTTTAAATTATAATTATTCAAATCAATTCCCAAAATTGAGGGTATGTTCTCTTTATCTTTCTACATTTTTTGCATACAAACTTATAACATGTGCTACATATCATACCATTCTTAGTGATAAATGTATTGATTTATGATTTTTATAACAAGTGAAACTCATGCATGCATCAAGTAATACATGAAAGATCATGTTTTCTCAATACACAACCAAGAGTCACTTGGTCATCACAAAGCAATATATCAGTCAAGTATCTCTTAACTTTGTAAATAAAATATGCATGACTCATTTTTCACTTGATATCATAATGATTTCATCATTACACCATGTTTCACTCAATATCCATGAAGCTCATGTAGTAGTAATACCTCTTAAGCCTTGATAATGGTCACATACTCTTTCTAGTGCATCAAGTATACTTAAACATCTTGGGATGAAGACATGTCATGCTTTTTGATACTTTGTTGAGTTCCTTTGTTAAGAATTGTAATGTACGAAATTGTATACCTTTACAATTTAACACTATGCTTGGGTCTCTTAATTTATTAGACTTAATTAGTCTTCTAATTTAAAAAATTATGCATTCCAAAGCCTTATTCTTGTCATTTTCTAAAAGGGGAACCAAAATTAAATAAATAAATTTAATATTTAAATTGTCATTGAATATGGGTGTCTTGGAAATATAGGACAAGATTGAATGGGTCCCCTTTATGTGCCAGGACCCAATTTAAAATATGTTTTTGGTGGCCTTTTAATGAACAAAATTCAAATCGAAAGTGTTAGATTTTGGAATCTAATTTTTGGGAAATTAAATAAACACCTATAAATACATAGTCATTTTATCATTTGAAATCCAAATAGAAAGAGGTGAAATTAAAGAATAAATATTATTGTCAAGAGCATTCAAGAGCATCATTACCAATCATTTGTAGCAGCAATTAGGATCCTAACTTCATGTCCAAGTTTATGCACGTGTTCATGTTGAAGGCTAACAAGCATTGTAGGTCTTCATACATTGAAGCATCCAAGAAAATCAAGAAAGAAAGATCCAACTTATTTGAAGAGATGTGTATGAATTCAGTCCTTCAAGGAATGCATTGAAGGGTGGTAAGTTGCTATAAGTGTTCATTCATCATTTCCTTCCTTCCCATTCAATTTTTTTTATAATTAAAATTGCCATTGTGAAAGTGGAAAAACTATTCATAGGGTTTGACTAAGGCAAACCCCTATATAACACCAACAAAAAAAATCCATCTTTGTGTATGTGCAAGTTATAGGTTGAAGAAGTATTGAAAAATATCTTGAAGAGAAATTTTGCATTATTGCATTTATTGTCATCATTCTTGTCAACCTACGAAAACTAAGTTGTAGAATTTATTTTCATCATTTCAACATGTTTACAAATGGAAATCAACATCTCTGATATAACACCAAAGGACTATAAAAATAAATTTTAGAAGCCCTGTCAAGGACCCATTCGCATAGGGGTGACCCTATCCTTTTTCACACATCATAAAAAACTTTTGGTAATAGGTACATCCTCTTAAATATCTCCCATATTTTTGTGCAAAGTGTTGTTACATTCTGTTTACTTTCAAGAATCTACAATTTTCATATTAAGTCATATAGTTCATTTATTATAATTTTTTTAGATAATTCCTAATCATAATTGGGTCATGTCCTTAAATAATCCCCACCAAATCAGATCGGATTAACTCACCATTGAGGTTAGAAGTCTCTTGGTTTGGTGGTTGGTGGGATTCTTAATGAAATTTTCAAAGAGGACTCTTCAATCCTAGATTCTCTATATTGGGACCTATGGTTTTCCCTCTTTTCTCATCATTTCATTTTGGTGAACCTGACATTCTTACATCATTTCTTTCTAATTTTGAATTTTTTCACATAATAGATCTAGATTTTGTATCATTGTGTGTTTTATTCTTCATTTAGGGATAGATCTTTCATTTTTTCATTATTAAATTTCATAAAATTCTAAAAATATTGCATACATTTTGCATCATAGTTTGCATTAGTTTGTGTTTCATTCATTTAGACCAAAATTTCATTCCAAATCACACTCAAAATTAATACTTTTTTTACACTTTTTCATACATTTGTACTTGCATTTCATCAGAATTTTTTTTTAAAAATAGTCACTATAAATTCAATTCGCAAGAAAAAATAGTAATCATAAACATTAACTCAGACACTCATATTTTTATTTTCTAGACCCTTGTACAAAGACTCATTTTCCCTTGGGCAACCCTATCCTTGTACATGTACTTCTAAAAAAATTTACACATATTTATGTCTCTGTTTGCTCAGATTCCCTGTAGTTGTAGATCTCTATTTCTATTTCAAATTTTGCATATTCTAAATCATTTTGCATTTAGTTGATTTGGTAAAAAGAAATTGCACTATTTAGAATCAAAATTTATATTAAAAATCATCATTTTCAGGTCTCTAAATCTTAAATTTTTCAATTTCTATATTTTAGATCTAAAAGTTGCATTCAATGTTGCCCAAATAGCATTAATATTATTGTATACTTACATAAAATTAGAAATATTTCATCACATGCATATGTGTTCTGGTAAAGTTTGGATGTCCTTGAAATCTTTGGTTGATGTTTCAAGTTGTGTGTTTGGTGATGATCCTAATGTAATTGAGACTATTCATGATTTTTCACCTCTCAATGAATGTCCTCATGAAGTAGATATATTGGGTGAAGATGAAGTGAGAATGCAAGAATTTATACATAGCTCCTTTCATAACCTTGAGAAAAATGCAACCTTTTATCCCTCAATGCAATGGCCTTATAATCCATGTCAATAACCAAAACCTCCCATAGTTCCACCACTTGACATGTTCTATCTTTTACATCTTGAAATTGAATCACAAAAAAGTCTCAACCACTAATCATCAAGGAACATATTCGTAATTAAGACACATCTATTGCTACCTCTCTATCCTATGTGAACAAATTCACTAACGCACCCATTAACCTAGAGCAATGTTATGGCAAAGGTTTTACATTTTCGACAAAGAAAGGATGCAACATAAGGAACGAGCATGAGATTCATAACTTTCTAGAAATAATACCATTATAAGAAAGCAATGGATTAGGATATCAATATCCTCTACCTTCACACCAAATAGTTGCTCAATCAAGTAAGAAACATAAGCCCTATAAACTTAAGAAGCTATAATTTTTACATAATATAACTGAGATTGAATGGACCTTGGATAAATTTCTCAGCATAGGACTGGTTAAATTACCACCTATCTAAGAAAATAAGAAAGGAAAAATTACAAACATGTGGGTTAGTGCAGGATCATGGGGGTCCAAACTAGGCCCTTAAGTGGTAATGAAAATTCAAAAAAATAGAGTTAGGAAACTTGACATAAAAATTTGAATAAATTATTAACATAATTTGAGAAATATGTAAGAAAAAAATTTGTAGCAAATTTAATGTAGTTTCTATGATGCTATTCCTTTTTCAGGAAAAACTAATTCTTTTTAGTAAAAAATTGAAATTTCAATGTAGTAGTGCTAAATTTTCAAGAAAAAATAAAAAGTAGGTGTATGTTTGACCAACCTAAGTACGAAAAAAATATTTATTTGAAACTTTCAATATAAGTAGAGGACACATGCTTGGATGTGCCACATTTTTTTTTGTATTTTTTTTCAAGTAAATAATTAGTTATGAAATTTTTATTAATTTTTTTTTTAAATATTAAAACTTGTTTGTCTAACCACCCTAACTTGGTCAAAAAATTATGCAATTAAATTTTTTGTTTTCTTATCATATAGTATTGGAAACATAGAATCTTCTGCATTTTTGAGATTAAAATAATGTGAAATCATTTAAGAATTATAGATGTTTTTCAATCATCCTTTCAATAAGGACTTTAGTCAAAATGTGTGTATAACATCAATAATAATTATATATTTAATTACTATAGTGTAGGAAAATGCATACCCTTGCATTTTCACACTTGTTTGGGCCTACCTTGATTTATTTATCCCTATTTGTGTCTTAATTGGTCCTATTTTGCATCCACAAGCCTAATAAACTTTATCTTTTTATGGCTAATATCAAAAAACATCAATGGATAAATGATAATTTAATGATTATGTCTAAGGTCCCTTGATTTTTGGGTTAGGACTAAGACACCACCTAGGGCATCTTTGTCCCCTTGAGGTCGTGGGACACTGATTTCAAAGAAACCTTAAATGGGCCCTTTTTTGGAGTCTATGCCCCAATTTTTAAGACTTGGCACTAATACACCACTTAGGGCGTCTTATTCATGATTAAGCTTTTTTTGAGATTTAATTTCAAATTATGGTGGGATTTAGCCTCCTTTAATTAATGAATTCATATGTCGGCTTATTATTTTGTGATTTCGAGATATTAAGCATGGATAAGCATAAATACAAGGTTCTTCCACTCATTTTTCTCCTAACAAGAAATCAAGCATCCTAGCTACTTGAGCATTCATTCATAAGGCAAGTTTATGAGATTAAGAGCAATTCATCAAGCATTTGGATCCATCATCAGTATTCAAGCATCATTTCAAGTATATTCTTGCATCATGAGTGTTTTTGAGCTAACATTTGTGATGTAGGGTTTTGATTCAAGCAAGGAATTCAAGTTAAGATCTATTAAGCATTCAATCATTTCAAGATCTACATCCAAGCTAGCCATTTCACACAAATTTATAGACTTCGTAGCAAGGGTTTGGTGAGTTATAACATTGCATTTTGTTCATTCATCATTTCCCTCCATTTCATTTCATTTCATGGTTTAATTACCAACAAGGGGTTTGACCAAGGAAAACCCCTATTTACTAACAATCAACAAGTTTTTCCCTTCTTGTGTGTTCGTGATTGTAGATTTAGGTTGAAGACTTGAAGATCATTTGAAGTGAAAAGCAGTAAGTTTGCAAAGTTTCATTGTAAAGTTTTCATCTTCACGGAGACTCACCCACAAGCTAGATCCAAATAATTTAGAACCTAATATCAAAGAAGAAGGAAGTACAGACTTTGGACCTCATGACCACATTCAAAGATTTCAGAAATTCATGATAGGACTAAGTTTCCAGCTAGGGCATCTTAGTCCTCCCAAGGGTACTTTGTAGAGATTCTTTCATATTTGGTTCTGGCATTCGAAGATTCCACATTTTCCCCAGAAGATAGAAGTAGGACTAAGTCAATAGTAAGGGTGTCTTAGTCCTCCATAACACTTTTTGAAAGCTTCTTTGCATTTCTAGAGTCCTCATTACATTTCTATACTTCCCATGTACATATATCCTATCTTTCTATTGCATAATTTCATCATTTGTATCATTCATTTAGCGTGCATTGTTAGATTTTGTAAGTTGAATACTAAGATGTGTTTTCCAAGCTTTTGCTTAGTGGTGAAACCCTCAAAGCATAAAAGAACCCTTCCTAGGTCTTCATTGTTGAGAATTGACTCACCCTTGAGGTTGATAGTCAATCCAATTAGGATGAACATAGGACCTTATTGAATGAACTGAGAGAATATTGGTCCATCCGCACAATTTTATTTACAGTTCATTTTGGTGAACCCAACATCTTTGAGTA
The DNA here is from genome assembly GCA_007115665.2 of Sequoiadendron giganteum. Taxonomy (NCBI): domain Eukaryota; kingdom Viridiplantae; phylum Streptophyta; class Pinopsida; order Cupressales; family Cupressaceae; genus Sequoiadendron; species Sequoiadendron giganteum. The sequence goes on from CM021108.1 coordinate 482,818,649, forward strand.
TTCATTCTTGCATTGCATCTTGCATTACTGAAATTGCATCTAGGGTTTCTCATATTTGCATTAGTGAAAGTGCATATAGGTTGCATTTTGTTTTCTTGCAGCATCTTATCTCATTGAAATTTTGAAAAGTGCATTGTTAATCATCTTAATTGCATTTACAAAAAATCTTATTGCATTTAAAATTAAAAAAATTACATTCAACTTTGCATTCAATTTCTTGTCACTAGTTACTTTTTCTTGCATTCATTTACATAGTTTTATGTTTCCAAACACCAAGTCCCTGAATAGGCAATCTGTTAACACTGTAGATAATCCATAATTTGTTATTTTTTGATAAAAACCTCTTCTAGGATTAAAAATCCCTTCTTGGCATCTTAGTCCCTCTTAGGGGTTTATGGCTTAGAATTCGCTCGCTATTGTTTGTTGTATGTTCTAGTCCTAGGAACCTCAAAATCAAACTAGTAGGACCAAGATTCCCTTGCTGGCATCTTAGTCCTTGTTAACTTTGACTTTCCAATTTTTAGGGTTTGAAATTTTTTTTTTGTGTTTTTGTTGGCTACCATCAATTTTTTGTTTCAATTTGCAGAATTGCTATTATTCCGATTTCTTTCATTTCAAGTGTATTTTTTCAATCTTGCATCATGGATATGTGCTTTGGAAATTTTTGCATGTATCCCCAAGTGGGAAGTTGTATACATATCCTACACACCCACCTCTTGACTATTTGTGGGGTCATATGCACAAGTCGACCCTCAAACCTGACAAGAATGGGGTGGAACCCTACCCCTCAAACTCTCCCTTGGCTAACATTATACCGCAAGACTCGCATGTTGGATGATACTCTAGGTCATAAAATAAATCGACTATAGAGTGTCTACCTCAACACTCTACTTCATGAAAAAAGGGATAGCAACATGCTCGTAACCCGACCTAGCAAGTGCTCATATTGCTTGTCACTAAGGATCAAGATGTGCACCCAGTCTATCCTGTGCTGACTCACCTCCACTCCCTTGAAAGTCCCACATATGAAAATAATTGGGTATTTTTTATAGGACAAATTCATAGTAGAGTTTCTTCAAGAAATATTGGGGGACCTCATTATTTTTGCATGGATGATGGTAAAAAATAATCCACCACCTCTTCCAAAAAAATTCCTTTATCCCTTGGTAGTTGCACCAATGAATAGGAAACCTCTTGCTATTAAGGTCATGAGTTTGATTTGCACATGGGTTAATGAATAGTGAACACAAGTCATATTTTATATTTTTTTCATTTTTAACTTGTTTGTATGATAGTTTATCTACATATAAACCTCTACACTCTCACGTCTTATCATTCCAACCACTTAATTGCTTGCTAATTGCATCTACATGTGTTAAAAAATATTGAAGTAAATTTGCAAGCATGGTTCTTTCTAAGGTTGAACTTACAGGATCATTCAAATTCACAATTATCTCCTCAATTATTTTTTGTTGTTTTTAATTTGCCCCCATTAAATATTGTTGAGTTCCAGGAGGATGTTGAGGAATTTTTGGAGTTCGTTGTTGTGGTTATTCATTAGGATTTTTTTAGTGGGCTTGTTCATGAGGAGGACAAGATTTTTGAGGAGAATCAAGTGGATTTTCAACTCCTGATAATTAAAGAAATTAGCATAAAAAACATATTCAATCTACCTATTTAAAAATAAATTCATAAAAAAGCAATAAAATCTTACTCCTCTGTGCTTCCCATTGATGTGGTGACATTATAGCAAAGAAATAGAAACAATTTGATGAAGAAAATTGGGGAATTTGAGATCCAAAATGCAAGTGCACCTTGGAAGGGTTTGCATATCGCCGATGAAGAAATATGATAGTTTAAAATGATTTAGATTTGTTTTTTTTCTTATAAAGACTCATAATGTGCTTGTGTTATAACATGATAATGTTATAGGCTTAGTGTGATCGAGCCTTAGGCTTGGTTACACCAAGCCATAACGTGAGCATGTTATAATGCAAGTGTCTTATAACGTGCTCACATTATGGATTTTCAATTTTTTAAAAAAAATTTGGCCATTCTTTGGGCCCTCAACTTTTTCCACCTTCCCTATCAAACAAGGGAGTGTAAAAATTGAACCAATGACCAACTAAGGGAAATACAAAATGGTATATCTCAAATAACCAAGCCTATCCCATAAACTCTTCCTAGACTACTACATATTAGGGGCATATATATTAGAAATAACCCAAGAGGAGTTATCATGAAGATGGATAAATTAGGTGTCACATGATTAAAGTCTTCTACAATCAGGATTCCCTTCACAACTCTTGCATTCAAGAATATATATAGACAACTCAAGGCACCCTCAGAGTTAACCCCATGAAAACGATAATCCTTAAAAAATAATTTTTCAAAGATTCCAACTTCTCGATTTGCATTTTAAATTCTTAAATCAGTAAAATATCTAGCTTTTAATCCCAGATTAAATTTTTTAGGAGGTCATTCTTATGCACACTACTTAAACCCCTAATTTTCTAGGAGATGATCTTCATTTGCAAGAAGAAGGTTTGCTCTTTGAGCACAAGTCAACGAGATTTTTCTAGACCCCATCTTCAATATCCTTCTTGCACTCCCTTTCCCTACTCTTCTAAGAAAAGTTCCTACCTTGGCCCCTATATTCAGAGCCACAATCAACTTTTTTCCTTCTAGTAGTAACCCCCTTCTAGCCTTGTGGGGGGGACACATTCTACTTCTTTTCTCAGCCCTTGACAGTGGCATAACTCTCCTCCTCCCTATTAATGGTATTCAAGATAGCGAGAGTAGGCTCACCACGCATAAAAGTTGAAGCACAATTAGGAGGGGGGGAAGAAATTACATTCAACTCCCTAACCAACTGCTTAGGAGAGCATAGTCAGTTTGACACATGGTCCACTTGCACCCCACCAGATGTAAAAGCATCCACACACTCATTAGGCTTAGAGTCCTCAACCATAGGGGAATGAGGAGTGATCAAGGCATCATAATTAGTAGTAGGTGTTGAAATAAAAATCTTCCTCAAGTGCACCTTGATCCTAGGGACTAGAAGAGTCCTTCACCTCCTTAACCTTCTAGACTTTAGTTTAAAAAATAACATTGGAAGGTCAATCCTCAGCCCATTGCCATGTCATTTTTCATTTGAAATGCAAAAAAGGGAAGGATTCAAAAGCTATCTGCTACTTCCAACTACCCACTTTTGAGCTCAAACGAATGGAGTAGGATAGATGGGCATCATGATCAATCATAACACAAAGCCTAGCTCCAACAAGGCATCTTATAGACAAGGTTAAATCATCAATGGAGACTAGATACCCAAAGGAATTAGCAAAAACTTTAAAAATCTCCTCATCCCAATACCCTAGTGGTAGATTCAAAATTTTCACCCAAACAGGGGTATAGTAGAAAAGGAATTTGAAAAGATCCATACTTAGATCCAAAGGATGTAAAGCCAATGTTAAACGATTGAAAAGCTATGGCCCCTTGGAGAAAACTAGCCTTAAATCCTCATCACACAAAAAGGTGAAAGAGAAAAATCCTTTGGCCATGGAAACAACCTCTACTTGGCCTTTCAGAGCCCATTTCTTGCAAACCCAAGAGTGAACCTCCTCAATATTAGGCACATAACCCAAAAAATTTCTCACAAAAGAGAAATCCATTCTAGAATTTTTTTTCCACAATAGAGTCTAGAATGGAAAGGAAAATAGCACCAACCTCATTCGAAGAAGAAACTGACTCAGAAGCAACACCCTTACCTTTTAGCTTGGAGGAAAATAAATCAGCTCACCTTTGTCTATGAGAAAGGACAGACCCATCGAAGGAGCATTTTCCACTGACACATGGTCCCTACAGGTTTTTCGTTGAGAAGGAGGACCAAAAAATTCCCCTGAGGGGGGCTGCATTACAACCTTTGTTGACTCCATAAGAAAAGTTAGACCCACTAGGTCTTTGGGATTAGAAAATGGAATTACCACCACTAAATCCACTGCACACCCATCCTTGGAAGCAACATTCACACACTAACCCGCAAAACCTAAATCTTTTATCTCATCCACGACACAAAGTCATCCTTCCCAACAACAACATCATGAGTGATATAATCTGTGGGATGGACAAACAATCCTCTGCCATGAACACTAGAAAATGAATTCAAATTCAAATCACTCAAGCTCGCCTCTCCAATGTTCACCTCACCTCCAATGTCCATGTTCTCTACAAATTAGTACCTATTTTGGTATTTGTTACATCGGCTTGATGTTGCTGATTTCAATAAATTCAGTTATGAACAACTATAGATGGTTTGTTTGGGGGAAGAATCATTGCTTGATGGTGTTAGAAGGTCTACAATATTGTAGTACACATGTTAATGTAAATATCTTATGATAATTTATGACTTAAAATGATATGTTATTCTGTTTTTATATTTTATTAAACTATGAACTTAATATTGATAACAAATCTATGAGTTTTATTTTAATAGGCCCCACTGATATGATTTAGATGACTATTTATTATAGCCATTTATCATATCACTATGTTATTTCTAATATGATTGTGCTTTGTTCAACACTATAATTTGTAGTCATTGATGACCCTTTAATATTTCCCCAAGATTTTTGTTGTCTCCATGGAATTAAATTCTAATTTATTAGTGGTATGTTATCACTCATAGCTAGAAACTTTAGTGAAAACATTATAATGTTAGGATGACCAACAACCTGCCAAGTTTAGAAGGTGGTGAGTGGGCATAATATATTTTTTATTACTTAATTTATTTTGGTATACAATATCTTACCTAACACATTTTCTAAATCAAGAAAATATCGTAACTATATAAGTATATCAAAATTTAGTACAACATATCTTATAATTGAATAATAAGTTCAATATATTAATTCATATCAATGGTCTTTATAAATATTGTTAAAAAGGTAATGTAAAAGAAAACATGCTTTGTACCTATCAATCAACATACATTTGACAAGTATGGGTATTGACCCTTCAAGACTTTAATCTAATCAAAACATACATTTGATAAGTCAAAAATAAATAAAAATTAAACTATTTAGACAACTTAATAAACTCAATGTTTAGGAGAACTAAATTCACATTCATGAATGTTTACAATAAAAGTAAAACAGTATTCTTCAAACATAATAATACTTGATCACATCTTCTATATACATACAATTTTATAAATAGCAAATCTATTTTTCATTCTATTTCATGCATATTTCTTTTTTACACCTATCTTTGTTCTATGAGCCACCAAATACTAAAACATCAATATGTTAAAAAATATTTATGAACATATGACATTAATCTTTCAAAATATTTTTTGAAATATTTATATCTATATCTATATTAATATATATTTTTGATTAAAAAAATGTTGATTACAAGAAATATTGTAAGAGCAACAACCAGATCAACAATGAAAAAAAGATAGAAAAAAATGACTAAACAAAGTAATACCAATCATAATATTATAACCATCTTATCACATTCTTTAAATATTTTAATCATTATTATTTATATATTGTATATATTTTTTCTCCTCCTCAATTGCACTTCTAAATTAATTTTATATAAAATTCAAACTCCCTAAGACCATTGAGCCCACTTCTTATAACATAATTGAGGGTCTTTTGCTATGTGGTAATGATGTACTTAATGAACATAGAGCTCATACCTTCATGGTAGATTTCTTCATTTAAGTTAGAAATTCCTATTACATTGGTGGTTATTAGGCGGTTATGGCGTTGTTCAGCTGCATTAACTTTATTTCACCTCTTTATATATGTATCGTTGTTGCTTGATAAATCAATCAAGTATTTTACCTTCATATTGTATCAGAGCCGATGGAAATTATGGCGTGAGGCATTTGACAGTTCTTTAACGGATAGTGGTCTTCATAGGCGATGAAAAATGCATTAAATTTTGATTTAGTGATAAAAGAGAGTGTTTCGCCAACAACCAGATTGTTTTCTTTAGAGTAGAAGACAAATTGCAAGTGCGGGCAAGGATTGATAAACATTAATGGGTGTCTGATAGAGTTGAAGCCTTGGTCCAGATTTGCACAACGAGGACCCTGATTTCCATTATGTTTATGTTTGCATTGTGGGCCCAACTAAGGATGTCAGAGTTCCACAAGGAGAAGATGAATAGAAAGCCTGATTTTTAAAGTTTCCTTTAAGGATTGTATTCAGTTGTGTTGTATGAGAATAAATCATCCAACTTTGCTTCTTGTTGTGGCAGAACATTTGGATTGCTCTCGCGAAGAAGGATGAAGAAGATTGTTGAGCCCGGAAGGAAAATATCTTTTCTTCTCTTTTGCGCAATTCTATAAGGAATAAGATTCCTTTTTAAGAGCAATAATATTGTGCTTGTATTGAGAGATGTATTTGTTGCATTAAAATGATTTATTTGTCTAGGATAGATGAGAAGTGTTGACAAGCGCAATTGTTTATGATCGAGGTGAGAATTGTTAATAGTTGATATATTCAAACATGAATATAAGGATTTATAGGTAATGTTTTGTTTTGGCGGTTTGTTTTCTTCTTAAGCTTGATTGATCGGTCAAATTTAGAAAATTTATCTCAATGAATTGTAATGGTGATATATGGAAGATATTGTGTCAAATTTTGATTAGGGATTCTAGAGAAGGGGGACTTGTCACCCTTGGGACTCCAAGTCATAGAAGAGCCCCAAGGAATGGGATGATTTAAACTACCTCAGGTTTGATAGATAGATCAAATTGGACAAAGTATTGAGGCTGAAAAGGAAGGGCAAAGAGCTTGCCGCTTTCCTTCTACTAAAACCAAATGATCACAAGGTTAGAAGAGCTGAATTCCAAGGTTCGATCTATTGTCCAGACAACTCACTATCTGAGGATGAGAGCATGAATCTTAGATTCCAATACAATGCATTGATGTGCAAGGGACGTGCCGACATCTATACAAATAGTGGTCCAAAAAATAGACAAAAATGCAAGGAAACCCAATAACTACCTGGCTATGTGATGTTCTATGCTTTGACAAAGAATAAAAAAGTACAAAAACAATGAATATAATGAAAAGGATACTAAAAAATACTACACTAGAAACTAAAAGCAGAGTGGTAGAATATACCTTTTGGAACATGAGTTGATTCTTCATGTAACTCCACTAAAAAAAACTTACACATAGGGAAAAAAAAAATGTTGGACTATGTTCGAGGTCTACCTTAGTCAAACCTTTGTTTTGGCATTCCCACCTCCACAGATAGCCAAATAGCCACAAAGTGTAGAAATCGATAAAGGAAATAGAAAGGAAATAATATTTCTAAGTAGAGAGCACAAACAAACAAAATGCTACTCAATAAACAAGTTGATACAAACAAACAACAAATAACAATATCACCTTCTCAACTATGAACACTCAAGGAAAATAGCGCAAGGAACAAGGTTGAGGATCATCCAATGGTGATGGTGTTGCAATAGGAACGTGATGTTGGAGCCAAAATGAAGAGCTTGTAGCCAAGAGAAGTGGTGTAGAAGCACAAGAATGAAAGTAGAATGCAAGGTAGATTGAAGCAAGTGAGGAGAAGCCAAAAGAGTGAAGAGATAGTGAAATAATGAAAGTAGATTGATTTGAATTAGAAAAGGGGAGGTAGATGGCTTGAATTTTGTTGATCCAAGAGGTAGGAGATGTTACACTTCGTACCCAATAGGAAATGTAATGTTTCTGCAAAATCCAAGCACAAGAATCCTATCAAGATGGCAGCACAACACACAAATGTCCATGTGACATGTGCATGTCCCCAACAAAAACCCCTCCATCGACACAAAATGAAGCAGCTAGGTGGAAGGAACAAGGTGGCAGTGGTGAAATTGAATCATTAGGTTTACATTTTCAAAGGTAGGGGCAATTAAATGGGGAATTTTCCTAGGGTTGCAAATTTGCTCCATTACATTTTACCCATACTTTAGGGAGCATGCATGTTAGTGCAAATGCAAGGTAAAGTAGAAAGATATTGAAGAGAATATAACTTAACCATTGAGGAAGGAGATCTTTGATCTCACACACCCGAATGTGGAAGAGGTAGCTCTATAGGTACTCGATCTTGTAGGGAAACCTTGATGTGAAAGAGACAAAGGTCTCCACAAGTAATCGATCTTGTGAAATTGGATCCATAGGTTCTTGGTCCTGTAGAATTTAAATGAAGGTTCTACATGCTCTTATTCCTATAGAAGGAAGGATCTTCATAGGTTCTTAGTCTTGAAAAGGGAGCGCCACAAGTTCTTGGTCCTATGGGGCTTGACATGAAAGGACTCTACAAGTGTTCGGTCCTGAAGAGTTTGATGTGAAAGGTCATTAGAGGTGCTTAGGCCCATAAGGAAAGCTTGATGGTAAAAGAGGATTTATAGGTGCCCAGTCTTGCAAAGCAACATGTTAAGCTACAAAAAAAACATGTTAGGAAGAAAAGCTAAAATAGAAAGATATATCACACAACAAGCATTTGAAGCAAAGGTTTTCAAAGGGATCCCTTCGAGAACACATCAAGATAGCAAGGGGCCCATGCAAAGGGACACTCCAATTGAAAAGCAAAAAAAAATTGCAACTAATTTTGTCATCAAGGATTCTAGTAGAAAGAATGTTCCATCTCAAATGCAAGTTTTCAGACTTCTTCATCAAAAAAAAGTACTCCTTTTTCGAAGGAAAGCTTTCAGATTCTTTTGCTACAATTTTTTTTTGAAAGATAAATTTTATTAAGGGGTCCTCATTGAAGAATACATTTTTGAAAAATGAAAAAATTTCAGTAAGGGATTCGTTGGCCACCGAATTCCCCTTATTGAAAATTAGAGAAGTATGGTAGCCCCTCCTTAGGATGGTCTATGCAAAGTAGAGGAGCACGTGGCATCCTAAGGAGAGAAAGAAACCAAGATGTTGTGGCCCATGAAACATAGAAAGATGTAAATGTAAAATTATTGTCATGCACATGAGGGACAATACATAACCAACACAACATCACTAAGAAGATAGAGAGAGATAAACAAAGACAAAGAAATTGGAAAACAAGTAGAGACAAGGAAATCAAGAGATAGGGGGATCAAGGAGTTCAGGGACACATTAGTTCATATATATAAATAGGGAGCATGTGATGTATGAATGAAAGATCATCAATCCCAAAAGTTTCCAAATCATGAAGAAGAGCACATGAAGATAAAATGAAAATGAAAAATTGGGTCAACATGGAAGGAAGGCCTAAATTCCCCTAGAACTTTGCATCATTTGTGATTGTTCCAAATCAAATTTACAACATATAGAAGAATGATGAAACATACAAAAGAAGTTCATGATAAATTTTTCAGTCCTATATCCTATTGGTTCCTCAAATCTGTAATCAACTTGAATCCTAAAGGGTTGGTAGGCCTTATAGTCGGATTCAATGGGAGATTTGGTCAATGAATAGGAGATTGAATTGAAAACCCTCTCTCCCCTACACTTTGGGCTTTATGAAACCCGAGAGGGTGATCCCAACAATGTGCTTTTAGATACTTGTGTGCCAAAGTATCAAACACAAAGTAAATAGATAATTCTCCTTTATATGCTTAAATAGACACAATACCCTAAAGGTGTGGTTGACCTTCATGGCAATGTACACATTAAACATGAGAGATGTAATATATTGAGTTCAACACACACAAACATATAGAGATTGATAAGTAAATTTAATTTTAAATTATGATTAGCTATTGAATTAACCAACAAAATCCAACATGAATAGCACACTTAGATTAGTGCCTCATCCTTGGAATGGAGTCAAGTCAAATACCTACACAATCTGATAAAAATTTCATACATGACATCAATTAATCTTTGAAGATACTGCATTACAGTATTTCAACATTATATCTTGACCACCACTTCTTATCATAATTCTAGCACTCAATTTAGCATAAACCAATAGCTTCACTCAAGCACTTACTATTGGCCCACAGTTGTTGTTGCACCAAAAGATCAACCTGTTAATGCCCGATATAACTGCCAGAGTTAACGGATCTTCTAGAGGCAGTTAGTCCATGTCACAAATCCCGAGGGGAATGTTGACCATCTACCAACAAAATCCCCCTCAGTGTTACCCGAGGGGATTCAAACCCAACACCTTTGGCTCTGATACCACTTGTTGGCCCACACCAAAAGATCAACCTGTTCATGCCTGATACAACTGCCAGAGTTAACAGATCTACGAGAGGGGTAAGTGCACCAATCTGTGACACAATTTAGGTGCCAAATTGAAAAAATGTTAAAAAAAACCCGAAATAAGCCATTTGGCATGAGCCAAATGGAAAAGTAGCCATAAAAGTCAGAAATTGGGTTTCATACCCTCATTTTGTCTTTAACCCGTAGCTTGAGAAAGAGGATTTCAGGTCTACAACTCGTGCTCACCAAATCTCTTCCATCCTTAGCTTGCCATTTTCCATGAGGATGCTGCCAACACATCGAAGAGGTCGAAGATTGCAAAGAGGTATGTATTCTTATTCTATTTATTTTTTATTTGATTTAGAATGCAAATTTAAATAGGTTTGTATAATAAAACTTTGTTCCAATTCCCAGGGAATGAATCTCCACCTCAAAACATTGAGAATTAACAATCACCCCCTCATGAAGAGCCTCCTATATAAGAACAACCCGAAACCCCTCCATCAATTCATAGACATCCTCAAGGAACACAAGAAAATATTCAATATCAAATTAAAAACAATAAAAGATACATCCAACAATTAATTGCAAGATTAACTGAGCATGCCGAAACCCACCCTTATAGGAGAGGGATTGTTGAATCATTGAAGTCAATTGTAACTCATGTAGGAGAAATGAGCGAGCAAATGAATTTTTGGTCAAATAAGAGGCATGAGATGAGACAATTTTATGCTAGTGGTTTTTCATATGTAGATGTCAACAAAACTAAAAATAGCAAAGCCGACTTGTGTACCCTATTTATAGACCTGAAAACCAATGAACCTTTGTCTCATCCATGCAGGAGGTTCTCCGTCCGTTGGTGCCACCATGAGTTAATTAAAAACAAATTTTGGGAGCAGTGGTGGATGTTATTTGACCAACCTCCATGCAATAACCATGAGGTGCCACAATACTTTTTCAGGAAACTCTATTGCGAGTTTGTCCTCAATAAAATGCCAAACTATTTTTACATCTTAGACTTTCAGGGTAGAGGTGGGGGCTCCACACATGATAGAACTGCTGCACAATGTAATCCACAGTTGGCACTGAGAGTCTTGGGAAAAAACATGGTGGAGTATGTCATTGTTCCTTCCATTGTTAAGTACAATGTAGAGGTGGACATGCTAAAGTCGATTGACTCACTCACCTAGAAAATTTTACAGTGTGTGAATCCTCTATTAGAGCCTGGTGTGGAGGAGACATGTAGGCCCCAAGATCCACCCCACCATTGTGGCGCTTGTGGTGTTGTTTGCACCTACGATTATCAGAGTGCTTGTGATGCAGCTACACAACCTACATTAGTTGTAGAGGCGATGATTTTCATAGATGGTATTTTGAATGATACATTCGGCATTAACACTCAGGTAAAATTTAGCAAGTTATTTTAATGTTGTTTATTAAATTATATTTTTAAATTTAAGAATAACTAAATTAGTAGAATTTTGATATGATGAAATTTCAGGGTCGCACTGTTCATGAGGCATGCTCTATTCCTATAGACCCTTATACATTCTCGATGATGAGTCCACAAGTATGCAACTAGTATTAAAGATATTATTATTGTATTTGAACAGTTGAATGTTATATTTGAATGTTTGTCTCATAACATGCTTTGGATTTCAAACAGTTTCCTAGTGCACCTTCTTCCTCCACACCTCACGATTCATATCCTGAAACAACATACACTCAGGTAGCCTTTATTCATTAATGGTGTTGTAAATCTATGTTAGCTAGTTTTCATAATTTTGCATATATTAAAATCTAAAAAAATTGATGATAAACACAAACATTGCATTTGTATTCCTTGATCATGTCACATTGTGTTCTCCTAATTCAATTTTTGTTCCTTTATTCCTTCCTAATCCCTTACCATTAACATTTAATAGTTCACCCTATTTTCCATGACCCCCTCCTAGCCCATCCCACTAATATCTTCTATTCCATGATATGTGTCATTATGTCCTACTCCCATCTTATTGTACCCATTATTATTTCACCCTAGATGCTCCATGATCCCCTATGTTCCACCCTATGTTCCTTTATATCATCCTATGTTATACCATATTTATCCACGTTTCATCCTAGATAACTCTTCTCTATTATTGCTACACACAGATCAAGTTCGCACTTCCTCTACTATAGTCAAACCCTAGACACCTCCTAATTCACCATATGTTGCATTATTCTCTAATAATTGCATCCCATTAACCTCTAATTGTCCACCCTATATTTTGTTATCCTATCCTAGCCCATTCCATCAATCTATACTAGTCCATCCTATGTTCCATTAATCCCTTTGGTCTAGGGGCACCACTCTTTTCTATGTTTCTTCATTAAGTGTCTGATAGGAAAGGTGTGTTAGTATGTTTTAGTTGAGTCCTTGAGTCTTAATAAGGTCCAATGTGACCATTCTATTGTAATTGATCAACTTTGAGGGGCTTTTGTATTCATCTTGTAAGGTTTGCAAATCAAGTGGAAGGAATTGTAAAAGTTCACAAGGGGTGTCAAGGTAGATAGGATGATGTTTTCTTGAGTAAGTCATGATTTCTTAGTTTAATAAGGTCTCATTAGACTATTTTTAATAGTTTAGGTGTTTAAGAGGGTCTAGGAAACGATAAAGAGTCAAAACTTGAAAGTGCCAAATTTGTGAGTTGCATAAATGCAACAAATTTGTAATGCAATGGTCATGAGAGGTTTAAAAATTAGTTTTAAGTAAGTTGGGTGTTGGTTTGATGAGGAGAAGCCTTTAAAAAGGCATGACAACTCATTTTTTAATGTTGGCTTGAAGTTTGAAGCATTGGCAATAAGAATATCTATGTTTTTCATCAAATTTTTGAGTTTTTTTTTCATTTGCAAGCCTGTACGAGCCCGTACAAATTGATTGTGCCATGTAAATAATTTTACTTTGTGGTGGCAGGTGTTAACAATATTTTGGAACAATTTTGAGGGAGATCCATTGTGATTTGTGGTAAATATCCTTGTTATCCTATGACAGGCCAAGGACACACTATTTGAGGGTTTTGTAACCAAACTCATGATTTAAGGGCCCTTACACTAACTATACCTATTGTAACTAGTGTAATGGGACCTAGGGAGTCTAAGTAGGTTGTAGGTTGCATGATTAGAGTTGTGGAGAAGGAACTAAGGAGATAAACCTATTGTCTTGATGAGTTTTGTGAAGAAAAACACATGAAGATGGAGCCTTGGGTCTAGGGTTTGTGGAAATCAATGAGAGTGTGGAGTTTTTTCTGACTTTTGAACATATTGGGGTCAAAATATACATGTCTGAGTCAGCGGCATGGTCTGGGAGGTTGTGCAAGTGGGACTTTGAATAAACCCTCTTGACTTGGCATGAAATTGAGGGTTTTGGAGTTTGCTATATTGGAGGTGTCAACCCTGGGTGTTGATTGTGGTTTTAGAGGTTTGAGGGAATAGGAAATTCTGCCCCAAGGTTTCAAGGGTCTGTGTTAAGTTTAAAGGTATGTTGCTTTGTAAATCTGGCCTAATTCATGGCCTAGGACAGCGTTGAGGGTCTAATTTCAAGGGATTGGTCCAAAAGACCTGTATCTAGTTAAGAGATATGTTGTATAACTCTAAAATGGGTATCTGAATCCACCTTCTGATTGTCAAGTGTTTTGGAAATCATGGGAGTTAAGGGCCAAAAACTGAGTTTGCACTACTACTAGGTTACATGGGTGAAAGTGAGAAGTTAGACTCCCGATTGTTGTCAAGATTTGAGGATTGTTTGGGTTACTCTAATAGGCCATTTTAATCTTGCTAGATGCCTCTTGAATGCAAGTTGTCACTTTGAATGAGTTTGAGCCCCCTCTCTGCATCACCCTTCTATTCCCATCCCATTACCCTCTCTTATTTCACCTTGTGTTCCATTATCCCCTCTTGGTCTTTATATCAACATGATACCTGAGCTATTGTTTCATTTGTAGTTCTTGACAAGAGACAACCCTAGTGATGTTGGTGGCACGATGGACCATGGAGTTGCTACAACAATAGCTAGTTTTTATCCATTAAGAGAGGTATGGAATAGATTAGTTGATTTGACATTATATTTGCTCTTTTATGGTCTATTATAGAAAATTTTCATGATACTTTTATGTAGTTTAATTTCTATCTTGATGGTTTCTATAGGTGTTTGTCACTCCAGATCGTGGACGTGGTGATGTTGTAAATGTGCATGATGACTATATGTATGCAGTAAGTGATTATATATTATGTTATATGCCATTCCATAATTCAATTTTTATGTTTTAACATCTTTACTTTTTATTGTATTAGTTGAAGGTCTAGAGTGAAGAGAGGAGGACTAGCGATGTGTTCAAAAGACAAGAGAAGCAACAGTCACTCTATCCAGCCAAATTTTGAAGGTAGCACGAGATCTATTTCCTTCCCCTAGAGGGAAATGACTATGTATTAGTGTTGTTTGTTGTATGCCTATGTGGAATTTTGGAACATATGTTTTGTACTATCGATATATACGTGACAATTTATTTCCATATGGCTCCTTTTTACTAAGTCTATATGGTTTTTTTGGATATATTGTATATACTTTTGTCAATATATATCATTGTATAGCCTTTTGGCTTTTTGATTAAAGAAAATATTATTTTGCTACTGCCATTCTTGAATGATGTTATCGTGCGTATCATGTAAGTTGTATGCTTGAATTTTGTAGGCATGGATTTTTTTTACATCTAATGCTTAATTAATTACTGTCGAATGCTCAATAAGGCCCATCTAAAGCATATTGTGTAAATAAGCTCCATTTGTGGTGGTTTTTATCCTTTGGAATGCTTCAATTACTTGTGCCTCACTTATTCACATGTATACTTCACCTATATTTTGTGTATTCACGTGTATGCTTCATGCTTCCAATGCATAGCAGCAAAAATATTTTGGGGAAAATTTTGACAAACCAAAAGTATAATAGTTTGTGAAAAAACCGAGAAAAATTGTAGAAGAGATAAAAACTTATTTTTTTTAAATTGAAAGGTATTTCCATAGCATATAGAGATATAGAGAGCAAATAGAATAAATAGAATAAATATTTTAACTAATGAATTGTAAAAAATGGATTTTGGTAGTTTATATTCATATCATTGATTACATTGCATTGCACATCTTTCAAAGTCAAAAAATTACTTCACTTTGCATAACTAATAAGTAGATGCTGATATATGACAAATTTTCAAGTACAATATAGTTTGTACAAAGTCAACCTAAGTAGTTATGCAATTTCTTCACATTGCATAACTAATGAGTAGGAGCAGTTGCCAATTGCATTTTCTTATAATGGCATTTTATGAGACCAAATTTCTTTGAGGTATTTTTTTAAATAGTTCCCTACCTTGTCTATGTTACCACATTTTTCATACATGTCTACTAAAGCATCTTTTCAAACAGTTCACTACCTTGTTCCTATGGCTAAAATCCTAAAACAAGTGATTTTGAACAAGCTATGGATGCTTCAAAAAAATATATCAAAAGCATAATAGTAAGCAAAAGCATAGACAAGCCAATGAACTATTTGAAAAAATGCATCAAATATATGTGGTAATGGAATGCCATGGCAAGCCATAGACAAGGAAGTGAACTAGTTCATGATGCAAAGGTGGTGGTAACCCAAGAAACAAATTAACAAAACTTCTCTCAAATATGCTCACTTTGACACCAATCCTCAAACACACAATAGAGAAACTCAAGTACTCAACACAATCTGATCACACAAAGACCTATCTCAACATCATTTAGGCATCTACTCAAACCCAATACGGTATTCCAATCAGATTCTTCAAGGTTCATTAGGCCAACACCTAGTTTCACTAGACTGCCCTACTCAAAAGGCTACAAGAACTAGCCCTCCTTTCCAAACAAAGTACCCTCTGATCCTTTTGTTTTTACAAAATCTCTTTGGATAGAGTTGTGTTATGATGCAAAACCACCAATTCACCCTTCAAAACTCAAACAACTGACCTCTGGACTGTAAGTTCACCAAACCCTCCTTTTACATGTAAAAGCATATGGTTTTTAGAATTTCACCCTCACAAGGCCTTCCAAGCCGAACCAAAACATCAAACTACTTGTTTAGGGTCTGCACAAGCATTTCACACCATTCCCAAGTCATTTCCATCAATGACTCACAAAAACCACCCTTGAACCCACCATTTTTCATATAAAATCATTGTTAGCAACCCTTAGAACACTACTCCATGTCAGAACCATGACTCCATAGCCTGCCCAACCATTTTAACACACAAACAAACATTAAATATGTCATCCCACTGAAACATGGAGTTTTATAGTAGGTGGGATGATTGATTTTTCATTTTCTTCCTCAAAACTGTGCTTTCACTGCCCCAATAGACAATTTAAAAAAAAAAGAGATTTATTTCCCAAAACCTAATGGAAAACACTCAAATTTGTTCCAAATGAGACTTAACACATGGTTCTATCCAAATACAAGAATTCTAATTCATCACCTTGACTGTACGGGCTGTACAGAAGAGAAGAATTTCTAGAAATCAAGTAAAACTATGATGTGGCAGCAAAATGCACGTTGTTTCTCTTATGAAATCCTTCAAAAATAATTGAACAAACTTTGGTTCAGGCCTTTTATGGCTTTAAATAAATTTTTGCATCAACATCCAACTGCCTAACTCCTTTTAATTGTCTTTTAAAATCCTAACTCCTAATTACCCCTAAAACTATGTTTTGACAACTTAATTGTGCACTTAATTACATTATTGTGCAACCATTGACATTTAGGCCTTTATGACTCCCAATCACCTTGAATTCAAATGTTTTTGTCTCTAAGGCTTACAAATTTCAAATTTAATACATGAGTGCACTTGTGCACATTTGACCATAAAAACACCAAAACCCCTAAATACATGAAAGAGTGGTCTATTTAGACCTTATTTTAAATACCTACTAAGATAAAACACTTGAAACTTCAAGATTCACCTAAAGTCCTTCAGGACAGACTACTACCAAGATGAACTTTTTAACATGGTTGTAGGTACCCCTGCACCAGTTCAAAAGATATTTCAAATAAATGTGGTATCATGGTGACAGAATGCCATGACAATCAAATTGCTTTTGATTGTCATGGCATTCCATCACCATGAGACGTCATTTTTTTGAGTCATTTTTTCAAAGAGTTCACTGCCTTTTCTATGCTACCACATTTTTCATACATGTCTATCAAAGCATTATATCAAATAGTTAATTGCCTTGCTGCTATGGATAAAACCCTAAATCATTAATGCAGTAGGGGAGGTCTTGCAATCTCACTAAACACAATTCCAATCATTAATCACGATTCTCAAGTCACAAATCCTCAGAGCTATGGATTGTCATGACATTCCATCACCATGAGACCATGTTTCTTTGAGGAATTTTTTCAAACAATTCACTACCTTGTCTATGCTACCACATTTTTCATACATGTTTACCAAAGCATTTTATCAAATAGTTCATTGCCTTGCTGCTATGGCTAAAATCCTAAAACAGGCGGATTTATTGAAAATCCTATTTCCACAACTCATAAGACCTTGCCAATGCATCAAAAATGCTTATAATAACTTGCACATGCTTAAAATTCCCTGACAAACTGCTGCCCCAAAATATTTCAACCTTTTCCACTCTTAAACCACTAAATTTTACCAAAACTCATCAAATTGCCAACTAGGGCATCACACCAAATGACTCAACTCGCCTCCCCTACTCTAGAACCATTGAAATATGTTCCCTACCCATAATTATGACATTCCACTAAGTTGCAGTAGGATACAATGGGTGCAATGGCAATAAAGCCATTTTTACACACTCAACCACTTGCATTTGACAACTTTTTCCCCAAGTGAGAAATCACCACCAGGGAAAAAGGCCTATGAGATAGAAAAAAATGAGAGAGGTTATTGTAGAGGGGCCAACATGATCCCATAGGCTCAGACGATAAGTTTCTAAGCATCATGGTGTCTGAATACAAGCATGTTGAAGTTCACGGCCATTTTACACTTTGGACCCTTAAGGGATCGATTCGGTTGAACATAGGTCAGAGAGATTTCGCATGTTTGGGAGTGAAAGAGGACCATGCCTAGTGTAAACGTACCCACCAAAATGCATTGGACCAATCTATTTGGTCACACGAGCTACAGAACGAAAGTTGCACCACTTTGCAACTTTCAACTACTTGCATTTGACAACTTTTTCCCCAAGTGAAAATTAGCCACCACAAGAAAATTCCTTTGAGATAGCAAAAACTGAGAGAGGTTATTGTAGAGAGCCCCAAGACAATCTCATAGGATCAGACGAGAAGTTTTTAAGCATCATGGTATCCAAGTAATAGTGTGCTAAAGTTTTCAACTATTTTGCACTTTCGACCCTTAAGGGATTGATCCGGTTGAATGTAGCTCAAATCAATTCCATGTGTTTGGGTGCAAAAGAGGACCATGTCTAGCATAAAAATACCTATTCAGATGCATTGGAATAGTTTATTTGGTCAAACGAGCTACAGAATGAAAGTTGCACCACTTTGCAACTTTCAACTACTTGCATTTGACAACTTTTTCCCCAAGTGAAAATTTTCCACCATAGGAAAATGCCTCCGAGATAGAAAAAATTGAGAGAGGTTATTATAGAGGGACCGAACGCAAAAATTGAGAGAGGTTATTAAAGAGGGACCCAACGCAATCTCATAGGATCAGACGAGAAGTTTCTAAGTGTCATGTTATCCGAGTAATAGCATGCTGAAATTTGTAGTCATTTTGCACTTTGGACCCTTAAGGGATCGATCCAATTGAACGTAGCTCAAAGTGATTCTGTGTGTTTGGGTGTGAAAGAGAACCATGCTTAGTGTGAGCATACCTATTCAGAGTGTTGGAATAGTTCGTTTGGTCACACGAGCTGTAGAATGAAAGTTGCACCACTTTAGAACTTTTAACTACTTGCATTTGACAACTTTTTCCCCAAGTGAAAATTTGCCACCATAGAAAAATTCCTCTGAGATAGAAAAAACTGAGAGAGGTTATTATAGAGGGGCCCAACATGATCTTTTAGGATTAGATGATAAGTTTCTAAGCATCATGGTATCTGATTAATAACATGTTGAAGATTGCAGCCATTTTGCACTTTGGACCCTTAAGGAATCGATTCGGTTGAGCGTAGCTCGGAGCGACTCCGTGTGTTTGGAAGTGAAAGAGGACCATTCCTAGCATAAAAATACCTATTCGGATGTGTTGGAATAGTCTGTTTGGTCACATGAGCTACAAAACGAAAGTTGCACCACTTTGCAACATTTAACTACTTACATTTGACACTTTTTGCATCAAGTGAAAACTGGACACCACAAGAAAATACCTCTGAGATAGCAAAAACTGAGATAGGTTATTGTAGAGGGGCCCAATTTGATCCCATAGACTCAGACGAGTAGTTTCTAAGCATCAGAGTGTCTGAATACAAGCATGCTGAAGTTCGCTGCCATTTTGCAATTTGGACCCTTAAGATATCGATCCAGTTGAATGTAGCTCAGAGCGATTTCGCGTGTTTGGGTGTGAAAGAGGACCATTTCTAGCATAAAAGTACCCAACTGAATGTGTTGAAACAATTCCATTTGATCACACGAGCTACAAATGAAAGTTGCATCACTTTGCAACTTTCAACTACTTGCATTTGATAACTTTTTCCCCAAGTGAAAATTCGCCACCATAGGAAAATACATCTGAGATTGCAAAAACTGAGAGAGGTTATTATAGAGGGGCCCAACACAATCACATAGGATTAGATGAGAAGTTTCTAAGCATCACGATACCCGAGTAATAGCATGTTGAAGTTTGCAGCTATTTTGCACTTTCGACCCTTAAGAGATCAATACAATTGAATGTAGCTCAGAGTGATTTCGCGTGTTTAGGTGCAAAAGGGGACCATGCCTAGTGTAAAAGTATCCACTCAGACGCGTTGGAGCAATCTGTTTGGTCACACGAGTTGTAGAACGAAAGTTGCACCTCTTTGCAACTTTTATCTACTTGTATTTGACACTTTTTCCATCAAGTGAAAACTGGACACCATAAGAAAATGCCTCTGAGATAGAAAAAATTAAGAGAGGTTATTGTAGAGGGGTCCAACATGATCCCATAGGCTTAGACGATAAATTTCTAAGCATCACGGTGTCTGAATACAAGCGTGCTGAAGTTTGCAGCCATTTTGCACTTTGGACCCTTAAGGGATCGATCTAGTTGAATGTAGCTCAAAGTGATTTCACGTGTTTGGGTGCAAAAGAGGACCATTCCTAGTGTAAAAATACCCACCCAGATGCGTTGGAACAATCTATTTGGTCACATGAGCTATAGAATGAAAGTTGCACCACTTCGCAACTTTCAACTACTTGCATTTGACAACTTTTTCCCCAAGTGAAAATTTGCCACCATAGGAAAATGCCTCTAAGATAGAAAAAAGAGAGAGAGGCTATTGTATAGAGGCACAACATGATCTCATAGGATCAAATGAAAAGTTTATAAGCATCACGGTACCTGAGTAATAGCATGCTGAAGTTTGCAGCCATTTTCCACTTTCGACGCTTAAGGGATCATCCGGTTGAATGTAGCTCAAAGCGATTTCACATGTTTGGGTGTGAAAGAGGACCATGCCTAGCATAAATGTACCCACAAATGTGTTGGAACAATCCATTTGGTCACACGAGCTACAAAACAAAAGTTGCACCACTTTGCAACTTTTAACTACTTGCATTTGACACTTTTTCCATTAAGTGAAAACTGGACACCACAGGAAAATGCCTCTGAAATAGCAAAAACCAAGAGAGGTTAATGTAGAGGGGCCCAACATGATCTCATAGGCTTGGACATAAATTTCATAATCACCATAATTTATGAGTAATACCCTATCAAAGATTGCTGCCCTTTTGCACTTTGGACCCTTAAGGGATCGAGTCAGTTGAACGTATCTTAAAGTGATTGTGCTCTTTTTTCAATGGAATTAGGTGGGCAGCAGATTTAGCTCCATTTTAGTTTTGGTTTGGCTGGATTTCAAGTGATTTTGTGCATTTTAGAAGCCAATTACTGAGGGTCGGTCTGTATACCCTATTTTAAGGGTTTTGAGTGCATTAAAATGTCATATTAACCATTCCACCCACTGTATGCTTATGTAACTTGATTGAAAGTCTTAGTTAGGGTTGTAAAATATGTGTGCAAAGTTTTGTGTGCAAGGGAGGCGAATAGAGGGTTTTTAGGTGATGTTGTAGATGTCAAATGGTGCATTTTTGAGTGGAAAATGGTGGTTTCATGCTAGGGTTTGAAGAAATATTTGGGGGCAATGATATCTCTTGAACTTTTAAGCTTGTGTAGACCTTTTTGAAAGTTTTTCAGGCTTTGGTTGGTTGTGGGAAGGTTTGGAGTATGGTTTTTCAATAAACCCTTGCCTACACCTCACCCTCAATATTTGATTATATGATGGTCAATAGGTTGGTCAATTGGTTGTTGTGGGTATTTTGAGCTTGATTTTCCTTGAATAAGGTCAATTAAGACCATTAGGTATGTTTTAGGATGAGTTTTGGGTCTAGTGATCAAAAATGTGAAAATTTCAATCTTGCACTAGAAGTTGTCTTTGTAGCCTTTGAAGGCAAATTTGTGTATTTGTATATGAATGTGAAAGAATGGAGTTTTGTTGATGTAATAAGGCTATTTAAAAGCCATTTGTGTGGGTTTAGAGGTCATTAGTTGTATTCATTAGATTGGAGGAGTCTAAAGTTGCAAATTTGTAAGTTGCTTAAAGCAACAATTTTGAAATGCAACAATTACTTGTTTTAAAATTTGGTATTTAGTTAGTTGAGGGCATGGATTAGTTAGAGAAGGGTATAAAGGACCATGTAAAGCCTTGAGATGTGCATTAAAGGAGGTTGTTGTTGAAATTTTGGAGAAGATCTAATAAGAATTATCCACACTCTTCTTTGTTTTTCTAATTTTGTGTGTAAACTTGTTGATCCCATGCTTGGTACGGCCTGTAGCTTGTCTGTATGGCTGCAAAGCTGACATGGTTTGATAGAGGAGTGAGATAGCTTCCTTTTTGCAGTGGTTTGGTCTAGTTCTTAAAAAAATATAGGGATTTATCATCGTTCTTCTGGAATTGGTCAAAAACCATCAAAAACTAGGGTTTGATCACA
This sequence comes from Sequoiadendron giganteum, assembly GCA_007115665.2. Classification (NCBI taxonomy): domain Eukaryota; kingdom Viridiplantae; phylum Streptophyta; class Pinopsida; order Cupressales; family Cupressaceae; genus Sequoiadendron; species Sequoiadendron giganteum. The sequence goes on from CM021108.1 coordinate 482,841,074, forward strand.
AGAATGCACACAACTCACAATTCCCTTTTGGTCAAGGCTTAATTCTTGGTGGAATGGCAGAGTTCATCATGTAATTTATTTTTGAAGAGGTTTTCAAGAACGACATGGATTTTGGAGTGATTTTTGGTTACCTTATGCTTGGTATCCTCATGTGACAAGCCTACTTATGTGTAAGAAAGTTTTAGTTTGATGAGTTGTGAGTGGAATATGTTCAGAGGGGTCATTCAAGGGTGTTGAGATGTGTGTACTGATGTTGTAAGAACCATGTTCATGGCTTAGGGGAGTTGGGGTTGTGCAGGGGCACCTTGGGGTCCAAATGCCTCCATGAGGCTTGAATGAATCTTGTTTTTGTTTTTGAAGTTGATTTCAATGTAATAAGGTCCTAAGGACCATCTTCAATGTTTGTAATAAGCTTTTAAGCTTAGTGTTAAGTTTTGATGTTTCTAGTAGGTCTCCTTCTCACCATGTAGCGTTGGTGCATCTAGGCCAACTAATGAATCATGGTGCCATGATGCAACTAGGAATTTGAGGGGAGTCACCTTGGTCATTTGTTGTGTTTTTAAGAGTCTTTAACACCTTTGGAGTGTTCTACCTAGTCGGGTTATTGGTGTAGTTTTAATTGCCTTAACTAGGCAATTAGTGGTCTAAAAAAGAGTTAGTTGGTTTCCAACGTCCCTCCAAGTCAAAATGAAGTTCAGGGATGTTGGAAGGAGGTTTTTATAATTTAAATATGCCTCTCTTGGTCGAGGCAAGGTTGTTGATGAAGAAAGAAAGAAGATTCAATAAAAAGTTTGATTTGTTTTCTGATTTCCTATGCAAGAATTTTTGATCCCGTACTTGGTACGGTCTGTAGGTTTGTTTTCAGACTCCAAGGCTATAATGGTTTGAAAGGGGGTTGAGTTGGATCTCTTTTGGCATTGGTGTGGAGTAATTTCATTGAGGGACAAGAGAGATATTCATATTTCTCTGTCGGGTGGTCTAAAACCCTCCAAAATTAGGGTGTTGATTGAATTTTCCTTGTATCTTCCATTCCCACCATGCATAAAGGCCAAGAATAGGTGGAATGGGAGATTACCATATTTAATTTGATCTTATAATTTTTTTAGAGAGTGGCATGCAGGTTTGGGAAGGATCTTTGAAGATCTCGGTTTGCATCATCATGTGACAGGCCTAAAATCAAGGGGAAAAGTTTGATTTTTGGTCTTTGTGAGAATGTTTTATGAATAAAGTCCTATAGGTACTTTGAAATGGATGTAAGAAGGGTATAGGAACTTACTTGTGGCTAAGGGGTGTTGGGGACTACCTAGGTACTAAGTTCCTTGAGTTGAGCAGCTTATTAGGCCTACCTTGTAGTGTTACCTTTTGGCTTGTTATGACTTTACCTTTGATTGTCAAGAAGGGAGGCTTTGAGACTTTGTAGGGGCATCCATTTGTTGTCCAAATTTAGTGTTTTGGGCCTGGTACAAGCTTGTATGTGGTTTTTTTCTTGGCTGTCCTATCGGGTAGTGTTATAAGGGTTAAGGGTAAAAGAGGCCTAAAGGCTAGAGCGATGAGAAAATGGAATTCCTTAGGTGCAAGTTAGGGTGTTATGTCCTGAAGTGGTCAGGAGAAACATGTTCTAGGGTAAAAAATCTAGTCTAAAACCTTATCTTAGTCTGATTGGCCAAAATCCCATGTCAAGTTGCAAGGTTACCCTGTTGTGAGTTTGGTGAATTGATGTCCAAGTGGGCATATTTGAGAGAAGTTGTGTCATCTCTCATATTTGGTTGATCCACTTTGCATCATGGGGAGTGCCTAGATACCTTGGTTCTTGTTTGGAATGGCCTCATTAGGTCCCCTTGTAGTGTTGTAGATTGTTCCATAGTATTTTTGTTGAATGTCATACCCTAAGGTCTTGGGGGTTTGAAGAGGCCTGCATAAGGGGTCTGAAACCTATGTCAATTGTTTGGTTCTTTCCTCCAACCGATTTTGTTGTTGACTGTCCTAGTTGATAGGGCTACAAGGAAGTTAAGGCCTAATTTTGTTTTGAAGAGTCATTTGTTTTTCCTAAAGTGCAAAGTCTTATTGGTGGGTATTGATCAGTTAAGTAAGGGATGTTGAAGATATTCCCAAGCCTCTGATCATGTCTAGTCTAATGGACTCCATGGTTGGGAAGTTGAGGTACGCTATTGAGTCAAGTGATTGTTGATGTCTTCATGGGAATATTTGAGATAATTTGTGTCAAATCACATCTTGGTTGATCCACTCTGCATCAAGAGGTGCGAATACTGATTTTTGGTGATTCCCTAGGTGGCATTTGAGGTGTTTTTACATGAAAAAGTGAGGTTGGACAACTTTGTTTTCAAGTTTTTAGCAAGTTGCTCCAAAGGAGTATTAGGTGGAATTGAGGTATGTTAGAGATGACCTAGGTTGCATCAATTTCTATGAGGCATATGCTGCCCCTACCTTTTCAACCCTACAGATTTGGCAATCCAGTGTGCTCACTAGCTTGCCAATTCAGTGGTGCAGGAGCACCTAGGCACCTAGTCACAAATCTCCATGTTTGATGGTCAGAATGCACCCTTGCATTAAAAATGTGTCAAAAAGTGAGTTTTCAAGCCTAAAAGGAAACATTAAAGATTGTATCTCAATGACATAATGGATTCATTAGTATAGTTAGTAGGAAAAGTGATAAAAGTTGCAAATTTGTAATTGCAACGGTTATGTGTTTTGAAAATTTGGTTTCTTGGTGGTTAGGGGAATTGATCAGTTAGAGGAGGATGTGAAATTCTATGTAAATCCTGGAGAGGATCGAGTTGTGGTTGGATTGGAGGGAAAAGAATAAAGCTTGGAAATTACTTTGTTTTCTCATAGTTTTACTGATTTTTTTGAGCTCCCTATCTGTGTACAGGCCGAACACATCTTATATGTATTGAATTCCCTTGATAAATAGTAGATAAATGTTCTAACTTGTGTTTCATGCCTTGGCAGGGTTTGGTTTAATCTTTTAATGCCTTAATTCATCAAATTGCTCCTATCGGTTTCTTAAACAACCTTAAGGGTTTGGGGTTATTCTAATGGCATAACCAACATCCCACCTACTGTCATCAAATGTAACTTGGTGGGATGATGTAGTTGAGTGTAGGGAATGTTAATTTAGGAGTAGGAGGTGTGGAAGGATGATCCCTTGGCTTGAAGAATGAAAGGAAGGGATGAAGGTGTGTGTTTTCCCTTGGAAATTGGTGGGTCAGACCTATGGAATGAATAATCCGTATTGTTAATGGTCAAGTGAGTGATCCTTAAGCATGGGTGGACCTATTAAAAGATGTCTATGTAGTTAGTGCGAACCCCAATCCTATACCTACACAAATATGGCAAACAAGCACATTATTAGGTTGAAATGCAAGTTAGAAAAAGGATTCCCCATGAAATCTATCTACAATATTGAAAATAGGAAATGAAGGAAAAACAAAACAAGAAAATAAGTTAAATCCTAATTAAAACAATGCAAACACTTGATCCCATGGGGGAGTTGGTTCCAATTGTGTGTAGAAATTGGCCCTTTCCCAACTCCTTTGTAAGCTTTGATGATTTGATACACTTGATGGTGAAGAACAAAGATGAACTCCTTGAGAAAACTTGCAATAACCTAGCTATGGTGATGGAAAATGCTCAAGAAATGATTTAAAATTGCTCTAATGTGAAGATAATAATTATGCATTCAAATTGTGGATGATGAATGAGGAGAAGAGCCTCTCATTTATAGATTTCAAATTGGAAGAATGAGGAAGATTTGAGCAATGTGGGATCATTCAACATCCAATGGCCAAGTGCCACTTGTCAATATGTGAATGGTTGAAGGTTGTGCAAGTTTTGATCAAAGTGCCAATAAATGTTATTAGGAGGAATTTCAAATTTGCGAAATGACTTGTTGGAGAGGGAAGAAAATGGAGTTATGGCCACTTGGCTCAAGGAAAAAGGACTTGTAAGGTGAAATAAATGTCATGTTGGAAGGACTAAGTCCACTTGGATTTGAATTCAAATTTGAGGGAATATTCTCCTTTTATGCCATGTTGAGAGAAAATAGAGATTTAATAAATGAATTAAATCTATTTTCATGTGCAAGTGGTAAAAGCTAGAGGATGGGACATGATTTAAGATTATATTAATCAAAGATTAATTAATGTAATGAGGAGTTAGGAGATGTGAAAATTTAGACTTAAATTTATGCATTGATTTAAATCAAATTGAGAGGAAGGGTTTAATTAAATAAATGTTTTGATTTATTTAACAAAAGGGGACAATGTTAGATTAAATTAAACAAGGTTTTAATTTGTTCAATTTAATAAGAGGACTTTAGAGTTTTGATTTAAATAAAATGAATTATTTAATTTAATAGAGATATAGGGTTATTTAAATTAAATTGATTAATTTAATCAACAGAGGAGAAAGACCTAATTAAATAAATAATAATTTATTTAATTAAGGGATGAAAGGTGATGATAAGATGAGAGTATTATTCAGGACGAAACAATGTTGGTAATCAGGATCAAGTGTGTAAATCAATTTTCCATGTCTACATTTTTCCCCTCTTTGAAGCAATGCACTTGTTGCGTTGGTTCAATGAATAAAATGTTGTGATCAAAGTTTATTTTTTTTTATTTTTTTTCGAATTCCCCACTATTGCCCCAACAAAAGGATTGTGTTGATATATTGCCCCCTCGAGAGATCAGACAAAAATTTGATTTTTTGGATTATCTCGTCAAAAAAGAGGACAAGGTACCTAACGAGACCCGAAATGCCCTAGGATGCCAAAAAATGGTTTAAACACCAAAAAAGATGCAAAATGGCCCTCGGTCAAGCAAAAACGGGATCAAGGGACCAAAACCCTAGCTGGATGGTCAAATTAGGTCAAAAAATACCCTAATTTGCAAGCTTAAATTGACCTTGAGGGGTCATTTTCAAATCATTTGCACACTTAGCCTTTAGAAATTTTTGCACTTTGAGCTCTGAGTCTGAATCGAGATGGCACAACAACAACTTCCCAAGTATGTGTCAGAGAGGGTACGAGTGTACCAGTGACTAGCTGGCACAGGACCCGTGGTATGTACCCCTATCTTGACTTTTAATTTTTTCGCTTTACATGCATTAGTTAGATTCAAAGTCAAGTTAGGTTCAAGCGGTGCTATATAGCACCACTGGAAATGATCAATCAGTGTTGCGTAGCCTCAAACTATGCCACATGTGAGAGTAGCATTGCCATGGGCTAGTTAGAAAAATTAGGGTTTCAGCCAAACTCAACCGCATATGTAAATTGAACTACGTGATAGTTTAGAATTAGGGTTTCATTACAAAGTTAGCTGCACTTGCAAATCGAACCACGCGATGTAGTTTAGAATTAGGGTTTGAGTACAAAGTCAACCGCACTTGCATATCAAACTACGCGGCAAGTTAGGAATTTAGGAATTTTCAAAATTCACCACAACAACGTAGTTTGGAACTTTACAAACTGTGTCGCACTTGCAAACAACATTGCATTTGTTGTTTCAAGTCTGAAAAGCTGATGCGGGAGGCAGATTTTCTTACAAGGCTTGACACGATGGTTTCCCTTGTGCAGGAGGACCTCAATATACTTCATTCAAGGGAGCATAGATGCCCAATGCTTTGAAGACTATAGGGTATGCACATATTCCTTCAGGAGTAGCTTGGTATTCTTGGCCTTTGGTTCATTGTGTGCATTCCTCTTGTTCAGACCCACTTGGGTATGATGACAGATTTGGACGAGCGGTGGCACAATGAGACCTCTTCTTTCCATCTTCCTACTAGTGAGGCCACCATCACACTCAAGGATGTCTGGCGCATCCTATGATTTCCTATCCATGGAGCGAGAGTTATTTATGATCTAGATGTCAGTAGGGATGCTTGCTTTGATGTGATGGGTCTTGATGAGATCCATTTTCCTAAGGGATAGATTGACTTGGAGAGATACTGGGGTGTAGTGCCCATTTACAAATTGATTGTTGTAGCCATCATTTTAGGTCTTGTGGCACCAAATCGGTGGGCCTGATACTTCAATTCAGGATAGGAACTGGCATGGGAGCAGATGGTCATCCGTAGGGAGTTATTTGCTTGGGGGCCAGTGATTTTGGCTTCCTTATATAGGGATTTGCATGAATTTGTGTATCTCAATAGCAGGGCCCTCAGGGCTGGAGTTACTTTGTTGCATATATGGGCATGGGAGGAGATTCCAGTGCTTTGTCTAGATGTCACACCAATTGTTTTAGATATAGATGATCCTGTTGTTTGGCGGTATGGTGGGGCATAGATTAATTTTACTCATACTGGCATAGGTGGCATCGCCCATTGGCGATGAGTTATCCATGAGATGAGAGAGTTCGTTTGGAGGCCTTGGATGGGCATAGGCCCATGGTATGATGACATAGATTAGTTTTTCTTTACCCTACAAGATAGTTGCATGCAGGGTAGAGAGCACACCATAATAGAGCGCTACCTCCCTGATAGGCTAGATGATTAGTACGTGGTGATCTTCGCCTATACCATGAGAGAGACATCATGGGGCAAACCCATTCTGACAGCCGAGGTAGTGGCTTCATTTAGACAGCTAGTGGCCAGGCCATTGTCATATGATCAGGGTTCAAAAGATGTAGGAGTGACCTAGGCGTACATAGCTTGGTTTAGGCCTCTTCTTAGATTGATAGTTCTAGTTGCGACAGTCCCACGACGGAGGCCCAGAGGCAGGGGTCAGGGAGGTAGAGGTGATGGTGATCGGTATGGGGATAGGGATAGAGGAGGAGGTGGACCACCTCCTCATCAGACATTGCCCAGGGATCAAGCACAACGCACACCCCCACAGGTGTAGACACCACCACAGGCACCTACACGACCACGAGTAGGGATTCATGAGATCCCAGAACAGGATGATTAGCCCAGAGATGGGGACAAAGAGGTCCCCTAGTAGCACCCACTAGGGCAGCCAGATCATAGAGACACATTGATCCAGCAGTTTCAGGGTGAGATATAGATTTTGACAACTAAGAGAGATCAGGCTCGGTAGCAAGTTTTGACAGTTACTACTAAGAGGGACCAGGCTTAGTCCAAGAGGGATAAGAAGATTGGTCGGCATCGATAGTTAGAGAGTATTTCTTCATCATCTTAGGGCTGATTAGTCTCCATAAGGGCATACAGGGAGGTGGTGAGGGAGGTTGAGTACTATAGAGTACACTACAGGCAAGCAGTGCCACCAACCGGCTAGGTGCCAGACTTTTCTCAGCAGACAGGGATGAGGCCGCCAGAGGATCATGGTGATAGACCAGATGGAGAGGGGCACAGCCAGTAGGGCTAGCCCTTTGATCACAATAGTTATCCATTTTTGGTTCATGGGTTCTGATTATTGCCCCTATTGTATCATGTATTTTGATGTACACTTGATCCGATTTTGTACCATGATAGTTGTACATTTTTGATGATATATATATGAGATGGTCTTATTTATGAGATTTCTTGTAATGTATGATGTGCAGATGCATTGTAATTTCCTATGTGCTATGAGATGTTATGAAATGCTCCTATTTTATGCTCATGCAATATGGTGTATGTTTTTATATGATGCGATGATGATTATGGATGTATTTCTTTTTGTATTTTTCTATTCATTTAATGCAAATGATATGTAAATGATTATGTAATGATAATGGATGTAAATGATATTCTCGTTATTTCTATTATGCCCTTAATGATTTGTGCAATGTATTTGTTTCTTTTCCTTATCCAAAATCATGATGATGTATGATATGAGATGAATGCAATGCAATGGTTTCTTAAGATGCTTAGAATAAAAAATCTATACTATTCTTCATAACTTAAAATGGTAATGTGAGATGATGTGATACAATATGATCTATATGATATGATATGCATTTATACTGATGATTTTATGGATGTAGGGTGGATGCATTAGCGATGTTTTGATTAATTGCCATGGTACCATATTAGTGTGGAAAGAAGATAGAAGAAAAGAGATCCAACAAGTCGTTATTATACTAAAGATGATGATTTTCTTACCAGGAGTTAGGATTTTCAAAGGGAAAATTACTTTATATTTGATAATACACATAGGTACGATGCATCAAGGTATATAAAGAAATATGATGGCATGGTACCTAGTGTGAGGGACTTTGACTCAACAATTAGATAAGAGTATTCATGTTCACACTTAGCATACAAAATCTCATTCAAGATGTAGTTTAGACATTCTAAACATCTCAGACCAAAACATAGAAAAGCAAGCCTTCCTATGTGGTCAACAAGACATCTAAAACACCCTCCCTACAGACCAAACAAAGCACATATAAATAAGTTATTATACAAGAGTATCCAACAAGCACAATAGATAAAAAAGATAATGATCGTTGCCCCATTCCTTTCTCTCTAAACCTTTCTTGTTTTAGGCATAATCGAGAGGTCCTTGGAATGAGCACAAAATAAGATAAGTAAAAAAAGACCAAGACAAAGTAATCAAACAAGCTAATGTTCTTTGTACCACTAGCCAAGGATAAACTAAGGTGTGATACTTGATGCTAATGTCCATCGCAGGAAGGTCACATTTCTAGGACATGTTGTGATTAGGGTTTGATGAGATTGATTGGATGATAAACTATTGATACTTAGAGTTGATCAATTTGCTTGATTACTGACCTAGACTTGAGACTTTGACAATTAGGGTGTTCACTTCAGAACTTGCTAGACTTGCTTCCGGCTGACTGACCAAAGGATGAAGATGAAAATTGAGTTATTATGGATGATGATTATTGTGGGTGAAATTGAGATGAGATGGGTGCACCATTTTGGGTTTTCAAATATTTGGATGTTTTGGGTGTTTTCAAAATGTTTCGAGGCTATTTTTTGGATTTTGAAAATTTTCAATGTTTTTGGTATTTTTGAGATTTTGACCAAGAGACTAACTTAAAGACCTATCCTAGGGGTCTCAAGAGCTGATCAATAGATTATCCTTGCCTACGTTATATACGTAGAGACCGCGTAGTTTGACTAACAATAGACTTGACTCACTGATGAGATAGATGGGAAAATAGATTGCCAAATTGTTGTGACGAACGCTTAAAGGACTAACCTAGGGTGTCTCAGGGGATGATCAAAGATCAATCTTTCCTATGTTCAAGCTCAGAGATGATGTAGTTTGACAAATGATGACCCAATTGACTTGATTTTTTGATTTTTTTTTATTTTTGATGAATTTTCCGATGTTTTTGGATTTTTTGAGATTTTTTGAATGTTTTTTAATTTTTTTAATTTAGGAAGATCATGAGAATTTCCATGAATCTGATCCGATGTAGGTACATGAACATGCCCCCAGCATGATGTGATAGACTACTTTGATAAAGGAAGGACAAACTGACCTTGGGAGTATGCCAAGTAGTACTAGGGTGGAGCATGATACGAACACAAGATCAAGCTATGGTATGGATGCAAATGGATGGATGGATGGAATATTAATGAAATGTAATGGGATGTAACAGATTAGTGATTCATGTAGATCTTAGTGTATAGAGAGTGCTTTATTTTACACTTGGCATCTTTTTTCTAGGTTTTCACCAAGGTACTTGTCTAAAGCACCATCGAAGTGGTTTTCACTAGAGGACAATTTTTTTCTTTACTCTTTTCATCATTTTTTTGACTTTTTGGGATTTTTTATATTTTTTTATTTTTTTGTTGTCACCAAGATGCCTATTTGCCAAGTTTTCATCAAGGTGACCATTTTTTTAGGACATTTTCTATTTTTTTTTATTTTTTGGTTCTATACCTTGCAAGATTTTAGGCATAAAACTTTTTGAGATGGGAGCTATTCATGGGCTCCTATAGAGGCTCACCTTCTGGTACTGATAGTTGGTAGGCTCTTGATTTATAGCTTGCCAAGATGACAAATAGTCCCAACTAATTGGGCTCAAATTTACCTTTTCTTTCTACGTTTGGCACATTCTTCTGGTTCTCCTTCAACACTAGTTCGCCAACTTGGAAGGTTCGCCTCTTGATCTTCTTGTTGTAGATGTGTTTCAGGCAATTCTAATAGACCTGTAGATGGTTGAGGGCATCCATGCACTGCTTGTCTAGTAACTCCAGCTCATTTAACCTTGAAACCTGATATTCCTCATCTGTAATGAGGTTTTGCAGTGATATCCTTAATGATGGGAGCTCAATCTCAATTGGGAGAATGGCTTCTGATCCGTAGACTAGGGAGAATGGGGTGGCACCTGTTGGCATGTAGATGGTGGTATGATTAGCCCATAAGGTAGGATTTAGCTATAGATGTCAGTCACGACCAACGTCATTGACTGTTTTCTTAAGGATTTTCAAGATGGTTTTATTAGTGGCCTCTGCTTGGCTATTTCCTTGAGGGTAATATAGAGTAGAAAAGAGATGTTGGATATTGAATTTATGGCATAGGTTATGAACATCCTATTTCTTGAAAGGTGTCCCATTATCAAAGATAATAGCTTAGGGGACATCGTATCGGCAAATGAGATATTTCAAGATGAACTTTGATATCTACTTTCCAGTGATGTAGGTCATGGGAATTTATTCGACCCACTTGGTAAAGTACTCTGTGGTGGTGATAATGAATTTGTGGCCATTGGATGAGGTGGGTGTTATTTTTTCGATGAGATCGAGCCCCCACTATGAGAAGGGCCATGGTATAACAATAGGATGAAGTTCCTAAGCTGGTGCATGGATAAGGTCTCCATGTTGCTGACACTGCAAACACTTTTTGACAAAGTCATGTGCATCTCTCTCCATTGATGGCCAATAGTATCCAGTTCTCAGCAACTTCTTAGCCAAATCTATACCACTTGAGTGTGAACCACAAATGCCACTGTGAACCTCATTCAGAGTAGTCAGGGCTTCCTCAAGATTTAAGCAATGCAATAGGGTTCCTTCAATGCTCCTACAATAGAGGGTTTCTCCTAAGATGAGAAAATGTAAGGACCTTTTGACAAAGGCTCATTTGATGTTTGGGGTTATGTCAGCTGGGAGGACTCATATTCACAAGTAGGTGTAAACGTCATGATACCAAGGATCACTAGGACCAACGATTTCACACACGAATTCAAACTCTGGTACCTCGAATGCTGGTACGAGAAGTTTCTCTACAAGGAACTCTTGTTTTGGAACATTGTTTGGGATTTCCTAGAGCGATCCAATTGTTGCCATAGCATCTGTTGCTCTGTTGTTTTCTCTAGGTAGCTATTCAAAGGTGACATCAATAAAGAATTCTTTGAGGCTCTCCACTAATTTCTTGTACAGAGTTAGCTTGTCATCCTTTGTTTGATACTCACCATTAAGTTGGTTGATGATGAGTTGTGAATCCCTATAGACTTTGAGAGCCATAATTTTCCATTGTACCACAATCCTTAAGCCTATAACAAGAGCTTCATACTCTGTTATGTTGTTTGTGCATGGAAATGATGGCTTGTAGGATTTGGGTATGCAGTCTCCTTGGGGAGTGATAAAGAAGATTCAGGCGCCTAACCCATGTTGTGTGTATGACCCATAAAAATACATCTTCCAGTGGTTTTCTATACTTAGGTTGAAAATTGACTTGTCTGGAAATTCTGAGATAAGTGGGTTTTCGGCATATATAGGAGCCTCTACCAGTTGGTCTACAATCGCTTGTCCTTTGATGGCTTTGTGCTCTACATATTTAATATCATGTTATGTCAATATCATGAACCACTTAGCTATCTGTCCTGTGAGAGTGGCCTTAGAGAGCAAGTACTTTAGCGGATCTATCTTTGCAATCAGCTTGATTTGATGAGCCAACATGTAGTGTCTAAACTTTTGGGCTGCAAACACAACTACTAAGAAAGATTTTTCTATTGGTGTGTAGTTGAGCTCATGCCCTGCCATTGTCCTAGTTACGTAGTATATTGCTCTTTATCTTCCATTTTCATTGTGTGGAGCTAGGAGTGTGTCGAGAGCTATCACTGTTGCTGATATGTATAGAATCAATGGTTTTCCTAGGATTGGCGGCATTAATACTAGTGGCGTAAGTAGATATTCTTTGATTTTACTAAAAACCTGGTCACACTTTTCATCCCAATTGAATGCTACTCCCTTGTGGAGTAGATGAGAGTATGGGATATATTTATCTGCCAACTGCGCTATGAACCTGTGGATGGATTGGAGCCTTCCTTATAGGCCTCTCAATTGCTTTAGTGTTCTAGGGTCTTCCATTTAGAGGATCTCCTTGACCTTGGTGGGGTCTACCTCGATTCCTCTCATTAATACTATATACCCTAAGATTTTTCCAGATTGCACCCCAAAGACACACTTCTTGGGGTTAATTCTAACCTTGTATTTTTTCAATCTGTCAAAAATAGAGCTCAAGGCTACTATGTGGTCCTATATTTTATGGATTTTGCCAATATGTCATCAACGTAGTCTTCCACTATCTTATGGATCATGTAATGGAAAATTAGTGTCATGGCCCTTTGATATGTTGCTCCTACATTTTTTAGCCCAAATGGCATCATGTTCCAGCACACTACTGAATTTGACTCCAATTTTCGACGACAATTTGTTGGAATTTCGACGATCTTTTGTCGGTATACTGACGAATCGCAGAAATCACTCTCATCGCTCAATTTTTGTTGATATTCAGATGACATTTTAAACGTTGAACTCACGACACCCATTTGTCGGCACCATGATGGAAACTTCATCGATCGAGCGTTGAACAGTAGCCAGAACACAAGTGGCATACCTTTGCAAAAGCGTCAGATCAATGAAAGACGTTCATCAAAACCACGACAACCATTTCATCGATCTAGTGATGAACAATAGCTGGAACACAAGCACCATACCTTTTCTGAATCATCGAATTAACAACAGAAGTTCATCACCATTATGATGAAAGCTTCGACATATTGCAAATATCGGTGAGAGATCAAGACTGTTACCACGATCAAAATTGCCTGAGAAGATATATCAGGAGGACTAGCCTATGGTCTCAGCAATGAAGATATATACCATCAGAGTAAGTTCTAAATGTTTACCTGACCCTCTATGTCACGTTGATAAGATTACATCCGCATGAGTCTTGGCGACATACTTCAGATCGAAAAAATGATAGCAGTTCGTCGAACTCACGATGAAATAGGCAAGTCATTACGATGAAATTTTGTCGGATGTATTGCAAATTTGTTGGACACTTCTGGAGGTTTGTCGCAAATTCGACAGAACAATGCAATTTTAAAAAAAAAACTATTCGTTCAAATGTAGGCATATCGGTGAAAGATGAAGAATGTTACAACGATCAAAATTTCCTGAGAAGATATATCAGGAGGACTAGCCTATGGTCTCAACGATGAAGTTTCATCAGCAACATACTCATCTCGTCTCATCGATGGAGAATGAGGGAAGCATATCAGCGAGACATATACCATCAGAGTAAGTTCTGAATGTCTACCCGACCTGCTATGTCACGCCGATAAGATTACATCGGCAGGAGTCTTGGTGACATACTTCAGATAAAAAAAATGATAGTAGTTCATTGACCTCACGATGAAATAGGCAATTCATTATGAGGAAAGTTCGTCAGATGTGTTGCAAATTCATCAGACACTTTTGGAGGTTCGTCAAAATTCTGACAAAACAGTGCAATTTAAAATAAAAAAAACTATTCGTTCAAATGTCGGCATATCAGTGAAAGATCAAGAATGTTACAATGATTAGAATTGCCTGAGAAGATATATCAGGAGGACTGGCATGTGGTCTCAGTGATGAAGTTTCATCGACGAGATACTCATCTTGTCTCATCGATGAAGCATGAGGGAAGCATATCAGCAAGACCTATACCATCGAAGTAAGTTATGAATGTCTACCCGACCTGCTATGTGACGCTGATAAGATTACATCTGCATGAATCTTCGTGATATACTTGAGATCGAAAGAATAATCATCGGGGAGACTCACCACATCGGGGAAACTGCAAAATATCCTAGCGATACATGATCTCTTGTCAATGAAGCTACAAATGGATTGAAATACTTATCGGGGTGACTCTAGGCGATATTTAAAAGTAGTAGGAGGCTCCAAAGTGCATCCATAGGGATAATGATAGGACATAAGGACAGGTCAATCAAAGAGAGAAATTTGATGTGCCAAAACCATGAGCATTTAAAAGGGGTAGTAAAAGACAAGATGGATTGTCATCAATGCTCAAATATAAAGGATAGATTGGAAGACTTCATTATGAAAATTTAGATCACAATATGATTAACCCTGTTTTGACAAATGCAATGACATTAGTGTCAAGAGTTAAGAGGCCATTCAACTTTACATTTCAATAAATTATTGTATGCATTGAGTAAGTGTTTACAAGGTAGAAAAAGGACAGTCATATGACTCTTTAAAATATCAAACAACATGTCAGTTGTTGTGTTTAATTAGTCTTACAGAGGCAGGGATTTATCATTTTTTGCATACATCTGCAGTCCAAGCTCTAGGTCAACATTATTTGGTTACTATGTATGAGAAATGAGAAATAAATAAATGTAGAATATGGGGCTATGGATGATATTATGATGGCCACATTTGATGTTGACCAAAAATTGGAGAAAAATATAAAACCTATGATGAGTCATGAGATCAAGGGGACTATCATGGACATCAAGTACAACCTATGAACTGGATTCTAATTTTGCTAAAAATAAAAAATCAAACTAGTGAATATTAAACTACACACTAGAATCTAATTTTGTGGAAAATGAGCAATTTGGTGAGAAAAAGAAACAAGTCAATCCTATTACAATAGAATAATCTTATAAATTGATCTAAGGAAAACATTATTGTAAACACAATATGTATAGAAGAATATGAATGTAAAGGAAAATGGATAAGAGAAAAACATAAATCTAAATAAAAGTAGTGTGAGTAGAAAATGAATCTAAATTCGTCTTGAACAAATAAAATCATACCCAATTAGCATTAAGTTATACTAACCTTGTACTCATTGTCATTGCCAATATTGAAGGTTACTTTGATGCCTTCTACAAAAACTCTCTAGCCACGAGGCAAGAGAAGGCAAGAAAACCAAGTGTATATTGACGACTTCCTGACAATCAAAAAGAAAAGAGCAACCACTCAACCCTATTAGAATAGAATAATCTTATGAATTGATCTAAGGAAAACATTATTGTAAACACAATATGTATAGAAGAATTCAAGAATATGAATGTAAAGGACAATGGATATTAGCAAAACATAAATATAAATAAAAATAGTGTGAGTAAAAAAAATCTAAATTGGTCTTGAACAAATAAAATCATACCCAATTAGAATTAAGTTATACTGACCTTGTACTCATTACCATTTCCAATATTGAAGGTTACTTTCATGCAATCTACAGAAACTCTCTGGCCACGACGCAAGAGAAGGCGGGAAAACCAAGTGTATATTGATGACTTCCTAACAATCAAAAAGAAAAAAACAACCAGCCAACCTTATTAGAATAGAATAATATTATGAATTGATCTAAGGAAAACATTATTGTAAACACAATATGTATAGGAGAATATGAATGTAAAGGAAAATGGATATTAAAAAAACATAAATCTAAATAAAAGTAGTGTGAGCAGAAAATGAATCTAAATTGGTCTTGAACAAATAAAATCATACCCAATTAGCATTAAGTTATACTAACCTTGTACTCATTGCCATTTCCAATCTTGAAGGTTACTTTGATGCCTTCTGTAGAAACTCTCTAGACACGAGGCAAGAGAAGGCGGGAAAACCAAGTGTATATTGACGACTTCGTAACAATCAAAAAGAAAAAAGCAACCAGTCAACCCTATTAGAACAAAATAATCTTATGAATTGATCTAAGGAAAAAATTATTGTAAACACAATATGTATAGAAGAATTGAAGAATATGAATGTAAAGGAAAATGGATATCAGCAAACCATAAATCTAAATAAAAGTAGTGTTAGCAAAAAATGAATCTAAATTGGTCTTGAACAAATAAAATTATACCCAAGTAGCATGAAGTTATTTTGACCTTGTACTCATTGCCATTGCCAATATTGAAGGTTACTTTTATGGCTTCTACAGAAACTCTCTGGCCACGAGGCAAGAGAAGGCAAAAAACCAAGTGTATATTGATGACTTCTTGACAATAAGAAAGAAAACAACAACCAGTCAACCCTATTAGAAAAGAATAATCTTATGAATTGATCTAAGGAAAACATTATTGTAAACACAATATGTATAGAAGAATTCAAGAATATGAATGTAATGGAAAATGGATATTAGAAAAACATAAATGTAAATAAAAGTAGTGTGAGCAGAAAATTAATCTAAATTGCTCTTGAACAAATAAAACCATACCTATTAGAATTCAATTATACTGACCTTTTACTCATTTCGATTTCCAATCTTGAAGGTTACTTTGATGCCTTCTGCAGAAACTCTCTGGTCAGGAGGCAACAGAAGGCGGGAAAACAAAGTGTATATTGACGACTTGTTGAGAGTGAAAAAGAAGAAAGCAAGTAGTCAACACTATTAGAACAGAATAATCTTATGAATTGATATAAGGAAAACATTATTGTAAACACAACATGTATAAAAGAATTCAAGAATATGAATGTAAAGGAAAATGGATATTAGCAAAACATAAATGTAAATAAAAGTAGCGTGAGTAGAAAATGAATCTAAATTGGTCTTGAACAAATAAAATCAAACCCAATTAGTATTAAGTTACACTAACCTTGTTCTCATTGCCATTACTAATCTTGAACATTACTTTGATGACTTCTGCAGAAACTCTCTGGCCACGAGGCAACAGAAGGCGGGAAAACCAAGTGTATATTGTCGATTTCCTGACAATCAAAAAGAAAAAAGCATCTAGTCAACCCTATTGGAATGGAATAATCTAATGAATTGATCTAAGGAAAACATTATTGTAAACACAGTATGTATAGAAGAATATGAATGTAAAGTAAAATAGATATAAGCAAAACATAAATCTAAATAAAACTAGTGTGAGCAGAAAATGAATCTAAATTGGTCATGAACAAATAAAATCATACCCAATTAGCATTAAGTTAGACTGACCTTGTACTCATTTCCTTTGCCTATCTTGAAGGTTACATTGATTCCTTCTGCAAAACCTCTCTAGCCACGAGGCAAGAGAAGGTGGGAAAACCAAGTGTATATTGATGACTTCCTGACAATCAAAAAGAAAAATGCAACCAGTCAACCCTATTAGAACAAAATAATCTTATGAATTGATCTCAGGAAAACATTATTGTAAACACAATATGTATAGAAGAATTCAAGAATATGAATGTAAAGGAAAATGGATATTACCAAAACATAAATGTAAATAAAAGTAGTGTGAGCAGAAAATGAATCTAAATTTGGTCTTGAACAAATACAATCATACCCAATTAGCATTAAATTATACTGACCTTGTACTCATTTCCATTGCCAATCTTGAAGGTTACTTTGATGCATTCGGCATAAGCTCTTTGGTCATGAGGCAAGAGAAGGCAGGAAAACCAAGTGTATATTGATGACTTCTTGACAATCAAAAAGGAAAAAGCAACCAGTCAACCCTATTAGAATGGAATAATCTTATGAATTGATCTAAGGAAAACATTATTGTAAACACAATATGTATAGAAGAATATGAATGTAAAGGAAAATGGATATTAGCAAAACATAAATATAAATAAAAGTAGTATTAGACGAAAATGAATCTAAATTGGTCTTGAAAAAATAAAATTATACCCAAATAGCATTAAGTTATACTGACCTTGTACTCATTTTCATTGTCAATATTGAAGGTTACTTCGATGCCTTCTACAGAAACTCTCTGGCCACAAGGCAAGAGAAGGCGGGAAAACCAAGTGTATATTGATGACTTCCAGACAATCAAAAAGAAAAAAGCAACCAGTCAACCCTATTATAATAGAATAATCTTATGAATTGATTTAAGGAAAACATTATTTTAAACACAATATATATAGAGGAATATGAATGTAAAGGAAAATGG